>OY783225.1:47524546-47917722 GCA_963678685.1 Patella ulyssiponensis | reverse complement strand
TTTATAAATTTCATACTGGAACCAAAAATACCAAGTTCATTCAAATCCTTCAAGGCATGGCCGGACACGACATGTACAGGTAGTCGTACTGACGGAGACGTGACGTAATTTCAGTATCTCCCTTCCGAGTCAACTAAAAGATATTTTGAAATTTTATGAGCGGATCCAGTGGGCGGTGGAGCTCAAGCTACATAATTTTTTTTTTTTTATAAAACAACACTTTTTATGAGAAATGTGTTTCGGCCGTGTTCTTAATCCTTTATCGTCAGAAATGAAATTGAATTTAATCACAAGCTTAAGGTCATCGCACTAATTCATAATAAAAATTGACCTCAAACCTGATGTTTGATTTCTCTGTTTAAAAAGCTGAATGTGTGTGTATAATGACGATAAACACCATGTACATGTACTTCTCCAAATATTTCAAGGGAGGGATAACCCTCCTGCAAATATTGTTGTTTAACCCGCCCCTGAATTACCCCAGAATCTATAACTACTTAAAGAATAAAAATAGAAGGGTATCGTAAAGAATAATCATGTTTCAGAAAATATAATCATTTGTCCTTTTGATCTGTCTTTTATCTTGATTTATCCTGACTGAAAAGACCTATTGCAATACAAACTTCTATCACTTCTGCATTTAAGATTAACTTTGATCTTTACCTATTTGTTATTCAGGTCACACTATGGCTTGGGTGAGAGCCGTGTGGATGGAGAAGGGAGAGGAGATGGAGGACGTGATGCCCAATACATGGGTTCAGGGGAAAGAGGTAGTGTGGCCGCGCAGTTCAAACAGCAGCCGTCTTATTAAAGAGAGACAGGACCCTGGGCATTCTTGGCATAGATTCCCACTTACTAAAATTAAATATTCCTCAGGTACCGTGATAAAAATTACCTAAGTAACAATATACTTATGTGACAACACCAACGATCACAATTAACCCATTTACATTTGACCACGGGACAAGGTGGATTCCAGCCCCCCCCCCCACACACACACAACCTTATACACACTCACACACACGCACACAAAGTCCTGGACATTGTGACTTATTTATATTCCAGGTTTTCAACGCAGAATCTGTCAAAAATGTGATTCCTGTATCTCCCTCCCGTGTTCGATCGCTGTGTTTGCCGAGAAAGTTCATCGGGGCAACGTATAGTCGTTCGTATGGGACGAAAAACCGAGGTCCTTTGTATACATGGACGTGCGCGAGAACGACCCCTTCGCAGTTTGAATTCGATGTACAGTGTGGAATGTGCCCGTGTTCAATAGCCAAACAGTAGGACGTTAAATCCATTTCATTTCATTTCATTTTGTAACCATTTTCCTTTAACATATTATAATTTTATACGAGCAGATGACATCGTCGAGTGCCAAGAGCACACATTGACCGAAACAGAGCAAGAAAATAATGAAAAAGAAAAGAAAAGAAAAAGGCTAACAACTCGGGAAGAAGGTTTTGTGTATACAAGTAAGCTGAAACTCTAGTGTTCCCTACTTTTACAACATTTCTTACAACTCACATAGTTCACATGATGTAACGCGATTTATTATTGGCCACAGCCATAAATTTTAAACATTTTACAACATCACACAAAAGATTGACCTTCTAGGTTTTAGGTTACAATTATTGATTCTTTTGACTTCCATATTGCGTATCAATATATATACCATTTGGTGAAGTTCCAATGACTTTTAGTTTCATTTTGTGGAAACACAATTGAATACTGAATATACAATCCTCTGTCGAATTTCAATTACGTTTCTTCAAGATAAAACTGCTTTATTCTTTTTTTTCTATTAAGTTAACTTTATTGTGTTTTAGGTGATGTGAGTGATGACAGTCCTGGTGAATTGGGTGGTAAGTCATAGATAAAACACATATCCAGTCGCTATTTCTGTACCGATATCTGGCTATCCAGACAACAGTCTGGCCCAGTCCGAGCCAGATCTGGCCCACATTCGCTAATGCACACGCCCGCCTTGTATGGGCCAGATCTGGCTAACAGATGGCACAGATATGGCCTGCCACATGTGGGCCAGAGATGGCACAACTGGCTCAAATATGTCCCACACCTGAAAACACGGTTAATCCCTTTCCTGTCCGTTTCTAAAGTCAGAGGCTGGATGGTCTAGTGGTTTATCGCGTACGCTTGAAATTACAATAGTTTTGTAGCCATCGACACATGTATGATTAATGGTAAAATAAAGAATTGTATATTAAAAGGTAATATATCTAATACTGCCATTGTCTGTATTCAACTCTAATTTCTTATAAAATAGTGGTCTCATTTATATTTGCAGACAAAAACTTCACAAAGCCAGTAAAAAAGATCCGACGGAAACTTATTGAAAGTTCACCATCTGGTATGTACAATACGCTTCAGACAATTTCATTTGAAGCTATGGTCGGACAGTGCCCTTTTTATAACCAATAAGCCCAGATTACAGATTAAACTATAGTGGAAAACCTCGTACCCAAGTGTTACGGATCCAGATGTAGCCGATTTGTGACAAAAGTCAATATATGGGACCCTATTTGTCTGTGCTAATTGCCATGATACCTAAAGCAATCGCCCACTGTTACCTGCTATTATAAACTGTCTTTGATTTCTGGGTTTTGATATTTTGTGTGTGTACCTTTTCTCCATTGTAGACACTGAAGATCAGATGATCTTGCCGACCCTTTCATACATCTGCCCACCGTCAGCCTCAACACCAATGCGACAACAGACTCCAACCTCTGAATATACCCGTCCACAGAGTCGTCCCCAGTCAGCCCAGACTCATGTTCGCCCACAACTCGCCAAGAGACATCTACAGACTGCAGGTCCTGGTATACAGCCAGTCCAGACTCCTCCAGTTCGACAAGCCCAGGGGAGTCCAGTAAGGTCGCAACCTACACCAAATACAGCGTATCCAATGCCACATGCCAGTAAGTAGAAGTATACCTCTAAACCATTCATCCGATGTAGCCGCAAAGAAAGAGGGGCCATCGTCTTGTCATTATGTAATTTCCCTACGGGGGTTTATGTAGCCTCTAATAAGCCGACAAGAATTGTGGACGGACCATAATAATTTGAGTTCTGTTTTGTTCGTTTACATTTAAACATGCTTGATTTTACCTTAAATAGCTAATACTCCAACCTCTGAATATACCCGTCCACAGAGTCGTCCCCAGTCAGCCCAGACTCATGTTCACCCACAGCTTGCCAAGAGACATCTACAGACTGCAGGTCCTGGTATACAGCCAGCCCAGACTCCTCCAGTTCGACAACAAGCCCAGGGGAGTCCAGTAAGGTCGCAATCTACACCAAATACAGCGTATCCAATGCCACATGCCAGTAAGTAGAAGTATACCTCTAAACTATTTATCCGATGTAGCCGCAAAGAAAGAGGGGCCATCGTCTTGTCATTATGCAATTTTCCTATGGGGGTTTATGTAGCCTCTAGCCGACAAGAAGTGTGGACGGACCATAATAACAAGTTCTGTTTTGTTCTTTTACATTTAAACATGCTTGATTTTACTGTAGTTAATACTAGAAATCTTATTGTGTCTGATTGCAGTTGTTAATAAAACAAATCACCTTAATATTAACAAGGAATATCTTTGTTCATACACCATATCATATACATTACAGAATTCCAGAAAAAGGTGATCAACCTTTTGGTGCAGATTCGAAATTCAATCAATAATTTAGTGCCACCCACAACAAAAACATGTCCGCAGACGGAAGGGTCGACAGTTTTTTTGGAGGTGTGCGAACATCTTTCCGATTTGGACGATCTTGAGAGGCAGCTCGAAGACAGATCTGTTCGTCGAAATATGGTATGGAATTATGAGTATTTCAAATAATACACTTGTTATTAATATTCAAATTACCTGTATTAATTAACTCTAAATGCGAAACAAGAGGTGTTTATGTCCCAACTGGATGTTACTTATATACTCAATAATTCATGCTGCAACTTGTTTGTTGTGACAATGCACCCATAATGTAATTAATGCACGAATAATGTAATTTTACATTTAATTACAGATTCAACAGCTGGCTCGAGTTGGGGGTACAAAAGTCAGCAATAACGTCCAAAATGTTTTGAACAGGTGAGACTACCAAGAATTTACTTTGGTTCGATATTTAGTAAGCTTTTCAATCAGTCTTTAAAGGAGTCAACTCAATATTATCCACAGCCTTCGAAATTGCAACCACGGGACTCATTGTAACCGTGAAAAGATGGGTTTCTAATGTCCAATATTTAACAAAAAGTGAAAGTTTTAAAATTGACGCAAGAATGCTTTCGAGTTTCATTTGTAATAGAGAGACTCGAAGACTGAAGTTAAATATACCCAAGAGAATACTATGTGCGGGTGTAAAAGACTGCCATTCAATTTGGACTCTTCGCCGAACATAACTGATTAGACATTACAGTAAAAACAGAAACGATTGAATGTAAATCAGTTAATATACATTCATATTACATTATTATATGCGTTGCAACCCATTTATGTCCATTTCTAGGTGCCAGGGAATGGAAAGTCAATATTCGCGGTATTGTCAAACGCATAAACCGTATTTCTTTTTATTTTGACAGATTAATGTCCAATTCCCTAATGGCGCAATTCAATTTAAAGGGAAACAAAGGAAAGCGGTCCATAATGGACCTGGAAATTTATAAAGTTATTAGAGGTTTGTTTTTATCATACTCAATTTACGAACATATTTATCCTTACATATCGGATAATCAAACATGGCATGGGCATACACGAGTTGTTTTTTTTTAACTTCATCGATGAGTGTTGCTCTTTTTTTGTAATTTAACACCCAAGCCTTTCTTACACGTACAAATGCATGGAGAATATATATGAAAGTTATAACACAAGCGATGTCTCATAGAATGTGTATATTGGGTCATATATAATATAATTCATGAGAAATGAAATGAAATGGGGTTTAACGTCCTACTGTTCTGCTCCGACTAGGCTAATGAAGATAGGCATACGCCATACCGCGTGCGATGCGGGAAATTTTGCCCGGGCAGCGGCACTATGGCCTACTCTTATATCGAATTCCAACTTCCAAGGGAAATTTTACTTGCACGTCAATGTGTACACGAGACTTCGGTTTTCTATACCATCCAAACGACTAGACAGCTGTCCCACTGAACTTTATCGGCAAATGTAGGGATCGAAAATGCGACCCCAGACAAGCGAACCGGCGTTTTACCCAATTAGACACCTTTGCAGAATTATCTGTTACAGCTTCAAGACGACCTTTATTGGACTGAATTATATAATTTACAAAATTTGTATTCTTCAGATAGTGTTATGATAAGTCAGCCAAGCTGCAATGAAGCCGAGATAATTACAGCAGTCGCGGCTCATCTGAAATATGCGCCCGACAGAAGAGGGGGTGGCGGAAGGGGCGGGTCTATGACCAATTAAGTAACTGTACAGTTTTTACTTTGTTTATTACATGATTATTATTCATATCTTTCTCATTATTTTAATTATTTGTGTATATATCATTGATAACGACTTGTGAGATCGTGTCGAAACGTCGCAGTGAAATAAACCATAGTAATTGTTATTCCATAAAAGTGTGTTATTTGATTATGTTCCAATTACTAAATGCCATTCAAAGATTTTCGGAATGTAATTAATTACATTTCCATTAACCATTACTTTTGAAATTTTCCATTACTCATTACATTGCTTAAAATTTATTGATCAGATTCTATTACCTTTATACCTTTACCCATTCTTATTAAAAATGTAAATATTTTAAAATTTTCTAGAAAATCAATTCTCTTTCTAGAATCATAACTAAAGAACAGAAGCCAGTGCACGTCTGTTAACGGCATATTTTCTGATAATAAACCTATTTATCAATAATAAATCGATATATCTCTAATCAATGTATATTTATTTATAAAATTCTTTTAAAACAATGCCCTGGTTATTTTTTTGACCTCTTACCTTATTATCAAACTCCTTACAATCGTCTTAACAATAAACTTACTACTCTCAAGCCAAATATTAATATAGCTAACAGCAGTATTCGCTTTAAAAGGCCCAAACTCTGGAATTCGTTGCCAGCCTCTTTAAAAACTTTAAATAACTTGAATCTTTTCAGGGAAAAAACTTCTTCTTTACCTTAAATCTACTTCAAATATCTTATCTTAAAAACCTATATAAGCTTATCTCTTATGATATGTGTTCTTCGTATCTCTATATTATAAGCATGTACATATTGTATATAATTTGTTAAATACATGTTATATCTATTCTGTTATATGACCCGCATAATACTTAAATTAATATTTTAACTGATTTGTATATTTTTTTTCCTCTATTGTAAATTTTTGTGGTGTGTTGTTTAATTTATTAGCTATTTCTTTTGTATTATATTTTCTACGTAGGGCAGGATGTTAGAAAGACTATTATAGCCTAATCTTCCACCCATTCGTCTGAAAGCCTATTGTGATTACTAAAATTATTATTTTTATTCTTTATTAGGCTTTCAGACTTTCGTCTGAAAGCCTATTGTGATTACTAAAATTAATATTATTAGGCTTTCAGACTTTTGTCTGAAAGCCTATTGTGATTACTAAAATTAATATTATTATTATTTATTATTAGGCTTTCAGACTTTCGTCTGAAAGCCTATTGTGATTACTAAAATTAATATTATTATTTATTAGGCTTTCAGGCTTTCGGCCTATTGTGATTACTAAAATTAATATTATTATTTATTAGGCTTTCAGACTTTCGTCTGAAAGCCTATAGTGATTACTAAAATTAATATTATTATTATTTATTAAGCTTTGGTCTGAAAGCTTATTGTGATTACTAAAATTAGGGTTTCACACTGCGTAGCTTGTGTGAAACACTATTGTTTTTGTTCGGATTATTATTCTTCTTATTATTATTTTTTTTTTCCATTTTGATCATATCTCATATCTCTTCGGAAATATTAGGCGCCAAAGTTTGGAAATTTAAATTTTGACAAAAAACTTTTTTATTAATGAATATTTTTTGATGGCCTTTTACCCACGGTTAAAGTGTTGTCTGATTTGGGCAAAAATGTTAACATATTTTGTCCCGATAATTTTCCGTGGCCGCTATTGGCTAATTCAGTTGATCGGTTATAGATAAATTATTTATTATCCGATTTGTATAAAACAAAGTGCATATGCTTCGTGGCCCCAAGTGACATTTTTTTTTGTTACCGATGAAGTTTCCTGTCGGCACCGGAAGTGACTTTAATTCCGAGTTATTGCTCTTTATTTTTCGATTTTTTTTTCGAATTTTCTGCCCATTTTGTGAGCTCGAGATTCGTTTTACGGCCAAATTGACGTTTCTGAAACTTCTGGAACATGAAGTTATGGTTCAAAACCAAATGAAAAAGCTATTTCGACAAACATCCATAAACCGAATGTAGTCGAAATAATGTCCGATATTTTGAAAAAACGTCAAAAATTAATGCTTTTGGGAAAAACATGATTTCTCCGCCCAATATCAACGGATTAAAACGATTAAGGTATCACCGGGTTGCATGAGAATTGCAGTATCGTATGATACCCAATTCATAGGGATACGATGAGCAGGAAGCAAAATATGGCACGCTGAAAATCAAGTAATTTCTGATTTGGAGCGTTTTGGGTCGCCTGTATCTCGATAGTCTTGTGAATTATGCCATCCAATAAGACTTTGAAATGTCTGGAATACGATAAAAAAGGAACTGAAAATCGAAAAAAGTCGAAAAATCGTCAAATTTTGGAAAATGCTCTATCATTTTTTTATTTTAATAGATTTTCAAAAAATGATTATACATTCAGATAGCTGACCTAATTACAATTCTAATGATGTATAATATGTATTGAGTTATTGAAAGTATAATTTTCGTTATTTTTACATTTTTGGCACTTTTAAACATAAGATTTCTCAGGGGCATTTTATCTGATCAGATAATGTAATATATCATTACAGAGTCCTGCCGCTATTTAATTGCCCAAACTGGTTATTAAAACTATTCCGACAATAATCTCCATACCGGAAGTATTCAAAAAATTAAAAAAAGGTTAAAAAATTGGCGCTCTTGCGAAAAGCTGAATTTCCCGGTCAGTTATTACCGGAACAAAAGAAGTAAAGTGTCTTTTGATAGCCCCATTAATGAAATATTATATGGCATCTCAATGGTACGATTTCGATGTTTAGAAAATAAATTATGGTACGCCGAAAATCTAGTATTTTCCGTTTTTGGAGCCTTTTTAGACGCCCTTTTCTCGAAAACTACAACTCCGATTTTTCTGAAACTATCGGTAGTCTGTGGCGTAAATCCAAAAGGAAAAGGTTTGAAATAATATAAGGGGTCCAAAAATGGCCTAAATCTTTAAAGTATTGAAAATGTTCTTTTATTTATCTTTTTTACACAAAACTATTGAATAGATGTTTCTGACACTTATGGGACAAAAAGTTAAGTATCCAAACCACTTGTTAAAACTATCCCGACAATGATCCAGAAACCAGAAGTAGTCGAAAAATATTCGATATTTTGAGAAAATACAGTGAAGAATTGGTACCCTTGCAAAAATCGTGATATCTCAGCCGGGTGTCACTGAATCAAAGCAATTAAAGTATCGTTTGGTAGCTCGATGAATGGGCTATTGTATGACCCACTTCCTCTCTGATTCCTGAAAGCCAGTTCAGTGCTGCTTGCGGGTCTAGTTACAATTATTTTATTTTTCGGGGAGCCTATTTCTCAGTGCCTGTAACAGATACCGATCTGGGACCTAATTTTCTATCGGGAAACCATGTGGTGGCTACTTAATAACTATATTTAAAACTTCTGCGCAGACCGAAAGTGACCGAACTTCGTGCGGTGACAAAAAATTAACAAACGGCCGTAGATTAGTCAATTCTGGACTGATTTTCATACAAATGACATTTTCGGACAGACTGAATCTTTTCTCGGACGATAGCAGTTGAAAATTTCTAGCGTTCGAAACTTCGTCGCTGACTTCTAGCGTCCGAAAAATGAAAATATGTTGTTTTTTGTTATTTTTCAAAATTTTCAAATTTGACTTACATTTTTGGATACCTGAAGGCAATCTGGTTTCAGTAATATATGTTTCATTCAGAGTTATCACCCTTTATTTTTCGAATTTTTTCGAATTTTCTGCCCATTTCGTAACCCTTATATTTTTTTGAAAGGATTAATCTATGTTTCTGAAATTCCTAGAACATAAAGCAATATGGTCAAACCATCGATTAAATCAATTTCAACAACAATCCGTAAACCGGAAGTAGTCAATATAATATGCGATATTTTGACAAAAACGCGAAAAATGGGGAAAAACACGATTTCTCTGTCCAATATCAACGGATTAAACAAATTAAGGTATCATTGGGTCGGACGGTGATTGGACCACTGAATGATACCCAATTCATACAGATACGATGAGCAAGAATGAAAATATGGCACGCTGAAAATCAAGTATTTTCTGATTTGGAGCGTTTTTGGACGCCTGTATCTCGCAACTTTTTTTTTAACTTTCTCTATCGAGAGTCCATTCGATAGTATTGTGAATTATGCCATCCAAAAAGACTTTGAAATGTCTGGAATACGATAAAAAAAGGGATTGAAAATCGAAAAAAGTCGAAAAATCGTAAAATTTTGGAAAATGCTCTATTATTTGATTATTTTAATAGATTTTCAAAAAAAAAAAAATGGTAAATTGAAACAACTGCACTAATAACGATTCTAACCATGTATAATATGTAGTGAGTTATGGAAATTTAAGTTTTCATATTTTGACATTTTTGCATTTTTGGCACTTCTGAACTTAGGATTTCTTAGGGGGATTTTATCTGATGGGATAATGTAGTATATCATTATAAAGCCCTGTTCCCATTCAAGTTCCAAAACCGGATGTTAAAACTACACGACAATGATTCGTATACTAGAAGTAATTAAAAAAAAAAAAAAAAAAAAGGTAAAAAAAAATGGCGCTCTTGCTAAAAACTCAAATTCTCCGTCGGATATTAGCGGACCAAAACAATTAAAGTGTCGTCAGATAGTCCCATGAATAGACTATCGTATGACATCTAATTCGATGGTTAGGAAATAAATTATGCTACGCGGAAAATCTAGTATTTTCCTTTTTGGTGCATTCTGAGACCCCTTTTTCTCGAAAACAAACCCTACGATTTTTCTTAAACTTTTTTTAATCAGAGTACTATCGGTGGTCTATGGCGTAAATCTAAAAATAAAAGCCTTGAAATAATATACGTGGTCCAAAAATGGCCTCAATATTTGAAAAAAGTTGAAAAATCGTTAAATTATTGAAAATGTTATTTTCTTTTTCTTCTTTACGAAAACTATTCAATGGGTTTTTCTGAAACTTCTTGTATAGAAGGTGAGGTAACCAAACAACTTGTTAAAACTATCCCGACAATGATCCAAAAACGTCGATAAAATATCCGATGTTTTGAAAAAAATGCAAAAAAATGAAGATTTTTGCTAAAAGCGCGATTTCTCCGTTGGATATTAGCAGAGCAAAACAACCAAAGTACCGTTTGGTAGCTCGATGAATGGGCTATTGTATGACACGCTTCCTGTTTGATTCCTGAAAGCCGGTTCGGTGCTGCTTGCCGGTCGGGTTATTATTATTATTATTACTGTAAAGTTATATGACTCTAGCATTAATATTGACTGCAATATAGTCGTTTGAATCGGATGTTTTGAAACTACGTACTTTTATATGACTCACTGTTCTATCAATCGATACAGATTTTATATATCAGATGGGACACAATAACTTTGATTCTAATTGAGTGAGAGTGGTGCACTTCGCGTATAGTTTCACTATGTCAAAACCGTGGCACAAATCTGTCGGGAATTTAAGCCCCCCCCTTCCCCGCACACACACATTTAAGCCTATATAAGCTTATCTCTTATATGCGTTCTTCATATCTCTATATTATAAGCATGTACATATTGTATATTTCTTAATACATGTTATATCTATATGTATTCAAACTTTCTGTTATATGACCCGCATAATTAATATTTTAACTGATATGTATATTATTTTTATACGCCCACATTTTAATGTGGACGTATTGTCGTCGCCCCTTTTCGTCCGTCCGGACGGCCGTCCACAATTGTTTGTGAACAGTCTACAGGTCACAATTTTTATCCGATTTCAATGAAACTTAAAATATAGATTTTTCAACCGAAAATCTCGGTTCCTTTCGATATTGGCAAGTATCGGACTGTAAATTCATTGGTTATGGCCCCTGATTGTTCGAAAAATCACGTTTTTAGCTTGTGAACAGTGTAGAGGTCACAATTTTGATGAAACTCGACATGTATGTTTATAACCCAAAGATCTTGGTTCCTTTCGATATTTGCGCCCATCGGATCGCAACTTCCTGAATTATGTCCCCTGATTGTCCGAAAAATCGCCCTTTTTAGCTTGTGGTCCCTCTGGGGGTGAAAATTGTTATCCGATTTAAAAAAAACCGTTTGATTATATCACCGTTACATGGTTATGGAGGTTGAGTTCAAATTTCGTGAAAATCGGACCAAAATTGACGGACAAAATGGCCGCCGTTTGTACGCGAATAGTGTGAAAATATGTTATATCAAAGTTGTGGACCTTATAGAGGTCACAATTTTGAACCGATTTTGATGAAACTTGACATGTATGTTTATAACCCAAAGATCTTGGTTTCTTTCGATATTTGCGCCCATCGTAACTTCCTGAATTATGTCCCCTGATTGTCCGAAAAATCGCTTTTGTTAGCTTATGGTCCCTCTGGAGGTCAAAATTATTATCCGATTTAAAAAAACGTTTGATTATATCACCGTTACATGGTAAGGAAGAGAGAGTTTAAATTTCGTGAAAATCGGACCAGAATTGACGGACAATATGGCCGCCGTTTGTACACGAATAGTGTGAAAATATTTTATTTCAAGGTTGTGGACCCTATAGAGGTCACAATTTTGAACCGATTTTGATGAAACTTGGCATGTATGTTTATAACCCAAAGATCTTGGTTCCTTTCGATATTTGCACCCATTGGATCGTAACTTCCTGAATTATGTCCCTTGATTGTCCGAAAAATCGCTTTTGTTAGCTTGTGGTCCCTCTGGAGGTCAAAATTATTATCCGATTTAAAAAACCGTTTGATTATATCACCGTTACATGGTAATGAAGAGAGAATATGAATTTCGTGAAAATGGGACCATAATTGACGAATAAAATGGCCGCCGTTTGTACGCGAATAGTGTGAAAATATGTTATATCAAGGTTGAAGGTTGTGGGCCCTATAGAGGTCACAATTTTGAACTGATTTTGATGAAACTTGAAATAATGTTTATAACCCAAAGATCTTGGTTCCTTTCGATATTTGCACCCATCGGATCGTAACTTCCTGAATTATAGTGTGAAAATATGTTATATCAAGGTTGTGGACCCTATAGAGGTCACAATTTTGAACTGATTTTGATGAAACTTGAAATACATGTTTATAACCTAAAGATCTTGGTTCCATTGCATATCGAATCGTAACTTCCTGAATTATGGCCCGTGATTGTATGAAAAATCACCCTTTTTAGCTTGTGGTCCCTCTGGAGGTCACAATTATTATCTGATTTAAAAAATCGAATGATTATATCACACTAACACCGTAGTTATGGGTGTGTTTGAATTATGTTTTTCTGATTATTACTTAAAATGTAACAACTCTTGTTGACTGCCCAGACGATTTAGCTGCTGAGTGGGCGTATGTTTCGTTGCCTGGCAACCTATCTTTTTCCCCTCTATTGTAAATTATTGTGGTGTGTTGTTTAAATTTATTACCTATTTCTTTTGTATTAAATTTTCTACGAAGGGCAGGATGTTAGAAAGGCTATTATAGCCCAATCTTCAACCCTTCTTAAATAAAGCCATTATTATTATTATTATTATTATTACTGCAAAGTTATATGACTCTACATTAATATTGACTGCAATACGTACTTTTATATGACTCAGTGTTCTATCAATCGATACCGATTTTATACACCAGAAAGAAGCAACTAGATTGGTTGTGATGGGACACGATAACTTTGATTCTAATTGAGAGAGAGTGGTGAAATTTCGCGTATAGTTTCACTATGTCACAACCGTGGCCCAAATCTGTCGGGCATTTAAGCCCCCCCCCCCACTTCCCCGCACACACACACGCCTAATTTAACTTCCATCATTCCCGCCCACCTATTCCCGTTTTCATTTGTCCAGTGGGGCAGAACTGTAGGGGGTTCGGGTGGGGCTTATACTGGGTTTTATACAACCTCAAAACAACGAATTCTGACGTCGTGACAACTTTTCGCCAACCACCACACAACGTTGCAAAATAACAAATTCTGACGTCGTGACAACTTTTCGTCAACCACCACACAACGTTGTGACAATGTTGCTTTGACGTCCGTACAACGTTGTCACAACGTTGTCACAACGTAAGAGTTTGTTGCAAAACAACCTACAGCCGACCTATTTCCGACGTTGTGATACAACCTCTTATTTAGTAAATGAAGAAAGGGGTGACAGCATACCCCAAAAATAAACTTGTTAAACACTGACTTAATCTAACCATTTAGCTTTAGAAATTCTTTACATCAACTTTGTCATAAATAGAAGAAAGTTTAACTGTTTATGTTTGCCATGTGTTTTCTATGTTACAAGATGAGATCATTAGTATTTAAATAACCAATCAGAAAACGGATAGCACTGTAAAGCTGCATTTTCTTTAGTACGGATCCGGAAAAAATCACTTTCATAGAATTTTAGTAAGAGTGTTTCCTTGTATGCGGATACGGTTCTCGATGCGGCGTCCGGTACGGTTTTTCGAAACGGACCCTGTCGCGATCGGTACGGAAACGCATGCGGAATGGTGTCCGTAAGAGCGCATAAAGCACATAAGGAAACACACTTTGGGTAGCCCGCACGGCAAAAAGCCTAAAATAGGTAGGGAAATTCCAATTTTGTCCCTTTCTTAGACACGTGTCATGTTGAAAAGAGGGCCCTTCCGCATGAATAACCGCATATACGGATCCAGTCCGGCTCCGGCCCGAGAACAGACATGACACACGGCAGGTTAATTGTGTATCCTTATATATATGCGGTTTTTCAAGCCGAAGGGCTCCCTTTTCAACATGGCACGTATCTAAGAAAGGGCGAAAATTGGAATTTCCTTAATTATCTTTAGCTTTTTGCCGCGCGGGCTACCCAAACTGTGTTTCCCTACGTGCGTTATGGGGTTTTACGGACACGGTTCCGCATGCGTTTCCGTACCGAACGCGACATGGTCCGTTTCGAAAAACCGTACCGGACGCCACATAGAGAACCGTATCCGCACCCGCACATAAGGAAACACTCCTACTAAAATTCTATGAAAGTGATTTTTCCGTATCCGCAACCGGACCGGAGACCGACCGGATCCGTACTAAAGGAAATGCAGCTTTAGTCAACTCCACGTTATTGCAATTAAATATTTTGTATTGCATTATACACGAACTACATATACATACATTGTAAAGTCACCCAAAGTGAAGAAAGACACTTACTATTCCAGCCATTTTAAATCTGAATAAGAAACAGCTTGAACGAATATACTGGAGCCATATTCTGAACAACAGTTCCTGTAAGTCTGGTTACCACAGCAATAATAATCATTCTTAGAATAAAGTTTTAATTTTAATGGACAAACAAAACCCGAGTGTAATTTACCACTGCTATCATTATACGGGGGACAATACTCTCCCATTTTGTATAATCTGAAAACATAAAAATAAAATAATAACGTAAGAAAATTGGGTTAACGTCCACACATTTCGGGACTAACATAAGGTTATTGCAATAAATCGCTTAAATAAATTGGAGGAAGCGCGTGGCCTTGAACATAATATTTCATAAGTTGTGGGCGGTGATCAAGTCTTAGATACTTGTATGGTTTTCTTATATGTTGAAATTTTCAAATAGATCTATAGAAACGTTTAATGACAATAATTTCATATCGGAGATCGATTACCCACGCAAGTTTGAGGATCTGTGTTTATCCAGGTGTAAAGGAAAGTAAAATGATCAGTTTATTTAATTATCGATGACGTCGCTGTTGAATATTTAGAATACGAATAGATACAGTAATTAATTCTCTTGTCATACTGCTCAAGAACCGTGACAAAATTCAAACATTTATGATTCTTTTTGAATGGAATTCGATCTTAGTTAAGATGAAAAAAATCGAGTTTTGATTAAAATTAAGCATTACAAGAGAATGAAAGTACATTAGTAATTGAAATCCATATTTAATTATAAGCTTTGACAGTTTTAATTGGCATTGTTTGAAAATGGTCATATCTTTGTTTACTAATCATAGCCGTTTTATCGGCGAAATGAACTATTAATTAAAAGTTGCTAGTGATTGTTATCCATAAAGTTGTGTTTGCGTTTTTTCAGTGAATAATAAAGATAACTTTCAGGGCCGGACTTGCCTACTTGTGAGCCCTTCATGGCAATGATCATACCCCGGCCCCATACTTATTGGACAGGGACCCCTGTGGTTTCATCTGGGGTATATTATATACATGTAATAAGGATGACCTTCAGGGGCGGATCTAGGAATTTTGAAGGGGGGGGGGGGGGGGCACAAAATTAGGGCACTGACCGCGGAAACAGGGCACGCCGCTGAGAGGGGGGGGGGGGTCCCCAAGAAAATTATCCGTCATTTCCTTGCATCTGTCGCCTTTCCAAGAGCTATTTGACTGATATTTGCGTCTACGTAAACGTTCGGAACGGACATATTTGGGTCTGAGAAAAGGCACTTTCAGCAATACAAAGGGGAACAGGCGAAAATTAGCCCCCCCCCCTGTATCCGCCTCTGACCTTGGTTTTGGCAAATCTGAATTAGAATCTTTCGGTCATCCAATGAAACTTTTGAAAGTGTGGGAGCCGTCATACTCCTCGCAGTGTTCCGTTTGATTAGAGATAATCCCACTACTCACTTCTGTAATGAGTGGATATTGTTCTTTTAAATTTTGATTGGTCAGTAGTCCGACTACCAACCAATGACTAGCTGCTTTACGAAAGCTTTACATTTAAAACGAGTGCCAATATTGGACCAAATATGTTTACATAACGTTACGTCATGGCTCACGATTTTATTATGCCCAATTAAACCGTGCATAGCAGCATATTGCAGTAAAACTAATTGCGTGACAAACGAGGCTATCAATTGGAATGAAATGTAAACAATGCTGTTTGGAAACGAACATACTTTCGCCGTTTTTAATACCTTAAATCGCTGTCCAAAGTTTTAGGGAAGACCCAGATTAAACGTAGGACTGCCATGTTGATTGAACGGGAAGAATAGAAACACTCAAGAATCAAAAGTCAATCCAGCAATGGGCAGAGAGGGATTTCTCTGGTCATTGCTTCAGGAATATGGGGAGCCGTTCTACTTATACCCCGCCCTTGAAACTAAAATTTTATATTAAGCCCAGTATAAAGACTTGTTAAGATGATCTATTGGATCATTCTGGACTATATAATCTTTGTTCTTACCTGTTTTCGTTTGCAGATACTTCCAGAACATCTAATCAAATATTATAGATTGGCTCATATTATTCACAATTGCACGTTACGGGCCGAGATCAGAAATGTCTTACTACGTTGCAGCATACAACTAAAACCACGCTGTTTCGTGGCGTAGCCTTATGGCTATATTTGAACTTCTCCATTTCTTGTAAAATAACTCTTGAGGAAGAAAAGAAAGCTCTTTTTATCCCCTTATCATTGATCTTTGAATAAAAGTCGGGTGTTATTCTACACGGTTGTCAAACATAACAAGCACCGTCCATGTTTGAAGGTTCCGACCAAAGCTGTATTACCGGCAAGGTGGGTCGATTCCTTTTCATGGTACTATCAATTCTAAATTTTATCTATATTTTGAGCTTACTTAGAAACAATAAAATATAGATTAACGAACAAAATGTATATTTACGTTGCGCGTTCTCCAATCAATCAATAAAACGAGGTGTTTATGAAAAATATGCATTTTACAAAAATAATAAAGATGCGGTGTGTAGAATTAAATGGGTGATTATTGATGATGATTATTACCGTATGAAAAGAATGTTAATGTACATTGTTTTTTGGATTGTTTTGTGTATCATTTTGTTCTTTTAAAAGGGGGTATACTGTTCTTTTAAACGGGGGTATACACCGACATTACATAATTTCCACGATTGTTTATTGTTAATAACGAAGCCCTATATTGATACTCGGAATTGTTCTATCGCGAATCGCGGAACCACCCGGTTTACGTTCAAATTTATGAAATCTTGTGAATGTGATCTTTGTCGGTGGAATTTATGAAAACTTTGTGGGATTGTTTTTAGAGCATAAAGACAAACTCTAGAATTTCAAATTTTTGGGATCGTATACGAGGAACCCTATCGAAATTTATCCTTCCGTTGTTTGTGGGGTTGCTCATTAATTGGGCATGAGAAACACCGTCATCGAATTTCCAGTCGTAAATTTTAACTCATTTCGCACATTCTTCTTTCCATTCTCGGTTGAATTTTTTTTAAAAAAAGACTGTGTTTTGTTATATTCGGGCATAAGAACCAATTAGAAAATTACGACTGTAAAATTCCGAGTTATTTCCCGGTTTACCTGAGGTCTATACAACTTTTCCAATTTTTGCCTTAGATTTGATGGGATAGTTCATTGCTTCATAAAATAAACAATGGAATACAGGACATTGTTGGATTTCAAAAAAAAATTCACAGAAATAGTTGCTCTATTAGGATGGATGAATTTGTTGCTGGTGGCCCGACAAAGGAGCTAAACCTCTTTCTCAATGTTAGCCATGATGTTGAAAATTAAAAACACGATCCATTTTAACCAATAATTATGTTATCTTACCGGGAAAATATGTGATCCCAATATCCAATATTTTAAACAACACATTAACTCCTTATTGACATAATGGTTTCAACCGCCATTTTTACAACATAATCCAGAGGACAATACCGAGTTAATTAAAAATGGCTGATCCCCCCCCCCTCCAAAAAAACCAAACTAACTCCAAATACCCAAATCGTGTAGTATGTAGTATGGTCTACGCAGGCGTAAATAACTGACACTTAATTTGGACTGAGTTCGTGTATTTCAACGAATACAATTGATTAGAAATTATAATAAATTTTTAAAAATTAGATATGCATGGTAATTACTTTATATATATACACCCACATTACATTAATGTGTAATTTTAAGAACTATTTTCATTTATTCAAAAAGTTCCAGAGAACAGGGCTTACCCTGAATGTGTTCAAAATTTTAATGGACAATACTAGTACTGTGGCTTTTTCTTCTAATGCTAACTTTAAAGTCATGGCACCGCGTCGTTCTCTTGGTAATATCTATTACAGAGGGGGTTGGGATGGCCTAGTGGTCTGTAGAGTGCCGCACTTCGACCTCTAGCTGGCCAGTCACCTCTGGCTTGCGGCTGTGGTTTCGATCCATGGTGTGATCGTATGTGGCATGGAAATAGGGGCGCCTTCTCAACCTCGTGGGTTTCCCCTGGGCACTCCGGTTTCCCCCCACTGCTAAAGACCCCTCTGCGCAAGCGGATTATTGAAGTAAAATTAAACCATATGTTAGTCCCGAAATGACCTAGTTTGTGTCGAGTGGACGTTAAACCCCATTTCTCTCTATATATATCTATTACAGAGGAATTATTTGCTGAATTTCAATTGACAACAAACACGTTTTTCATAATAAAAGAATAAAAACATTGCTAATATTGTTTATTTTCTTCTCTTTTTTAGGTTATAAATAATGGTTGAAATAATACTATCGCAATTTTAAACTATTTACATCATTATTCAAAAATACAAAGATATTATATATACAGATCGAAATCTTCATGCTTTCTAAAACATCTGCCATAATTAACTCTAGTGACCGGAGGCAACCAATCCTAAATACTTCCGAGTTTATTTTGATCGGATCATCCCCAAGCACGAAAACTATTTTGTTAAAGATCAAAGATATAAAAACGGACTTCTCTTTTGTCAAAGCTCAGGAATATCGCGAACCTATGTATCGGGGCCATTGAATTGCTATTGCCAATAAGTGTTTATAACCGTTTTCTTTCACCTCTTCGATCCCTGAGGTAGATTAAGAACCGTGAATCGTCTCGAGACAGGGAGGTTTATAGATGTATTCCAATAAAAGTGTGACCATTTTGGTATATGTAGATCACAAATAGTTTTAATGGCATTTAGTAACTGAAGTGGAATATACAGGTTGGAATACAATTACAAACACGTGTGATTTGATGATTTATTTGGACTTGAAACATATTCAAACTACTTAATCCATCAAAAGTTTGCTCCCTTTTTTGTCAAGTGAATTGAATAACCCGGTAGCCAGCAAAGCTGAGGGAAGATTCATTTTCAGCTGATATTTGTCTGTAATCGCTGTCCATTTACCATGGATATCAAAGCCGAAGTAAATCCAGGGATTATCTTCAGTTCAATTTTTCAACGTTGTTAAATCGCAGAATCTGTTGCCCGTTTGAAACAATTGGTGACAATGGTTAGTTTTACAACTTTAAAGATGCAGTCTCTCCATGTACAAACACGTGTGATTTGATGATCTATTTGGACTAAAACATATTCAAACTACTTTACTCATCAAAAGTTGTTTCAATGGCATTTAGTAACTGAACTGGAATATACAGGTTGGAATACAATTACTGCTTATGACAGAGCGACGTTCCTACTCGGTTTCTTTAGTCATAATCAAACAATGATAGAATGTAAAACATAACGAGACAATATATATGTAAACATCAATACTTGGTTAATGCTGACCAATCAAAGAAAACCTTCTAATTACCTTGCAGTGGACGGATATCAATGTACCTATAAGAAGAGGCTCTGAAGACGCAAGCACGTTGCTTGAGACCCACGTATCAACTGACCACATCATATCTCATTAGTTCAACCTATTTCTCCTGGGGGGGGGGGGGGAGGCAATGGCAAGCCCACCCTCATCCTTCATTTCAGATTTTTAGGAAAGGATTCCGGAAAGTAGATGACACCTTTGTTATTATCAAACAACTGACCCACGTGATGCAAGTTAATTCTATAAAAATGATCTAAGTTTCCAGCAGAATGTTCCTGGATGCTGCGTCCTTACGTCCTGTATTGGTTTTCCTTAATTTACTGTGATACCAAATGACAAACTATAATAAGTTTACTTTGCAACGAATAAAAAAAAAATAAAGCCTTCAAGGTAATATAATATGAATGGAAGAGTGATACATGTTGTCACTGTAAGAAATAACCACCCCCCACCCTCCCCCGACTATCCCAAAATGCCATTAATTGTAGATCTATAAAGCAAAAATTATTATTAAAAAAAGTCAATAAAACATAGACAAAGTCTGACTGTTGGGTATCATACAATGCCTATAGCAGATTCTATACTCAAATTATATAATTTGTTGAAGCCATCAGATCAGTCGTGCATACCTGTTGGCAAACCATCTCTTGAAATCTGTTTGATCTTGGGTTGAATTTTACGTAACAACTTACTTAAAGACGCATTACTGGAGATTACATAAAGAGCTGACAGTTCTCACTCTAATAGTTAAAAACAACATAAAGTAAAGGGAATTCACTGAAAATTTCTGTCAAATTGATCCACTGGAATTTTCGGCTTAGCCTCGATCGTCATTACCAATGTCGGTATGATAAACAGGCTCGATCATCCATTTCATGATTTGAGCTGCAAATTGGTTCCCAATCAAGTAAATATGGCATGCTAGCGACGATATAGAGAGTTGATTATAGTCTCGATAAGTTAATTAATGACTGATTAATAATTTAGATAACATTTAAGGCCGAAAGAAAGACCTGCAATAGGCAGATTTAGATCTTGCATAATGTATGTTTAATAACAGTTAGTATTACCAAGAAACTGATGAAAGTGGTATACATTACAACTATGCATTCTTTGCCCATAACTTGATTAAAGTCAAAAATATAACACTAGATATGATTTATGTGATTTAGTTATTTAAATAACTTCATGTAACTATAAATTTACAAATATTTCAATTATGCCAAGAAGAAAACTTGCCATGGTTCCTGTGAAATATCAACAGAATTGAAATTAATCCACAGAGAGAGAAAAAAGTTTATCAAAGGTTAGTTAAACAGTGCATCACTGACTTCCCAACACCATGTAAGTAATGTGTGACATTTATTGCGGTTGTTACATTGTGGACTTTTATTTCGTTTCGTTTTTTTATAGTTCAAAATTTAGTTTTACTTGTCTTTACTACACTAAGATCTGGGAGATTTGATATATTACTGGCGTTCTAGTTGACGTGAGGGATTAGCCAATTAGACGGTGAGTTCTTGGCGTTTGATGCGCGGAGCTGTGGGTAAACGTTAATCATGAGGTCAAAATCCGTCCGTACGATCTCTGACGCGACCTTCCAATACAACCGATCAGAAATGTGTAGTCTTTGCCCAAACACGCTGAGGTTCCCCCGTGGTTGACCAAACGATTTGGTCGACTTTTAAGTTTGAATTGTTTTTGTATACTGTTTTTATACGCCCACATTTTCATGTGGACGTATATTGTCGTCGCCCCAGTCCGTCCGTCCGTCCGTCCACAATTTGTTTGTGGACTCTCTACAGGTCACAATTCTTATCTGATTTTGACGAAACTTGAAATATAATAATAATAATAATAATATTTATATAGCGCTGTAACACCACACCTCAGTATGCTCGAAGCGCATTAAAAAGTTATCTCACTACGAGTTATATATAGCGTCTAAATAAGTAAGTTTTTATTCTTGATTTGAATATAGTTAGTGATGAGGAGCTTATGATATCTTTGGGTAGTTCATTCCACAAAGCAGCTGATGTATAACCAAACGATCGCGCACCAAATGTTTTTAAATTGATGTCAGGTTTATATAAACGTGATTGCTTTGAAGATCTTAGCATTCTGTTCGGCACATATTGTACTGTGAGATCTTGAATGTAATCTGGAGAGGTTTTGTGGACTGATTGGTAGGTGAGCGACAGAATTTTATAATCAATCCTTTCACGAAGTTGTAGCCAATGCAACGATTTCAATACTGGAGTAATGTGTTCTCGCGGTTTAGTTCTGGTCACAATTCTGGCTGCTCTGTTCTGTAATTTTTGTAATTTGGATAACTGCTCCAATGACACACCAGTTAGTAAGCTGTTGCAGTAATCTAATCGTGACATTACCAAAGATCTGATTAAAATTGCTGCGGATTCATTTGTCAGAAAATGACGAATTGCACCTATGTTTCTCAAGTGAAAATTGCAGATTGAGCATAAATAACTAATGTGTTTCTCCATAGTTAGTCCAGAATCCAGGAAGACACCAAGATTCTTCACAGTATCAGAAAAATATATGGTGGACTGGCCGATGTTAAGAACATCTGCGTGGCTCTTTTTTAGTCTTTGCGTTGGAGCTACTAACAAGGCTTCAGTTTTTGAATCGTTTAACTTAAGCATGTTTGAGGACATCCAAGTTTTGACTGCATCAATACAAGATTCCATGTTCAGACATACAGACTTTTGGTATTGAAGATCGGTATGGAAACTATCAATAAGTTGAGTGTCATCTGCATAGGCGTGGTAATCAACATGCTTCTCGCGAATAACCTTGCCTAGTGATCGTGTGTACATGGTGAAAAGAATGGGTCCCAAAACAGATCCCTGGGGGACACCACACGAAATAAGTAAACTACCAGAATTCACCTTGTTTATTTCTACGCATTGTTTCCTGTCAGTCAGATATGATGAGAACCATTTCAAGACACTATTGTCTAAACCGTATTCCAGTTGCAGCCGATCAAGCAGTATTCTGTGGTCTATGGTATCGAATGCTGCAGACAGATCTAGAAGCACTAGCAAACCGATATTTCCAGCATCGACAGACATCTTTATTTTATCAAGAACACAATTTAGGGCGGTTTCAGTGCTGTGGGCTTCTCTATAAGCTGACTGATATTTGTCAAGTAGTCCAAACGAGGTGAGATGCTCAACAAGTTGTATTTTGACTGCTTTTTCTAAAACTTTGGAAAGGAATGGCAAATTTGAAACAGGGCGATAGTTGTTAAACACCTCAGAATCCAATGATGGTTTTTTAAGAAGGGGTTTTACAACAGCCCTTTTGAAACATTTAGGAACAGTTCCGGAGTTTAGACTTTGATTAATGATTTTAGTAATGATAGGCAGAATCACATCCAATATTTTGAGAAGGAACTTTGTAGGGAGAACATCTAGTTGGCAAGAGGTTGGCTTCGAATGTAGAATGATGTTTTTAACATCTGCTTCTGTGACATCAGCAAAGGCTTGCAATTTGGCACCTGGGAATTCTGCAACAGACAATACATCACTAGTAGAATCGAAACTTTCTCGAATTTTTGAAATTTTTTCGGAAAAATATGAACTGAAACTGTTGGCGACATGTAGATCTTCACCTTGAGGCAATACTACTTCAGACTTCTTACCCAATAAAACATCCAATGTAGAGTAAAGCGCTTTGGGATTTTTAGAGTGTTTGGAAATCTCTGTAATCAGGTAGGTAGATTTAGCCTTTTTAATACAGCGGTTTGCATCATTACGAGCATTGTTGAACATTTGTTTATGAATCTCTAAGCCAGATTTTTTCCATCTACGCTCTGCAGTTCTTCTATGTCTCTTGGAGATTGCAACGTCTTCATTATACCATGGCGTAGATAAGTGCTGACTAAGTTTCTTAGTGTGTATAGGGGCGTGCTTATTTAAAATATCCAGTAGTGTGGTGTCGAACAAGTCAACTAAGTCATCCCCAAAAGATCTTGGCTGCTTTCGATATTGGCATGCATCGGATCAAAACTTCATGGATTATGGCCCCTGATTGTACGAAAAATCACGTTTCTAGCTTGTGGACCCTATAGAGGTCACAAGTTTGAACCGATTTTGATGAAACTTGACATGCATGTTTATAACCCAAAGATCTTGGTTCCTTTCGATATTTGCGCCTATCGGAACGTAATTTCCTGAATTATGGCCCCTGATTGCCCGAAAAATCACTTTTTTTAGCTTGTGGTACCTCTGGAGGTCACAATTATTATCCGATTTAAAAAAACCGTTCGATTATATCACCGTTACACCCTAAGGAAGGTTGAGTTCGAATTTCGGGAAAATCGGACCAAAATTGCCATACAAAATGGCCGCCGTTTGTACGCGAATACTGTTAAAAAATGGTATATCAATGTTGTGGGCCCTGTAGAGGTCACAATTTTAATTCGATTTTGATGAAACTTGAAATTCATGGTTATAACCCAAAGATCTTGGTTCATTTCGATATTTGCGCATATCGGATCGTAACTTCCTGAATTATGGCCCCTGATTATACGCAAAACCGCCTTTTTTTAGTTTGTGGTCCCTCTGGAGGTCACAATTATTATCCGATTTAAAAAACGTTTGATTATATTACCGTTACACCGTAAGGAAGGTTGAGTTCGAATTTCGGGAAAATCGGACCAAAATTGCCATACAAAATGGCCGCCGTTTGTACGCGAATACTGTTAAAAAATGGTATATCATGGTTGTGGACCCTGTATAGGTCACAATTTTAATTCGATTTTGATGAAACTTGAAATGCATGGTTATAACCCAAAGATCTTGGTTCCTTTCATTATTTGCGCGTATCGGATCGAAACTTCCTGAATTATGGCCCCTGATTGTCGGAAAAATCGCCTATGGTCCCTCTGGAGGTCACAATTATTATCCGATTTAAAAAAACGTATGACTCTATCACCGTTACACCCTACGGAAGGTTGAGTTTGAATTTTGAGAAAATCGGACCATAATTGCCAGACAAAATGGCCGCCGTTTGTACACATTTCTAGGTTGTGTACCGTCACACCATAATCATTGTCAGCTTCGAATTTCATGAATATCAGACTGGAACTGACCAACAAAATGGCTGCTCCCAATACAGTATGAAAATACAGGACTTAATGATGTAGGAAAAATCACTTTCAGTATTGCTTGTTCTCTATCCATCTCTCGAAAATGTGGGCGTATCCTGCCTGGCAGTGCCAGCCTATCTTTTAATATAGTTTAGCTCTTGGGGATTTTGTAACATCAATTAAAATGATTTTCCGTCCCTCGTATACGAATGTTTTAATATCGACCGTTATTGACGGACTAACCTGTTATCTAATGAATTTCAAAACACATTATAAATATTTTATGGAAAGAGAGTACATTTTAAATATTTACACAACACTTTGCTATCACTTCACTGTCTTTTAAGGTATTGTATGAAAAATTAAAACCTAGGTCATCTTGATATATGCTGGCATATTTATCAAATATTTGTAATTCCGTTCTAGCATTTTAAACACACATAAAAACATTTTGATATTATCGATTTTACTGCATTCCCACTCTATTCCTTTATTACAAACCCCGTTGACTACTTCAAAAAAATAATGTTCTGCATGTCTAATCGATAAAATCGAATAAAATTCAAACACAAGTCTGCAGACTTTGTGTATTTATCTGCTGAATCAACAATGTTTTAAAGAGACAATGTTGCTTTGAATGTTTTTGTCGGTTGAAATGAAATTAGGTTTTCGATTCGACGTGATTTGCGGGGGTGGGGTGGGCGTGTTTAAATTAAATTGCATACAAAATTTGAGAAAAAGTCTGCCAAGCCACCGGTGAAACTCTCGATTACACACATTAGGCCTACCTTCAGTAGGTTAATGCTTAGATTTTCAACAGCTAGGTTAATCTAAGGTAATATTTAATTATATGTGTTAATTTGACATTTGGTTACCGATCGAATGTAATAATGGCCCTTTAAGTCAATATAACCGCTAAATGCGGAACCAAAATAAATAATATATATATTGCAACTTTCCGTGGTTTGGGTTTTTTGTTCTCTGGATAAATGTCAAAGCTGAAATGGAAGGATTTCTTAGTTCTTATAGCATTCTAATACGCATCCATCCAATGTAATGAATATCGGTCATTCACATGTCATCTAGCCTTATTGAATGAATGTGTAATAAATGAAATTGGTTTTAACGTCAAACTGTTCTGCACCATTTATTGAAAACGAGCATACACCATGCAGTGTGCTACCAATCTGGTTAAAATACACATCTATATTTCGTTTCGTTTTTTTTTATACCTTCGATGGCCTACACTAGGCTACATGACGGTCTGATAAGTCGTACGAGCAGTCTTTGACCCTACGTCCGGCATTGATTAACCAATCAGCGTTGACGTTTCTAGTGGTTTACACACAGTTCCGTGCATCAAAAGGCCAAGAACTCACGGTAACAGACCGTTTCATTGGCTAACCCCTCACTTCAACCAGAACGCCGGTAATATAACAACTCTTCCAGATCCTAGTGTTGTAAAGACAATCAAAACGAAACTTTGAACAATAAAAAACGAAACGAAATAGGATCTGTGTTTTAATCAGATTGGTTTCTTTTTCGTTTCCAACTGCCAACGGTTCCTTTATGAGCAGAGATATTTGGGATATATGAAGATATATTTTACGTTTCATAAAAATCGGATTTTAGAGAGTCCACAACCTTAGTATTCGCCTACACACTATTATACTATTTGCATACAAGGAGTGGTCATTTTGCCAGGCAGTTTTAGTCCGATTTTCACGAAATTCGAACTAAGCCATCATTACGGTGATATATTCGAACGGGTTTTTTGTTTAAATCGGATAATAATTGTGACCTCTAGAAGAACCACAAGCTAAAGACGTGACTTTTCGTACAATCAGGGGCCATAATTCAGGAAGTTACGATCCGATATGCGCAAATACCGAACGGAACCAAGATATTTGGATTATAATCATGTATGCTGTAGACGGACGGAAGGACGTCCGGACAGGGACGACGATAATATACGGTACGTCCACGCGAAAATGGCGGTGTATAAAAAAAAAAATGTTTTCTGGTGAAACCAGTAGATCTAAATATCCAGAGGTAAAATACATTTTCAATTAGATTCTTGTAGTTATGTAAGCATAATGCGCAATTAGGGAGAAAAACTTGTACATACATTCTTCTAGAGCATATTTGTATCCAATATGTGGTACATGTGTAGAAATACTCACAGTAGGCCTATAGGCCCTACGTACAACGGCCATCACAGTGTAATATTTGAATGTTTAAAGGCGGGGGGTTGGGGGTGTCAGCACTTTATGAGATACATGTTTATCACAAATTGTTGACATACACGTTGTGTTACAAGCACAATTTACATGAAGCTATTTACAGCACTATAGCACTATGGTTCTATATAATATACAGGGAGCCACGGTGGCTAAGTGGGTAAGACGATAACTCGCTGGCCTGGAGGTCGGTGTTCGATCCCTGCGCATGGGTTGAGAAAGTTCATTGCAATTTTTGGGGCTTGGTTTCCCCTTGTCAGTGATGCAGGATGGAGGGTCGGACAAGGACAGCTCTCTAGTCGTTCGAATGGAACGAAAAAAATGGTGTCCTGTGTATCATTGGTGTGCATGTAAAAGATCCCTTAGCAGTTGTAATTCAATAAAGGAGTAGGCCATAGTGCGGCTGTCAGGGCAAAGTTCCCCTCATAGCACACTGTAGTATGGTGTATGCCTGTCTTCATTAGCCCAGTTGGAGCAGTAGGATGTTAAACCCTATTTCATTTCATTTCTACTGAGTGTAGAGTTTAGATAAAGTGTATATATTGACATGATGCACACATGAGAGAGAGATCCACTGACACAAACTAGGTCATTTTGGGACTAATATATTATGGTTCAATTTTATTTCAATGAAGCGCTGCACGTTGGGGTCTTTTAGCAGTGGAAGGAAACTGGAGGACCCGGAGAAAAACCACAAGAATGGAAGAATGGACAGACACCCCTACTCTTTGTCATGTATAACTGGGGAATGGAAACCAAGCCAGTTGACTCAATGACAGACTTTATGATACAGCGAGCACATGCTAACCATTCGGTCATCCAACCCCCCACTACTTAACAGACAAAGACAAAACACCTACTGTTCTGCACAGACTGGGCTAATCAAGATGGTCATATGCCAAACAGTCTGCTATGAGTGTACATCAGCATTACGGCCTACTCTTATTTCAAATTCTTTCAAGGGTTCTTTTATGTGCACACCAATGTGTACATGGTACCTTGATTTTTGTACCATCCAAAAGACTATATTATTGTCTCTTGACAGGCTCTCCCTTGACAGACTCTTTTTCCTGCATCACTGACATGTGGGAACCACACTGGAAAATCCATATGAACTACATGTATATCGGTTTCCTTTTAGAACAATTTTGGGGATCATGTGGCTAAGTGGGTAAGACACTGGCTCGCAAGCCTTGAGGTCGGGGGTTCGATCCCTGCATTGGCCGAGAAAATTCATCTCAATTTTCCGGTGTGATTTCCCCTAGTCAGTGATCCAGATCGGAGGGCCTGACAAGAACAGCTCTCTAGTCGTTCGGATGCGATGAAAAACCGAGTCCCGTGTACACATTGGCGTGCATGTAAAAGATCTCTTGGCAGTTGGAATTCAATATAAGTGTAGGCCGCAGTGCCACTGCCCGGGCAAAGTTTCCCTCATAGCACACAGTATGGCGTATGCCCGTCTTCATTAGCCCAGGTTAGGTGCAGAAGAGTAAGACGTTAAACCCCATTTCATTTATAGAACAATTTAATACTTATTTAGCCTATAGCAGACAAACACTAAAGAAAATATTATTTTTAAAATAAAAATCGAAAAAACCCTGTTAAAAATCTCAAATTCTTAGAGGTAGTCCTTGAGTCCTATTTCTGTGACAATGGATGTGCTATAGGGTAATATACACTTTTCTTTTGAAAGGGTAGAAAATTAGGCCTGTAGCGGTCTGGAGCCTATCTTACACTTTGTGTTTTGTTTTTGTCTGTTTATTTTAGTGGGGGTTGAATGGCCGAATGCTTAGCACGTTCACACGGTATCATAAGGTCTGCCACTGAGTCAACTGGCATGGTTTCCATTCTCCGGTAGGAGTAAGATCGCTGTCTAACCTTCTGGGTTTTTTCGGGTCCTGCACGAATTATTGAAATATTAATAAACCATATGTTAGGTCAGAAATGACCGAGGTCGTGTCGAGTGGACGTTAAGCGCCATTTCTCTCTCATATAAACTACTTGTTTGCGTTTAGAAAGATAATATGAAATGGGGTTTAAGGTCCTACTGTTCTGCTCCTAAATGGGGCTAATGAAGACGGGCATATGCCATACAGTGTGCTATGAGGGAAATTTAGCCCGGGCAGCGACGCTACAACCGCCTTTCATATCGAATACCAACTGCCAAGGGATCTTTTACGTGCTCGCCAATGTTTACACGGGACCTCGGTTTTTGGTTCCATCAGAAAGACTAGACAGCTATCTTTGTCAGCCCCTTCGTCCTGCATCAATGACAAGGGGAAACTATGCTGGAAAATCTGGATGAATTTTCTCGGCCAATGCAGAGATCGAACACCCGACCCCCAGTCTAGCGAGCCAGCGTCTTACCCACCGTGATCCCGTAAACAGATGAAATAATTGTATTATATATCTTATATTCTTACAAGGACTTCATCTAAATGGCTTCTGTTGCTTTAAAATGGTGTTTAGCATAGGTCTTCACCAGGGTCCGCGACAAGGCCCCCTGGGTCCTGGGAGGAGCAACTTGGCAGGGGGGGGATATCTGTCAGTCCACCCAAAGCTATCAACAACAGCTATCGACAACCGTGTACATGATCACTGGTGGCAGAGTGTGACAAGGCCCAGATTACGTCAGGCCTCAATTACCTGCCGGGGACTGAATACCGTCAAGATGACGACAGTCTCAAGTAGAATGGTGACGGATCTGGGACCCATGCCTTATAGTTTTTAATTCAGGTTACAGTAGCAGGTCGTCTTCAGATTGTTCTGAACTCATTATCAGTTTATTTCTAGATGTGTTTTATTAGGAAAGGAATATATGTTGCTTATTGGATATTTTAATGTAATCTTAAATATTATGTCACATTTCACTGAATCTTTAACCTGTCCAGTACATACCTTTCTTAAAGGTATCCAGTGAGTTCAAGTTCACACTGTTTACTGGTGTTTCATTTCACCTTTGACCCAAAGGTTTCTTTGTAAAATCAGCTTGGTTGTCAGTTGTTATATATTTAGTTTTTAGATGTAGCCTCTTTCATCCTGTGTTTGGTCTTAGTTTGTTTAGTCATTCAGCTAGCTCAGTTCTTTAAATAGTCTTTTTCAACTAGACACTTCACATGGCACATAGTCATCTGCAGTTTCTACCCTATTTGGAGTGAGTAGAAATCGGTAACTTAGTTACTATCCTAACATCTTGTGTTAGCTGGTCACTTTTCCATACATCGCCATTGTGACTATATCAGTTCCTTCAAGCACTGAATTCACTAATCCAGGTAGGTTTTTATTTGTTTAACTTGATTTGACAATATTAAAAATAAGACAATTCCTCTTTAACTTAAATACTGTTTTATTCTGATATATAAGTTACAAATAAAATGATATATTCAATCTAAATAAGTTATTTTTAAAATATATGTCTTATTTGGTGTTTGTTTTATCTTTTAGTGTTTTGTACTGTATGGTTTTCACGATATATTCTTCTATTTCTTCGATTCATGAGAGCACCTTCTTCAGGGTATGTTTCTTGATCATTTCTTCATTGTATCCTATGTAATTTATGTATGATATTTCTAAATGCTTCAGGGGGTTTTGATGGCCGAATGGTTAGCCCGTTCGCGTTGTATCATGAAGCCTGTCATTGAGTCAACTGGCGATGTTTCGCAGCCCTGCTTGTACGTGACAAGGAGTAGGGTAGCCTGTCCAACCTTGTGGGTTTTCTCCGGGTATGTTAGTCCAGAAATGACCTGGTTTGTGTCGAGTGGACTTTAAACCCCATTTCTATCTCTCTAAATGCTTCCTTATTTAAACATACATTATGCAAGAGCTAAATCTGCCTTTTGTAGGTCTTTCTTTTGGCCTGAAATGGATAATCCTGACTTTAGTAATGATGATCGAGGCTAGGTCAAAAATTTAATCGCTAAAATCTCAGTTCAGAGTAGATCAATTAGACTGAAATTTTCAGCAAATTCCCTTTACATTATGTAGTTTTTATACGCCCACATTTTCATCTGGACGTATATTGTCTCCGCCCCTGTCTGTCCGTCCGTCCGTCCGTCCACAATTGTTTGTGAACAGTCTACAGGTCACAATTTTTATCCGATTTCAATGAAACTTGAAATATAGGTTTATCACCCCAAGATCTCGGTTCCTTTCGATATTGGCCTGTATCGGACTGTAACTTCATGGATTATGCCCCCCTGATTATACAAAAAATAACGTTTTTAGCTTGTGAACACTGTAGAGGTCACAATATTGAACCGAATTTGATGAAACTTGAAATACATGTCTATAACTCAAAGATCTTGGTTCCTTTCGATATTTGCGCATATCGGATCAAACTTCATGAATTATGGCCCCTGATTGTACGAAAAAATCGCATTTTTAGCTTGTGGTTCTTCTTGAGGCCAAAATTATTATCCGATTTAAAAAACTGTCTGATTATGTCACCATTACACCGTACGGAAGGTTGTGCTTGAATTTCGTGAAAATCGGACCAAAATTGACAGACAAAATGGCCGCCGCTTTTACGCGAAAAGTTTAAAAATATGGTATGTCAAGGTTGTGAACACTGTAGAGGTCACAATTTTTAACCAAATTTGATGAAACTTGAAATGCATGTCTATAATTCAAAGATCTTGGTTCCTTGCGATATTTGCGCATATCGGATCGTAACATCCTGAATTATGGCCCCTGATTGTACGAAAATTACCTTTTTATACGCCCACATTTTCATGTGGACGTATGTTGTCGTCACCCCTGTGCGTCTGGACGTCCACAATTTGTTTGTGGACTCTCTACAGGTCACAATTCTTATCCGATTTTGACGAAACTTCAAATATAGGTTTATCCCCATAAGATCTCAGCTGCTTTCGATATTGGCATGTATCGGATCAAAACTTCCTGGATTATGGCCCCTGATTGTACGAAAAATCACGTTTTTAGCTTGTGGACCCTATAGAGGTCACAATTTTGAACCGATTTTGATGAATCTTGACATGCATGTTTATAACCCAAAGATCTTGGTTCCTTTCGATATTTGCGCCTATCAGAACGTAATTTCCTGAATTATGGCCCTTGATCGTAGGAAAAATCATTTTCTTTTTAGCTTGTTCTCTATCCATCTCTCGGATTAGTGGGCGTATCCTGCCTGGCAGCCGCTAGTTAACTATTATAGTGAGAACCAGGGGCGTACATAACGAATTTGTTTAGGGGGTGTTTAGCCAAAATGCGACGGACTGATGCACTTACGCCCCCACTCCACCCCACCCTAATACGAGTGACGCAATCAGGAGCTGTGCACCACAGGTGCAAGTTTTCTAGGGAAAATGGGGGTGGGGAAGGGGTGGTTTCAAATCTAGGCCGTCATCCACAATCAAAATACCGACTATAACATTAAGCTTCCCGGTAGAACATAAATAGTATTGTATATTTATATAGTTGTTCGCCGATTGTTGTCTCGCCGGAAAGCAGTTTTATTTAAGGTCACATATAGCTTATGTCATATATCATGATTGTGCCTATAACACAAAGTAATTGGAGAAAATTTTGAAAAATTAATTCAATATCCTGGCATTTGATAGTCAATCAATGGAACAGAATCTCAAGACCTTTTTTGCAAAAGTTGACATAACATCTGTACAATCTATCGACCCACACACCAGTGGTACTACAAACTGGGTAGTTCACTCTAATCGTGAATATGATAGTGCTGAGACAGTATAAGACAACAGAGGAGTAGAAGAATGGTGTTATAATGGAATTGATTGCCGCAGGCGCGAAAAAATTTCAGATATGTAACCGAGTAGAAAAATGATGTTTTGATAGAATTTGGCGTCGCAGGCGCGAAAAAAATTCAGATATGTAACAGAGTTTTTAGGTTTTTGGGAATGGGCTTGAAAATTTGAATCAATGTCATGGAAAATGGAACCAAATTCTCGTTAACGAGAGGATAAGAAAAGGACAGAATCTTGAGGCTAATCTTTCGCCCGTTTTGTTATTGTTTGTTTACCTCATTGATTCATTTAGTCTGCGGAGACCGACTGTGGTGAGTACTTTTTTGAGACCGACTATTTTTTTTTGCCATGGTAGAAAACATTTCATAGAACAAAATACTCACATAGGGGTAGGGGTCTGACATAGGCATATTGCCTGTTCCCCAATTTCCCATTCATTGATAGTGAATAAAATATGTCTTAAAAAAAAATAATACTCACAACAGAATAAGAGTGACAAACATTTTTTCAAACATGACAAGCAGACGGTTATTTCATACTATAGTTTTGTGTGATGTATGTAATTTGCTCACGGATTCACGTAAATACATAGTATTTGAGATCTATTCTAACATTGTTTTTGAGACCGACTGCAGTGACTGTGCTTATTTTGAGACCGACTATTTTTCTCCCTGTGTGAAATTTTGTTGTTGGACCGACATACAACAGAATAGGGGTGACGTATGGAATTTAAGCTCACGGATTCACGCAAATGCATAGTATTTGGGATTTATTCTGGCATTGTTTTTGAGACCGACTATTTTTCTCCCTGGGTAAAATTTTGTTGTTAGACCAACATACTCACAACAGAATAAGAGTGAAACACGTTTTTGAGCCCGACTGCAGTGTCTGAGCTTATTTTGAGACCTACTATTTTTCTTCCTGGGTAAAATTGTCGTAAGACCAACATACTCACAACAGAATGAGAGTTAAACACAACATCTTTTCAAACATGTTAAGTTGACAAGGTTATTATATGCAAAAGTTTTGCGTTTGTAGCGTGACGTATGCAGTGAGCACTTATTTTCATACCGACTTCTCCTATTTTGCGACCGACTGCACTGATTTTGCGACCAACTATTTTTTTTCCTGGGGGGCCCCCCACACCCCCCACATTCACGCCCCTGGTGAGAACTGTCAGCTTTGTATCTAATCTCCCATAATGTATCTTTAATATTACTAAGCAATATATTATACAGATCTATTTATATCTTTCATTAGTTACTAGTTATTAGAAGCTATGTAGGTGCTTCCTTTTATGAATATATTTGCTAATTTAGTTATTTTATTATTTCAGTGCTTTTCTACTTCTTTCTGTAAATAAGGTGTCATCCATCACTCCTGCTATAATTTTATCAGCCAAAGATTTAAGACTTGCAGTTTAAAGGTATGTGTCACTATTAGTTTTAAATAGATATTACATTGTGACTGGGGGATCACGGTGGCTTCCTAGCCTGGAGGTCGTTTGTTCGATCCCTGCATTGGCCAAGAAAGTTCACCTAGATTTTCTGACGTGGTTCTCCCTTGTCAATGATGCAGGACGGGCGCCTCACAAGGACAGCTGTCTGGTCATTCGGATGGAACAAAAAACAGGTCCCGTGTACACAGTGGCGTGCATGTAAAAGATCCCTTGAGAGTTGGAATTCAATATAAGAGTAGGCCGTAGTGCCGCTGTCCGAGCAAAATTACCCTCATAGCACACTGTATTGCGTATGCCCGTCTTCATTAGCCTAGTTCGGAGCAGAACAATAGCCTGTTAAACCCCATTTCATGTGGCTGCCATGTTAGTTTCTAAGAAATTTATAATTTTGAGTCGAGTTAATTTAACTTACTCTATTACATTATATACATAATTCAACTACTTAAAGTATTTAACTTTAAATATACATTTCATACATTACCTCATTTTATTACAGACACAGTCTCTGGCTGGTTCATTAAAAAACCTTTCTTTGGTAAGAATTTATTATTATTATTAAGGTTAATTCGATTGTATATTTTATACTGGGTAACAGGAGGTAGTTTCCCTGTTAATGTATACTACTATACACATTATGGATTAAAATGGTCACAACTTGGTCAAAATGCATATAATAATGTAATATGAATGTTTATAAACTGATTTACATTCAATCATTTCCATCTTTACACTAATTTCAAATCAATTATATATTTGGCGAAATACGTCTGAAGTCTCGCTCGCATGCCAATCTCTAGTGTCTTGTTATTCCAGTCTATATTATTGCGTATGCTCTAGATAAGAATATGCGTCACCGTCTAGCTTTGTTCTTCAAGTCCCTTGTTTAAAATGGACCTGAAACGCATTATGGTACACGATTCGTGTACCAATGTTAACTGTTTTATTTTGTCTTAAATATTGGATATCAGATAACTGTTTTATTTTGTCTTAAATATTGGATATCAGAAGTCCGATAACAACATCAATGATGATTTGAATTGACAAATAATTTGTGTTTTCATTGTCTAAGATTTTGGATGATATTGAGTTAGAGGTTTAGCTACTTTAATATGTAATATACTATTTTAATGATACAAATACATCGATTTTGTATATTTGATTAATTATAGTAAAATTGTATACTTTCAGGGTTTTTATTGGATGGTTTTTAATAAACTTTTGTAAACCTGAACCCAGTGAAGTTCTGTTTAAAGATTGTGGTGATGATACAGCAATCTGGTACGTAAATCTTCTTATTTTTTAATTAGGTTGAATGCAAAACTGCTGTTGTGCATTTAGGGTTTCAAACTTTGAAGTATGTGTTGCTTTGAAGACAGGCACAAGCCATACAGTATGCTATTATGGAAATTGTCTTTTGACAGCAGCACTAAGGCCTACTCTTCTATCAAATTCCAACTGTTGAAGGCTCTTTTATGTGTAGGCCCATGCTGAACCTTTGTTTTTCGTCCCATTTGAAAAAGTCAATGTCTTATTCATTAAGCCACGATGGCTCTCTAAAAAGTGTAAGAAACCGAAACTGCAAATTCTCCATGTTAATTGTCTTAGAATGCTCATAACTTTTTCATTTTTGATATTCCTACATTTTAGTTTGACATATTAAAGATGAACTTGAGACCAGAATATTTTTCTTTAAACAAATAGCAATAATTCTAAAGCCCCTAAATAAAAAAAAAATTACGAAAATAAGTCATTCCGTTATCGATATATTTAGATTGGAAAACCCCCTTTGCACCTGCCTGGTGAAATCCAATCAGCGTACGAGTCAACTTCCGGTAATTCCCTGAAATATGTTATGACGTCATAAGTGTGAGACGAATGTAAACAAAATGGCGACAACATGTGTTCGTTCGGATAGGGCATCAATTAAAAAGGAGTTCTAGGCGAGTTAAATTTGTCATATAAATAATCGTCGTTTGAGGATTCCGAAAGAGGTGTCAATGAGGACGAAGGCAGAGTAAATCCACATCAATTTGAGCCTTATGCAGACTGGTATGAGTCAGACAAAGACGACCGTATCAACGGCTTGAACAACCACGGAACTACGATCGTCTGGATTCCACGGCAATGAATGGTCAGTTTTATTATTATCTACATTACAATTTATATTTTAACCATCCTGAATTATCTATCAGTAATATTGTGTTTGTATCAAATTGAAATTCAAATGTTCTTTTGACTTAGATATCGATTTTTTAAAACAATCATTAACCAAACACGAGTATAGACACAATAGATTATTTAGTAGGCCGCTAGTTAGTTCTAGTTAGTATCGATCTATTCTGTGAGTTGAGCTAGGCCTAGTAAATGGTATCTAAGACAAAGGATTTCTTTTCAAATTCATAAAAGAAAATTATAAAATACACCTATCTAGGCCTAATTGTTAAATTGTATGCATAACACACAATTATTATATTATATATTTTTAGATCAATATATTGTTATTGACATTATTGTCAAAATAAATATTTTTTATTATTATCTTTGGAGTTAGCCAGATTGGGAAAAAAGTCATGTTTTTTTTTTATAATAACATTTTTAAAATTGAATCACATTTTTTTTCCAATAAAATTATTTAATTAAGATTGTACCATATTAGGTTATAAATTCATAAAACTTCCTGATTTGTGTTGTTGACCCTCTAAACATAATATTAAAGATACATTATCAACCGAAAATTAAGCAATTGCAATTTTTCGCCTAGCCTCGATCATCATAACTGTAATCGATATGGAAAAAAGCATAGTCTTGATTATCAATTTAATAATCAGTAAATCGGATAATAATCCACCAAAGATCGGAGGCTAGCGATGCTATCGAGAGTTGATTATGGTCTGGATGTGTTAATTAATGTTTAAATAATAAGAAAAGATTTCAGGCCTGAAGAAAGACCCACAATAAGAGGATTTAGAAAAGACAATTAAACAATGTATAAAATACCTAGTTTAATGAATAAATTGTGTAACACACAAATACACAATTATATTTCAGATTTTTCCGGTGTGGTACCCCCTTGTCAGTGATGCAGGATGGAAGGCCTTGACAAGGATAGCTGTCTAGTTATCCATTAGCCCAGTTTGGAGCAGAACAGTAGGATATTAAACACCCCCATTTCATTTTATTTCTGTAGATCGGATACGATTGTCAATTATTTTTAGGCTTAGTCCTGTATGATTATTGTCAAAATTTGGCAAATTATATTAGGTGGTAGCTGGGTTGGGAAAAAATCTGATTTCTATCAGTTATAACATGTCCAGAGGGATATAATATTGTATGCTATGAGGGAAATTTTGCCTTGACAACGGCGCTACTGCCTTCTTGTATATATCGATTTCAAACTGCCAAAGGATGTTTTATGTGCGTGTGAATGTGTAATCTCAGTTTTTCGTCCCATCCTGCATCACTGACAAGAGGAAACCTCCCCGGAAAAACCTGGTGAACTTTTTCGGCAAACACCAGGATCTAACTAGCTATGTCCATGCTAGCAAGCTAGCATCTTACACACTTATCAACCTCGTTCGGTTCCTAAAAAAAAAAATTAGCAACGAAAATCTTGGAGATATACATTTGATCACACACTTCAACGTGCCTATCCTTATGGGTTTGCATTACCATTTGCCATAGGTGTATGTTATTCCTAAATTTGTGCAGTGGATATTAAACATAATAATATGTATATTAATTATATTTTCAGGAGACATTAATATGGAACATGGCTTAATAACAGTTTGTCAGGAGTTATTGGAGCTGGTTGGGAAGACAAAATGCTGACATTGTACCAATGGTAAAAGTTTATCAGAGAGGCCTTTGTATAAGAAAAAGCCATGTAGGATTTATGTGGAAATAAAACAATATGTATTCAGACAATTTTTTTTATTATTTTTCTGTGAGATTCCTACATGATAACTACATCAATCAACCACATGCAAGTACTACTTAGTACCATATTGAGCTAAATGTTTTTTTATGTCAATGATGGGCTGGCACAAATGTGGCACTTTGAACAGAGGGTCAGCAAATGTTCTTTCTTCACTACTATTCCTGCAGATGAATTTGACAGTTATGCATTAAAATATTATAAGTTTAATCTAGCAGCTATAGAAGAGAACAAAATGAATCATTGTCAAGTCACGACTCACAAAAATCCACAATATAATTTATGACCTTCACTGGCTGGGAATGAAATAAATCTATGACTGGCAATGAAAATCGAAATGTACGTAAACTGTAAATCAAATGGGGTTTAACGTCCTATTTTCCTGGGGGGGTTGGGATGGCCTAGTGGTCTAGAGTACCGCGCTTCGACCTCTAGCTGGCCGGTCACCTATGGCTTGCGGCTGTGGTTTCGAGCCCTGGTGTGAGCGTATGTGGCATGGAGATAGGGGCGCCTTCTCAACCTCGTGGGTTTCCTCCGGGCACTCCGGTTTCCTCCCACCGCTAAAGACCCCTACGCGCAAGCGAATTATTGAAATAAAATGAAACCATATGTTAGTCCCAAAATGACCTAGTTTGTGTCGAGTGGACGTTAAATCCCATTTCTCTCTCTCTCCCCCCTATTTTCCTGCTTCATCCAGACTAATGAAGACAGCCAAATGTCATGCAAAGAGCTACTATGAAACTTTTGCCCGGGTAGTGGTGCAATGACCTACATGTACTCTTATTTTTTAACTCAAACTGTCAAGGGATCTTTAACATGCACACCAATTTGTACACAGTACCTAGACATTGTATCTTAAAATGGGGTTTAACGTCCTACTTTTCTGCACCTAACCTGGGCTAATCAAGACAGGCCCTACATCGTGCACCATTGACATGGATGATGGAAACCACACAGGAAAACCCTGGTTATAATTATGTATTTTATGTACCTTGCATCATCACTATGGATAGGCCTACTTTCTGAATCTGTATGAAGGCCTCGAATACTGAAAAATCAAAATGTTCATCAGCACTGTCATAACATTGTCTTCAATAGTGTCTGGTGACTGGAGTTTTATTCCTCTTCACAGGCATTTAAAAATAGTCTGCAAAAGAAAATATTTTTTTTTTTCTTTTAACATTTTTTTATAATACAAGTCTCTTCAATTATTAATCACTGCTTGTACCTATAATCCTGGGGCTGGATACCAAATTAAACCAAAAGAGCCTAATATAATTACATAAATATCTTTTCTACAAAAGAAATAGGAGAGATATCAATATAAAAAGAATTTGACTCACCCTAATATTTTCTCTCGTTGCTGAGTCTCTTGTCTTAGTCAGACGCAGTACTACTTTTGTAGTTGTACCTTGTGTAGTAGGCCTATACCATCTCGGGTGGCTTGCTTGGGTTTCTACGACCGAATCACTAATAAAATTCACAGTAAGAACATTTGATAATACACGTGTGACTGGCGATTGTCCGGTTGCTTCCAAAATTAAATGGTTGAAAGGGGTAGTAGTCTAGTACTCGTATGTAAAAAAAAAAAAAAAAAAATGCGACAAACAAAACACGTGTCGCCTCGATTTGTCGCCACAAAACTAGCCTATCATTTTAAAATAACTTATTTTCAAACGGAATTTAATTGAGTGAAACGTTATTGAGTTTGCATTATCATAGCCATAAGCAATACACCTCTTGTACAACCTTTTGTTGTCATTAATATTGGTCCCGTCAACAGCGTCCGCCATTGTCTCCGGGATTCCCTTGTTTATGTCTTTTACACTTGTGACGTCAATCGGTCAAAGGTCACGATAGGTTCCACTCGGCTTATCGCTTCAGGTGAGAATTTTAGTTTTCCGTCTATATCGTGAGAACAAGTAATTGGATTTCATTAAAACTTTCAGGAACGTTTTATGGAGGCATTTCAGATATAATAATAATAAAATATGAGAGGTCTCAAGTTCATCTTTAAGTCGTCACCATGTTGGTTGATCTGTCTGTTGGTCTGTGAGCACAATACAAGCTACATTTTTAAATGGAACTTTTCCAAATTTGGTATGATGCATCAGGGTTATGAGAGGGTGAATCATATTGGTTTTCACTGCTCTGCAACCTTTGGATGCAGACCACTTAAAATTCACCATCTCGGTACCCACAAATTGTAGTTTGTCTATTCTAAGCAATTCTCTCTTTTGTTGCCCATTTTTGTTGTTTTTTTGGTCTAGAGTGAAGGAAGAGGGTTTGAATTAGAATTTTCTGACAGGTTTTGGTAAATATTCATGATTTTGAGGTGGAAGGATAATGGCGTTATCAGGCTGGCTACGGTGATATGTACGGCAACTAATGACATGTTTATAGTATGTCTCTCAAAATTTTGGTGGTCAATTTCATAAAAAATTTTAGTGCAAAGACATGACCATGTGTTCCTCTGTCTGTGGTGAAAAGCATTCAGTCCAACGAAAATTTGGGGAAAAGTTGGAGGTGGGCAAAAAGGCCAGAATTAACATTGAAGTCAATGGGGAAATTAATGGTGGTCTGCCTCCTATATGTAAAGAAGCGAACAGTGAATGAGAGGCCTAGATTTGATCTCCAAATTGTCAGAAATTGTGATATATGACATTTTGATAATAAAAAAATTGACAAATTTGTGACGGGAATTTTTGATTTTAGTCCAAATTTTGTGATTTTCAGTGTTTATTTACTTTTCAAAATTAGTGGAAAATATTTTAATGTGTAATTTTTACTTATTCTGCATCATAAAGGTTAGATGGGAAGAAAGTATCAAAATTTTACGCAATTTTGCCTAAAAATCAAGAAAATTTGTCTGAAATTCATCAGATTACTCCTAATATTGCTGTCAAAATATTAATTATTCATCTGTTGTAAAATGAACCAAAATGTCTTGCATCACTTCTTTATTTTCATTGTTAAATAACTTTGAAAGGATCCATGTGTTTGTCAGATATTGAGTTATGGCCCTTGATCACTTCAAAAAATCTTGTAGATGCTCTAGATGCCATAGTTAATATCCGATTGACTTTAAATTTATACACAGTGTTTAAGGTAATGAGATGAGGAAGCCTATTCGTTTTTTTAGCAATTTCCGATAATTACTTTTATGGCCCTTGATCACTTTGAAATTTTATTTAACGTTTTATAGGTCCAAAGGTAATAACAGATTGACTTTAAATTTATACACAGTGTTAAAGGTCATGAGATGAAGATGCCTATTGATTTTCAGTGTTTTCCAATGATTACTGCCAGAGTTATGGCCCTTGATGAAAAATCTTGTGGACAGAGTTTAAGGTCTTGAGACAAACAAGTATATTGATTTTCAATGAATTTTGATAATTGAACAGCTAAATCTATAATATTAAATGTTTCATATACAAAACGTTTGCATGGGGCAGAACTTTATAAAAAACCAAACAAATTCTAATGATTTTTGATAATTACTTAATATGCGACAACTCTCGTTGACTGCCTGGACGATTTAGCTGCTGGTGGGCATATGTTTCGTTGCCTGGCAACCTATTTTGATATTTGCACATATCGAATTGTAACTTCATGAATTATGGCCCTGTTTCGTTGCATGGCAACCTATTTTGAAAAAAAAATAGTGTTTTGTGACCCTTTTATTAGAGTGGCTGGTTATCACCTAAATACAGTATTTGTTTAACGTTTATTAATCCATATTTTAATAAATAATTCATACATCAACAGTATTACTTATGTGGACACAAGTTGGGTTTGTTACAACATTTTGAGGGGGTGGGCTTACAAGTTTCCCTATAGTTCCTTACTGTTACCTTCAATGGAATTTTTCAAAAATTGACTTTCGTTTACCCTTTTCTACAAAATGGCCCATTTTTGACACTTTGTATGTCTCAAAATGCCAATATTTCCCTATTTCTTATATAAGGTCCATGATTGAACAAGTTTGTCATCCGATTTAAAATACCATTCAAATATATCACCGTTACACTGTAATGATGGTTGAGTCCCTCGTATGCAAATAGTATAAAAATATGGTATATCAAGGTTGTGGACCCTCTAGAGGTCACAATTTTGATCCGATTTTGATGAAACTTGAAATGCATATTCATAACCCAAAGTTCTTGGTTCCTGTCGATATTGGCGTCTATTGGATTGTATCTTCCTGAATTATGACCTTGATTGTACGTAAAAACAAATCTTTAGCTTGTGGTCCCTCTTCAGGTAACAATTTTTATCCAATTTAAAAAAATCGTTGGAATAGATCACCATTTGACCTTAATGATGGCTGAGTTTGAATTTCATGTAAATCAGACCAAAACTGCCGGACGAAATGAGCGCCCCACAATATGCAAATTGTCTAAATATATGGTATATCAGGGTTGTGGTCACAATTTTGATACCATTTGATGAAATTTGAAATGTAGGTTTATAACCTAGAGATCTTGGCTTCTTTCAATATTCGCGCATAGCGGATCGTTACTTCCTGAATTATGGCTGTTTTTAGCTTGTGATCACAGTTATTATCACAGTTATTTGAAAAAAACGTTTGAATATATCACGGTTACACCATAATGTTGGTTCAGTTCGAATTTCGTGAAAATCGGGTCAAAACTGCCATACAAAATGGCCACCCCTCAGACGCACAAAAAGTGTAATATCACGGTTGTTGACCCTCTAGAGGTCACAATTTTGATCCGATTTTGATGAAACTTGAAATACATGTTTATTACCCACAGCGCTTTGTTCCTGTAGATATTTGCCTATATCGGATTGTAACTTCCTGAATTATGGCCCTTCTTTGTACAAAAACCTACACACTACCAAGAACTTGGTTCCTTTTGATATTCGCACATATCTGTATGTAACTTCCAGGATTATTGCCCCTGATTGTTTGAAAAATCGCATGTTTGGCTTGCGGATTCTCTAGAGGTCACAATTATTTTTATGATTTTAAAAACCGTTTAAATATATCACCATTCCATCAAAATGAAGGTTGAATTTGAATTTCGGGAAAATTAAAATGAAACTGCCTAACAAAATGGTCGCTCTTTGTAGGCAAATTGTGTAAAAGTATGTAATATGAAAGTCACAATTTTATCCGATTTTGATGAAACTTAAAACATATCTTTACATCCCAAAGATGTCAGACTCTTTCGGTATTTGCGCATTTCAGACCATAACTTTCTGGATTATTGCCCCTGATTGTATAAAAATCGTGTTTGTTTTGAGTTTGTTCTCTATCCATCTCTTGCAAAATGTGGGCGTATCCTGCCAGGCAGCCGCTGGTTGTGTAATTTAATTGCAGTTTAATAAAAAGATAAAATTTGTTTCAGAAAATTAAAAAATTAGCCCATAATTTACATTTTATCCGAGACATACTATGAAAAACAAATCTTGTATAACAATTTTACAAATACAAATCTCGAAATAGAAATCTTGCAAGACATTTCTCGAAATGCATCGAACTGAAACATGACATGAGCGGAAATCAATCTGGCATACAAAAAATTGCCATACAATTTTAGCAATATAGAGTTATGTTTCTATATATATATTGGTTAATCTGATGTAGGATAAAATAATTGAAAGTGGTCTATTTGTATATGCCCAAATGGAAATGTGGTCGTATATTGTCGTCACCCTGTCCGGCCGGCTGTCTGTCCGGACGTCTATCGTCCACAATTGCTTGTGAACGCTCTACAGGCTAAAGTTAATATCCGATTGACTTTAGATTCATACACAGTGTTTAAGGTCATGGGACGACGAATCCTATTGATTTTCAGTGATTTCCGATAATTACTGCCAGAGTTATGGCCCTTGATCACTTTGACAAATCTTGTGAACACTCTAGAGGTTAAAGTGAATATCCGATTGACATTTTTGTGTTTAAGGTCATGAGACAAAGAATCCTATTGATTTTCAATGATATCCGATAATTACTGCCGGAGTTATGACCCTTGATCAATTTGAAAAATCTTGTGGACTCTCTAGAAGCTTAGCTGTTGTGGGCGTATGTTTCATTGCGTGGCAACCTATCTTAAGTAATAAGTTTTTTTTGTTTTTTTTTTATATACAATATTTTATTCTCAGAAAAGGATTGAGGAATAGCCTAGGCCTATATTACCTCTCGGTTTATTTATGGATAGGGACATTTCTTTGAGCAAACGAAACAGGATTTTATCTCTTTTAAATCATGTAATCATGAATGTGGCAGTAAATAACTAATATTCGTATACTGAAAGAGTGATAGAAAAGGCCCATATTTTATTTTTTAAATCCCTCCTCCCCTCAACGAATTAGAGTTCAGACGTTCCAAATTATATCTGCTTTAACAAGGTACGTAAATATGAATATGTCAGGAAAGTTTTTAAAATTTTGAAAAGGTATTTGCACCTCGTAATATTTCATGTTATGGCGTGTATTTAGACGTTATGGGTCCTACTTTGACGTTATGACCCATACTGGTGGACACAGATGAAGATGAATCAAGACAGTATGGACGATTTTGCTTAAAATGAAAGAACAGTTTTTCTGTTGATTAGCCTAGTATGAGTTACAGTAGGACATTAAAACCACATTTTAATTTCTTTTTTATTATCCACATCTCGGCCCGATATGCCATACAAAGCAGGCGGTTTCACTACAGTCACGGTCATTGCACTTATTGTATATATGCTTTCTCAATTTCTCATTGTATGGTGACTTATTGTATGCTAGGATGATTTTTGCTTGGGTTGTCATTATGTAATTTGTTTCACAGAGGATTACGAAAGACTTCTAATATCTCTGTAAAAGATGACTTCCTTCAACACATGACCTCACATCATGCGATGTCAATTATTGGCTCAATGGTGCGTGCCTTGTTTACATTACTGAATAGGGCAGAATGCTGTCTTTTACTCATTTTAATACCATTTAAACACTAAATTCAAACATCTTTTTTTATTTTTCTAATACATAAAAAAAATGTTTTAGAATTTAATTTGTCAGAGAAAAAAAGTTAATATTTTTGGCTCATTAAGTCGCATAGATGTCATCCTTATCAGTGTAGTCATAATGTTTGATAAATTTCGAGATTTGATTTTGGAAATTTGTTGTTGAAGTTAATATATTTGGCTGATTAAGTCGCATAGATGTTATCCTTATCAATGTAGTCATAATGTTTGATAAATTTCGAGTATTTGAGATTTGTTTTTGGAAATTTGTTGTTAAAGATTTGTTTTTCGTTGTATGTCTCTGATGAAATGTAAATTATGGGCTAATTTTTTTATTTTCTAAAATAAATTGTATCTTTATATTACACTACAATTAAACAAAAATACATTTTAAACAATTGAGGACTATCAATTTAATACTAGGGTGGCGGCAGACTGCGTGACCCTTGATAAATGGGGAAGAGACCATCTGAACAGTCCAGTTCCGTGCGGATTAAATTAATTTGAACCAAGCCAGAATGGTGGACACAGATGAAGAAGATGGATCAAGGCAGTTTGTTGTTCTGTTTGGACAATTTTGCTTAAAAGGAGAGTACAGATTTTCTGTTGATTTTCTTGAGGGTGGCGGCAGACTGCGTGGCCCTCATTAAAAGGGGGAAGAGGCCAGCTGAACAGTCGAGTTCAGTTCCGTGCGGATTAAATTTCAATTCCTTTTTCTTTGTTTGTTATTGCACATATACTAACTGCCTTATTAATCTGTTTTTCAGGAGCCCCGTTCGGGGAAGGAGAATGGTGGCAACAGAATGGTGGGCACAGATGAAGATGACTCAAGACAGATGAAGAAGATGAACCAAGCCAGAATGGTGGACACAGATGAAGAAGATGGATCAAGGCAGTTTGGTGTTCTGTTTGGACAATTTTGCTTAAAAGGAGAGTACAGATTTTCTGTTGATTTTCTTGAGGGTGGCGGCAGACTGCAGACTGCGTGGCCCTCATTAAAAGGGGGAAGAGGCCAGCTGAACAGTCGAGTTCAGTTCCGTGCAGATTAAATTTCAATTCCTTTTTCTTTGTTTGTCATTGCACATATACTAACTGCCTTATTAGTCTGTTTTTCAGGAGCCCCGTTGGGGGAAGGAGAATGGTGGCGACAGAATGGTGGGCACAGATGAAGAAGATGACTCAAGACAGATGAAGATGACTCAAGACAGATGAAGAAGATGAACCAAGCCAGAATGGTGGACACAGATGAAGAAGATGGATCAAGGCAGTTTGGTGTTCTGTTTGGACAATTTTGCTTAAAAGGAGAGTACAGATTTTCTGTTGATTTTCTTGAGGGTGGCGGCAGACTGCAGACTGCGTGGCCCTCATTAAAAGGGGGAAGAGGCCAGCTGAACAGTCGAGTTCAGTTCCGTGCAGATTAAATTTCAATTCCTTTTTCTTTGTTTGTCATTGCACATATACTAACTGCCTTATTAATCTTTTTTTCAGGAGCCCCGTTGGGGGAAGGAGAATGGTGGCGACAGAATGGTGGGCACAGATGAAGAAGATGACTCAAGACAGATGAAGAAGATGAACCAAGCCAGAATGGTGGACACAGATGAAGAAGATGGATCAAGGCAGTTTGGTGTTCTGTTTGGACAATTTTGCTTAAAAGGAGAGTACAGATTTTCTGTTGATTTTCTTGAGGGTGGCGGCAGACTGCAGACTGCGTGGCCCTCATTAAAAGGGGGAAGAGGCCAGCTGGACAGTAGAGTTCAGTTCCGTGCGGATTAAATTTCAATTCCTTTTTCTTTGTTTGTCATTGCACATATACTAACTGCCTTATTAATCTGTTTTTCAGGAGCCCCGTTGGGGGAAGGAGAATGGTGGCGACAGAATGGTGGGCACAGATGAAGAAGATGACTCAAGACAGATGAAGATGACTCAAGACAGATGAAGAAGATGAACCAAGCCAGAATGGTGGACACAGATGAAGAAGATGGATCAAGGCAGTTTGGTGTTCTGTTTGGACAATTTTGCTTAAAAGGAGAGTACAGATTTTCTGTTGATTTTCTTGAGGGTGGCGGCAGGCTGCAGATTGCGTGGCCCTCATTAAAAGAGGGAAGAGGCCAGCTGAACAGTCGACTTCAGTTCCGTGCGGATTAAATTTCAATTCCTTTTTCTTTGTTTGTCATTGCACATATACTAACTGCCTTATTAATCTGTTTTTCAGGAGCCCCGTTGGGGGAAGGAGAATGGTGGGGGAAGGAGAATGGTGGCGACAGAATGGTGGGCACAGATGAAGAAGATGACTCAAGACAGATGAAGATGACTCAAGACAGATGAAGAAGATGAACCAAGCCAGAATGGTGGACACAGATGAAGAAGATGGATCAAGGCAGTTTGGTGTTCTGTTTGGACAATTTTGCTTAAAAGGAGAGTACAGATTTTCTGTTGATTTTCTTGAGGGTGGCGGCAGGCTGCAGATTGCGTGGCCCTCATTAAAAGGGGGAAGAGGCCAGCTGAACAGTCCAGTTCAGTTCCGTGCGGATTAAATTTCAATTCCTTTTTCTTTGTTTGTCATTGCACATATACTAACTGCCTTATTAATCTGTTTTTCAGGAGCCCCGTTGGGGGAAGGAGAATGGTGGCGACAGAATGGTGGGCACAGATGAAGAAGATGACTCAAGACAGATGAAGATGACTCAAGACAGATGAAGAAGATGAACCAAGCCAGAATGGTGGACACAGATGAAGAAGATGGATCAAGGCAGTTTGGTGTTCTGTTTGGACAATTTTGCTTAAAAGGAGAGTACAGATTTTCTGTTGATTTTCTTGAGGGTGGCGGCAGGCTGCAGATTGCGTGGCCCTCATTAAAAGGGGGAAGAGGCCAGCTGAACAGTCGAGTTCAGTTCTGTGCGGATTAAATTTCAATTCCTTTTTCTTTGTTTGTCATTGCACATATACTAACTGCCTTATTAATCTGTTTTTCAGGAGCCCCGTTGGGGGAAGGAGAATGGTGGCGACAGAGTGGTGGGCACAGATGAAGAAGATGACTCAAGACAGATGAAGATGACTCAAGACAGATGAAGAAGATGAACCAAGCCAGAATGGTGGACACAGATGAAGAAGATGGATCAAGGCAGTTTGGTGTTCTGTTTGGACAATTTTGCTTAAAAGGAGAGTACAGATTTTCTGTTGATTTTCTTGAGGGTGGCGGCAGGCTGCAGATTGCGTGGCCCTCATTAAAAGGGGGAAGAGGCCAGCTGAACAGTCGAGTTCAGTTCCGTGCGGATTAAATTTCAATTCCTTTTTCTTTGTTTGTCATTGCACATATACTAACTGCCTTATTAATCTGTTTTTCAGGAGCCCCGTTGGGGGAAGGAGAATGGTGGCGACAGAATGGTGGGCACAGATGAAGAAGATGACTCAAGACAGATGAAGATGACTCAAGACAGATGAAGAAGATGAACCAAGCCAGAATGGTGGACACAGATGAAGAAGATGGATCAAGGCAGTTTGGTGTTCTGTTTGGACAATTTTGCTTAAAAGGAGAGTACAGATTTTCTGTTGATTTTCTTGAGGGTGGCGGCAGGCTGCAGATTGCGTGGCCCTCATTAAAAGGGGGAAGAGGCCAGCTGAACAGTCGAGTTCAGTTCCGTGCGGATTAAATTTCAATTCCTTTTTCTTTGTTTGTCATTGCACATATACTAACTGCCTTATTAATCTGTTTTTCAGGAGCCCCGTTGGGGGAAGGAGAATGGTGGCGACAGAATGGTGGGCACAGATGAAGAAGATGACTCAAGACAGATGAAGAAGATGAACCAAGCCAGAATGGTGGACACAGATGAAGAAGATGGATCAAGGCAGTTTGGTGTTCTGTTTGGACAATTTTGCTTAAAAGGAGAGTACAGATTTTCTGTTGATTTTCTTGAGGGTGGCGGCAGGCTGCAGATTGCGTGGCCCTCATTAAAAGGGGGAAGAGGCCAGCTGAACAGTCGAGTTCAGTTCCGTGCGGATTAAATTTCAATTCCTTTTTCTTTGTTTGTCATTGCACATATACTAACTGCTTTATTAATCTGTTTTTCAGGAGCCCCGTTGGGGGAAGGAGAATGGTGGCGACAGAATGGTGGGCACAGATGAAGAAGATGACTCAAGACAGATGAAGATGACTCAAGACAGATGAAGAAGATGAACCAAGCCAGAATGGTGGACACAGATGAAGAAGATGGATCAAGGCAGTTTGGTGTTCTGTTTGGACAATTTTGCTTAAAAGGAGAGTACAGATTTTCTGTTGATTTTCTTGAGGGTGGCGGCAGGCTGCAGATTGCGTGGCCCTCATTAAAAGAGGGAAGAGGCCAGCTGAACAGTTGAGTTCAGTTCCGTGCGGATTAAATTTCAATTCCTTTTTCTTTGTTTGTCATTGCACATATACTAACTGCCTTATTAAACTGTTTTTCAGGAGCCCCGTTGGGGGAAGGAGAATGGTGGCGACAGAATGGTGGGCACAGATGAAGAAGATGACTCAAGACAGATGAAGATGACTCAAGACAGATGAAGAAGATGAACCAAGCCAGAATGGTGGACACAGATGAAGAAGATGGATCAAGGCAGTTTGGTGTTCTGTTTGGACAATTTTGCTTAAAAGGAGAGTACAGATTTTCTGTTGATTTTCTTGAGGGTGGCGGCAGGCTGCAGATTGCGTGGCCCTCATTAAAAGGGGGAAGAGGCCAGCTGAACAGTCGAGTTCAGTTCCGCGCGGATTAAATTTCAATTCCTTTTTCTTTGTTTGTCATTGCACATATACTAACTGCCTTATTAATCTGTTTTTCAGGAGCCCCGTTGGGGGAAGGAGAATGGTGGCGACAGAATGGTGGGCACAGATGAAGAAGATGACTCAAGACAGATGAAGATGACTCAAGACAGATGAAGAAGATGAACCAAGCCAGAATGGTGGACACAGATGAAGAAGATGGATCAAGGCAGTTTGGTGTTCTGTTTGGACAATTTTGCTTAAAAGGAGAGTACAGATTTTCTGTTGATTTTCTTGAGGGTGGCGGCAGGCTGCAGATTGCGTGGCCCTCATTAAAAGGGGGAAGAGGCCAGCTGAACAGTCGAGTTCAGTTCCGTGCGGATTAAATTTCAATTCCTTTTTCTTTGTTTGTCATTGCACATATACTAACTGCCTTATTAATCTGTTTTTCAGGAGCCCCGTTGGGGGAAGGAGAATGGTGGCGACAGAATGGTGGGCACAGATGAAGAAGATGACTCAAGACAGATGAAGAAGATGAACCAAGCCAGAATGGTGGACACAGATGAAGAAGATGGATCAAGGCAGTTTGGTGTTCTGTTTGGACAATTTTGCTTAAAAGGAGAGTACAGATTTTCTGTTGATTTTCTTGAGGGTGGCGGCAGGCTGCAGATTGCGTGGCCCTCATTAAAAGGGGGAAGAGGCCAGCTGAACAGTCGAGTTCAGTTCCGTGCGGATTAAATTTCAATTCCTTTTTCTTTGTTTGTCATTGCACATATACTAACTGCTTTATTAATCTGTTTTTCAGGAGCCCCGTTGGGGGAAGGAGAATGGTGGCGACAGAATGGTGGGCACAGATGAAGAAGATGACTCAAGACAGATGAAGATGACTCAAGACAGATGAAGAAGATGAACCAAGCCAGAATGGTGGACACAGATGAAGAAGATGGATCAAGGCAGTTTGGTGTTCTGTTTGGACAATTTTGCTTAAAAGGAGAGTACAGATTTTCTGTTGATTTTCTTGAGGGTGGCGGCAGGCTGCAGATTGCGTGGCCCTCATTAAAAGAGGGAAGAGGCCAGCTGAACAGTTGAGTTCAGTTCCGTGCGGATTAAATTTCAATTCCTTTTTCTTTGTTTGTCATTGCACATATACTAACTGCCTTATTAAACTGTTTTTCAGGAGCCCCGTTGGGGGAAGGAGAATGGTGGCGACAGAATGGTGGGCACAGATGAAGAAGATGACTCAAGACAGATGAAGATGACTCAAGACAGATGAAGAAGATGAACCAAGCCAGAATGGTGGACACAGATGAAGAAGATGGATCAAGGCAGTTTGGTGTTCTGTTTGGACAATTTTGCTTAAAAGGAGAGTACAGATTTTCTGTTGATTTTCTTGAGGGTGGCGGCAGGCTGCAGATTGCGTGGCCCTCATTAAAAGGGGGAAGAGGCCAGCTGAACAGTCGAGTTCAGTTCCGCGCGGATTAAATTTCAATTCCTTTTTCTTTGTTTGTCATTGCACATATACTAACTGCCTTATTAATCTGTTTTTCAGGAGCCCCGTTGGGGGAAGGAGAATGGTGGCGACAGAATGGTGGGCACAGATGAAGAAGATGACTCAAGACAGATGAAGATGACTCAAGACAGATGAAGAAGATGAACCAAGCCAGAATGGTGGACACAGATGAAGAAGATGGATCAAGGCAGTTTGGTGTTCTGTTTGGACAATTTTGCTTAAAAGGAGAGTACAGATTTTCTGTTGATTTTCTTGAACCAAGCCAGAATGGTGGACACAGATGAAGAAGATGGATCAAGGCAGTTTGGTGTTCTGTTTGGACAATTTTGCTTAAAAGGAGAGTACAGATTTTCTGTTGATTTTCTTGAGGGTGGCGGCAGGCTGCAGATTGCGTGGCCCTCATTAAAAGGGGGAAGAGGCCAGCTGAACAGTCGAGTTCAGTTCCGTGCGGATTAAATTTCAATTCCTTTTTCTTTGTTTGTCATTGCACATATACTAACTGCCTTATTAATCTGTTTTTCAGGAGCCCCGTTGGGGGAAGGAGAATGGTGGCGACAGAATGGTGGGCACAGATGAAGAAGATGACTCAAGACAGATGAAGATGACTCAAGACAGATGAAGAAGATGAACCAAGCCAGAATGGTGGACACAGATGAAGAAGATGGATCAAGGCAGTTTGGTGTTCTGTTTGGACAATTTTGCTTAAAAGGAGAGTACAGATTTTCTGTTGATTTTCTTGAGGGTGGCGGCAGGCTGCAGATTGCGTGGCCCTCATTAAAAGGGGGAAGAGGCCAGCTGAACAGTCGAGTTCAGTTCCGTGCGGATTAAATTTCAATTCCTTTTTCTTTGTTTGTCATTGCACATATACTAACTGCCTTATTAATCTGTTTTTCAGGAGCCCCGTTGGGGGAAGGAGAATGGTGGCGACAGAATGGTGGGCACAGATGAAGAAGATGACTCAAGACAGATGAAGAAGATGAACCAAGCCAGAATGGTGGACACAGATGAAGAAGATGGATCAAGGCAGTTTGGTGTTCTGTTTGGACAATTTTGCTTAAAAGGAGAGTACAGATTTTCTGTTGATTTTCTTGAGGGTGGCGGCAGGCTGCAGATTGCGTGGCCCTCATTAAAAGGGGGAAGAGGCCAGCTGAACAGTCGAGTTCAGTTCCGTGCGGATTAAATTTCAATTCCTTTTTCTTTGTTTGTCATTGCACATATACTAACTGCCTTATTAATCTGTTTTTCAGGAGCCCCGTTGGGGGAAGGAGAATGGTGGCGACAGAATGGTGGGCACAGATGAAGATGATGACTCAAGACAGATGAAGAAGATGAACCAAGCCAGAATGGTGGACACAGATGAAGAAGATGGATCAAGGCAGTTTGGTGTTCTGTTTGGACAATTTTGCTTAAAAGGAGAGTACAGATTTTCTGTTGATTTTCTTGAGGGTGGCGGCAGGCTGCAGATTGCGTGGCCCTCATTAAAAGGGGGAAGAGGCCAGCTGAACAGTCGACTTCAGTTCCGTGCGGATTAAATTTCAATTCCTTTTTCTTTGTTTGTCATTGCACATATACTAACTGCCTTATTAATCTGTTTTTCAGGAGCCCCGTTGGGGGAAGGAGAATGGTGGCGACAGAATGGTGGGCACAGATGAAGAAGATGACTCAAGACAGATGAAGATGACTCAAGACAGATGAAGAAGATGAACCAAGCCAGAATGGTGGACACAGATGAAGAAGATGGATCAAGGCAGTTTGGTGTTCTGTTTGGACAATTTTGCTTAAAAGGAGAGTACAGATTTTCTGTTGATTTTCTTGAGGGTGGCGGCAGGCTGCAGATTGCGTGGCCCTCATTAAAAGGGGGAAGAGGCCAGCTGAACAGTCGAGTTCAGTTCCGTGCGGATTAAATTTCAATTCCTTTTTCTTTGTTTGTCATTGCACATATACTAACTGCCTTATTAATCTGTTTTTCAGGAGCCCCGTTGGGGGAAGGAGAATGGTGGCGACAGAATGGTGGGCACAGATGAAGAAGATGACTCAAGACAGATGAAGAAGATGAACCAAGCCAGAATGGTGGACACAGATGAAGAAGATGGATCAAGGCAGTTTGGTGTTCTGTTTGGACAATTTTGCTTAAAAGGAGAGTACAGATTTTCTGTTGATTTTCTTGAGGGTGGCGGCAGGCTGCAGATTGCGTGGCCCTCATTAAAAGGGGGAAGAGGCCAGCTGAACAGTCGACTTCAGTTCCGTGCGGATTAAATTTCAATTCCTTTTTCTTTGTTTGTCATTGCACATATACTAACTGCCTTATTAATCTGTTTTTCAGGAGCCCCGTTGGGGGAAGGAGAATGGTGGCGACAGAATGGTGGGCACAGATGAAGAAGATGACTCAAGACAGATGAAGATGACTCAAGACAGATGAAGAAGATGAACCAAGCCAGAATGGTGGACACAGATGAAGAAGATGGATCAAGGCAGTTTGGTGTTCTGTTTGGACAATTTTGCTTAAAAGGAGAGTACAGATTTTCTGTTGATTTTCTTGAGGGTGGCGGCAGGCTGCAGATTGCGTGGCCCTCATTAAAAGGGGGAAGAGGCCAGCTGAACAGTCGAGTTCAGTTCCGTGCGGATTAAATTTCAATTCCTTTTTCTTTGTTTGTCATTGCACATATACTAACTGCCTTATTAATCTGTTTTTCAGGAGCCCCGTTGGGGGAAGGAGAATGGTGGCGACAGAATGGTGGGCACAGATGAAGAAGATGACTCAAGACAGATGAAGAAGATGAACCAAGCCAGAATGGTGGACACAGATGAAGAAGATGGATCAAGGCAGTTTGGTGTTCTGTTTGGACAATTTTGCTTAAAAGGAGAGTACAGATTTTCTGTTGATTTTCTTGAGGGTGGCGGCAGGCTGCAGATTGCGTGGCCCTCATTAAAAGGGGGAAGAGGCCAGCTGAACAGTCGAGTTCAGTTCCGTGCGGATTAAATTTCAATTCCTTTTTCTTTGTTTGTCATTGCACATATACTAACTGCCTTATTAATCTGTTTTTCAGGAGCCCCGTTGGGGGAAGGAGAATGGTGGCGACAGAATGGTGGGCACAGATGAAGATGATGACTCAAGACAGATGAAGAAGATGAACCAAGCCAGAATGGTGGACACAGATGAAGAAGATGGATCAAGGCAGTTTGGTGTTCTGTTTGGACAATTTTGCTTAAAAGGAGAGTACAGATTTTCTGTTGATTTTCTTGAGGGTGGCGGCAGGCTGCAGATTGCGTGGCCCTCATTAAAAGGGGGAAGAGGCCAGCTGAACAGTCGAGTTCAGTTCCGTGCGGATTAAATTTCAATTCCTTTTTCTTTGTTTGTCATTGCACATATACTAACTGCCTTATTAATCTGTTTTTCAGGAGCCCCGTTGGGGGAAGGAGAATGGTGGCGACAGAATGGTGGGCACAGATGAAGAAGATGACTCAAGACAGATGAAGATGACTCAAGACAGATGAAGAAGATGAACCAAGCCAGAATGGTGGACACAGATGAAGAAGATGGATCAAGGCAGTTTGGTGTTCTGTTTGGACAATTTTGCTTAAAAGGAGAGTACAGATTTTCTGTTGATTTTCTTGAGGGTGGCGGCAGGCTGCAGATTGCGTGGCCCTCATTAAAAGGGGGAAGAGGCCAGCTGAACAGTCGAGTTCAGTTCCGTGCGGATTAAATTTCAATTCCTTTTTCTTTGTTTGTCATTGCACATATACTAACTGCCTTATTAATCTGTTTTTCAGGAGCCCCGTTGGGGGAAGGAGAATGGTGGCGACAGAATGGTGGGCACAGATGAAGAAGATGACTCAAGACAGATGAAGAAGATGAACCAAGCCAGAATGGTGGACACAGATGAAGAAGATGGATCAAGGCAGTTTGGTGTTCTGTTTGGACAATTTTGCTTAAAAGGAGAGTACAGATTTTCTGTTGATTTTCTTGAGGGTGGCGGCAGGCTGCAGATTGCGTGGCCCTCATTAAAAGGGGGAAGAGGCCAGCTGAACAGTCGACTTCAGTTCCGTGCGGATTAAATTTCAATTCCTTTTTCTTTGTTTGTCATTGCACATATACTAACTGCCTTATTAATCTGTTTTTCAGGAGCCCCGTTGGGGGAAGGAGAATGGTGGCGACAGAATGGTGGGCACAGATGAAGAAGATGACTCAAGACAGATGAAGATGACTCAAGACAGATGAAGAAGATGAACCAAGCCAGAATGGTGGACACAGATGAAGAAGATGGATCAAGGCAGTTTGGTGTTCTGTTTGGACAATTTTGCTTAAAAGGAGAGTACAGATTTTCTGTTGATTTTCTTGAGGGTGGCGGCAGGCTGCAGATTGCGTGGCCCTCATTAAAAGGGGGAAGAGGCCAGCTGAACAGTCGAGTTCAGTTCCGTGCGGATTAAATTTCAATTCCTTTTTCTTTGTTTGTCATTGCACATATACTAACTGCCTTATTAATCTGTTTTTCAGGAGCCCCGTTGGGGGAAGGAGAATGGTGGCGACAGAATGGTGGGCACAGATGAAGAAGATGACTCAAGACAGATGAAGATGACTCAAGACAGATGAAGAAGATGAACCAAGCCAGAATGGTGGACACAGATGAAGAAGATGGATCAAGGCAGTTTGGTGTTCTGTTTGGACAATTTTGCTTAAAAGGAGAGTACAGATTTTCTGTTGATTTTCTTGAGGGTGGCGGCAGGCTGCAGATTGCGTGGCCCTCATTAAAAGGGGGAAGAGGCCAGCTGAACAGTCGAGTTCAGTTCCGTGCGGATTAAATTTCAATTCCTTTTTCTTTGTTTGTCATTGCACATATACTAACTGCCTTATTAATCTGTTTTTCAGGAGCCCCGTTGGGGGAAGGAGAATGGTGGCGACAGAATGGTGGGCACAGATGAAGAAGATGACTCAAGACAGATGAAGATGACTCAAGACAGATGAAGAAGATGAACCAAGCCAGAATGGTGGACACAGATGAAGAAGATGGATCAAGGCAGTTTGGTGTTCTGTTTGGACAATTTTGCTTAAAAGGAGAGTACAGATTTTCTGTTGATTTTCTTGAGGGTGGCGGCAGGCTGCAGATTGCGTGGCCCTCATTAAAAGGGGGAAGAGGCCAGCTGAACAGTCGAGTTCAGTTCCGTGCGGATTAAATTTCAATTCCTTTTTCTTTGTTTGTCATTGCACATATACTAACTGCCTTATTAATCTGTTTTTCAGGAGCCCCGTTGGGGGAAGGAGAATGGTGGCGACAGAATGGTGGGCACAGATGAAGAAGATGACTCAAGACAGATGAAGATGACTCAAGACAGATGAAGAAGATGAACCAAGCCAGAATGGTGGACACAGATGAAGAAGATGGATCAAGGCAGTTTGGTGTTCTGTTTGGACAATTTTGCTTAAAAGGAGAGTACAGATTTTCTGTTGATTTTCTTGAGGGTGGCGGCAGGCTGCAGATTGCGTGGCCCTCATTAAAAGGGGGAAGAGGCCAGCTGAACAGTCGAGTTCAGTTCCGTGCGGATTAAATTTCAATTCCTTTTTCTTTGTTTGTCATTGCACATATACTAACTGCCTTATTAATCTGTTTTTCAGGAGCCCCGTTGGGGGAAGGAGAATGGTGGCGACAGAATGGTGGGCACAGATGAAGAAGATGACTCAAGACAGATGAAGATGACTCAAGACAGATGAAGAAGATGAACCAAGCCAGAATGGTGGACACAGATGAAGAAGATGGATCAAGGCAGTTTGGTGTTCTGTTTGGACAATTTTGCTTAAAAGGAGAGTACAGATTTTCTGTTGATTTTCTTGAGGGTGGCGGCAGACTGCAGACTGCGTGGCCCTCATTAAAAGGGGGAAGAGGCCAGCTGAACAGTCGAGTTCAGTTCCGTGCGGATAAAATTTCAATTCCTTTTTCTTTGTTTGTCATTGCACATATACTAACTGCCTTATTAATCTGTTTTTCAGGAGCCCCGTTGGGGGAAGGAGAATGGTGGCGACAGAATGGTGGGCACAGATGAAGAAGATGACTCAAGACAGATGAAGATGACTCAAGACAGATGAAGAAGATGAACCAAGCCAGAATGGTGGACACAGATGAAGAAGATGGATCAAGGCAGATTGGTGTTCTGTTTGGACAATTTTGCTTAAAAGGAGAGTACAGATTTTCTGTTGATTTTCTTGAGGGTGGCGGCAGGCTGCAGATTGCGTGGCCCTCATTAAAAGGGGGAAGAGGCCAGCTGAACAGTCGAGTTCAGTTCCGTGCGGATTAAATTTCAATTCCTTTTTCTTTGTTTGTCATTGCACAAATACTAACTGCCTTATTAATCTGTTTTTCAGGAGCCCCGTTGGGGGAAGGAGAATGGTGGCGACAGAATGGTGGGCACAGATGAAGAAGATGACTCAAGACAGATGAAGATGACTCAAGACAGATGAAGAAGATGAACCAAGCCAGAATGGTGGACACAGATGAAGAAGATGGATCAAGGCAGTTTGGTGTTCTGTTTGGACAATTTTGCTTAAAAGGAGAGTACAGATTTTCTGTTGATTTTCTTGAGGGTGGCAGCAGGCTGCAGATTGCGTGGCCCTCATTAAAAGGGGGAAGAGGCCAGCTGAACAGTCGAGTTCAGTTCTGTGCGGATTAAATTTCAATTCCTTTTTCTTTGTTTGTCATTGCACATATACTAACTGCCTTATTAATCTGTTTTTCAGGAGCCCCGTTGGGGGAAGGAGAATGGTGGCGACAGAGTGGTGGGCACAGATGAAGAAGATGACTCAAGACAGATGAAGATGACTCAAGACAGATGAAGAAGATGAACCAAGCCAGAATGGTGGACACAGATGAAGAAGATGGATCAAGGCAGTTTGGTGTTCTGTTTGGACAATTTTGCTTAAAAGGAGAGTACAGATTTTCTGTTGATTTTCTTGAGGGTGGCGGCAGGCTGCATATTGCGTGGCCCTCATTAAAAGGGGGAAGAGGCCAGCTGAACAGTCGAGTTCAGTTCCGTGCGGATTAAATTTCAATTCCTTTTTCTTTGTTTGTCATTGCACATATACTAACTGCCTTATTAATCTGTTTTTCAGGAGCCCCGTTGGGGGAAGGAGAATGGTGGCGACAGAATGGTGGGCACAGATGAAGAAGATGACTCAAGACAGATGAAGATGACTCAAGACAGATGAAGAAGATGAACCAAGCCAGAATGGTGGACACAGATGAAGAAGATGTATCAAGGCAGTTTGGTGTTCTGTTTGGACAATTTTGCTTAAAAGGAGAGTACAGATTTTCTGTTGATTTTCTTGAGGGTGGCGGCAGGCTGCAGATTGCGTGTCCCTCATTAAAAGGGGGAAGAGGCCAGCTGAACAGTCGAGTTCAGTTCCGTGCGGATTAAATTTCAATTCCTTTTTCTTTGTTTGTCATTGCACATATACTAACTGCCTTATTAATCTGTTTTTCAGGAGCCCCGTTGGGGGAAGGAGAATGGTGGCGACAGAATGGTGGGCACAGATGAAGAAGATGACTCAAGACAGATGAAGATGACTCAAGACAGATGAAGAAGATGAACCAAGCCATAATGGTGGACACAGATGAAGAAGATGGATCAAGGCAGTTTGGTGTTCTGTTTGGACAATTTTGCTTAAAAGGAGAGTACAGATTTTCTGTTGATTTTCTTGAGGGTGGCGGCAGGCTGCAGATTGCGTGGCCCTCATTAAAAGGGGGAAGAGGCCAGCTGAACAGTCGAGTTCAGTTCCGTGCGGATTAAATTTCAATTCCTTTTTCTTTGTTTGTCATTGCACATATACTAACTGCCTTATTAATCTGTTTTTCAGGAGCCCCGTTGGGGGAAGGAGAATGGTGGCGACAGAATGGTGGGCACAGATGAAGAAGATGACTCAAGACAGATGAAGATGACTCAAGACAGATGAAGAAGATGAACCAAGCCAGAATGGTGGACACAGATGAAGAAGATGGATCAAGGCAGTTTGGTGTTCTGTTTGGACAATTTTGCTTAAAAGGAGAGTACAGATTTTCTGTTGATTTTCTTGAGGGTGGCGGCAGGCTGCAGATTGCGTGGCCCTCATTAAAAGGGGGAAGAGGCCAGCTGAACAGTCGAGTTCAGTTCCGTGCGGATTAAATTTCAATTCCTTTTTCTTTGTTTGTCATTGCACATATACTAACTGCCTTATTAATCTGTTTTTCAGGAGCCCCGTTGGGGGAAGGAGAATGGTGGCGACAGAATGGTGGGCACAGATGAAGAAGATGACTCAAGACAGATGAAGATGACTCAAGACAGATGAAGAAGATGAACCAAGCCAGAATGGTGGACACAGATGAAGAAGATGGATCAAGGCAGTTTGGTGTTCTGTTTGGACAATTTTGCTTAAAAGGAGAGTACAGATTTTCTGTTGATTTTCTTGAGGGTGGCGGCAGGCTGCAGATTGCGTGGCCCTCATTAAAAGGGGGAAGAGGCCAGCTGAACAGTCGAGTTCAGTTCCGTGCGGATTAAATTTCAATTCCTTTTTCTTTGTTTGTCATTGCACATATACTAACTGCCTTATTAATCTGTTTTTCAGGAGCCCCGTTGGGGGAAGGAGAATGGTGGCGACAGAATGGTGGGCACAGATGAAGATGATGACTCAAGACAGATGAAGAAGATGAACCAAGCCAGAATGGTGGACACAGATGAAGAAGATGGATCAAGGCAGTTTGGTGTTCTGTTTGGACAATTTTGCTTAAAAGGAGAGTACAGATTTTCTGTTGATTTTCTTGAGGGTGGCGGCAGGCTGCAGATTGCGTGGCCCTCATTAAAAGGGGGAAGAGGCCAGCTGAACAGTCGAGTTCAGTTCCGTGCGGATTAAATTTCAATTCCTTTTTCTTTGTTTGTCATTGCACATATACTAACTGCCTTATTAATCTGTTTTTCAGGAGCCCCGTTGGGGGAAGGAGAATGGTGGCGACAGAATGGTGGGCACAGATGAAGAAGATGACTCAAGACAGATGAAGATGACTCAAGACAGATGAAGAAGATGAACCAAGCCAGAATGGTGGACACAGATGAAGAAGATGGATCAAGGCAGTTTGGTGTTCTGTTTGGACAATTTTGCTTAAAAGGAGAGTACAGATTTTCTGTTGATTTTCTTGAGGGTGGCGGCAGGCTGCAGATTGCGTGGCCCTCATTAAAAGGGGGAAGAGGCCAGCTGAACAGTCGAGTTCAGTTCCGTGCGGATTAAATTTCAATTCCTTTTTCTTTGTTTGTCATTGCACATATACTAACTGCCTTATTAATCTGTTTTTCAGGAGCCCCGTTGGGGGAAGGAGAATGGTGGCGACAGAATGGTGGGCACAGATGAAGAAGATGACTCAAGACAGATGAAGAAGATGAACCAAGCCAGAATGGTGGACACAGATGAAGAAGATGGATCAAGGCAGTTTGGTGTTCTGTTTGGACAATTTTGCTTAAAAGGAGAGTACAGATTTTCTGTTGATTTTCTTGAGGGTGGCGGCAGGCTGCAGATTGCGTGGCCCTCATTAAAAGGGGGAAGAGGCCAGCTGAACAGTCGACTTCAGTTCCGTGCGGATTAAATTTCAATTCCTTTTTCTTTGTTTGTCATTGCACATATACTAACTGCCTTATTAATCTGTTTTTCAGGAGCCCCGTTGGGGGAAGGAGAATGGTGGCGACAGAATGGTGGGCACAGATGAAGAAGATGACTCAAGACAGATGAAGATGACTCAAGACAGATGAAGAAGATGAACCAAGCCAGAATGGTGGACACAGATGAAGAAGATGGATCAAGGCAGTTTGGTGTTCTGTTTGGACAATTTTGCTTAAAAGGAGAGTACAGATTTTCTGTTGATTTTCTTGAGGGTGGCGGCAGGCTGCAGATTGCGTGGCCCTCATTAAAAGGGGGAAGAGGCCAGCTGAACAGTCGAGTTCAGTTCCGTGCGGATTAAATTTCAATTCCTTTTTCTTTGTTTGTCATTGCACATATACTAACTGCCTTATTAATCTGTTTTTCAGGAGCCCCGTTGGGGGAAGGAGAATGGTGGCGACAGAATGGTGGGCACAGATGAAGAAGATGACTCAAGACAGATGAAGATGACTCAAGACAGATGAAGAAGATGAACCAAGCCAGAATGGTGGACACAGATGAAGAAGATGGATCAAGGCAGTTTGGTGTTCTGTTTGGACAATTTTGCTTAAAAGGAGAGTACAGATTTTCTGTTGATTTTCTTGAGGGTGGCGGCAGGCTGCAGATTGCGTGGCCCTCATTAAAAGGGGGAAGAGGCCAGCTGAACAGTCGAGTTCAGTTCCGTGCGGATTAAATTTCAATTCCTTTTTCTTTGTTTGTCATTGCACATATACTAACTGCCTTATTAATCTGTTTTTCAGGAGCCCCGTTGGGGGAAGGAGAATGGTGGCGACAGAATGGTGGGCACAGATGAAGAAGATGACTCAAGACAGATGAAGATGACTCAAGACAGATGAAGAAGATGAACCAAGCCAGAATGGTGGACACAGATGAAGAAGATGGATCAAGGCAGTTTGGTGTTCTGTTTGGACAATTTTGCTTAAAAGGAGAGTACAGATTTTCTGTTGATTTTCTTGAGGGTGGCGGCAGGCTGCAGATTGCGTGGCCCTCATTAAAAGGGGGAAGAGGCCAGCTGAACAGTCGAGTTCAGTTCCGTGCGGATTAAATTTCAATTCCTTTTTCTTTGTTTGTCATTGCACATATACTAACTGCCTTATTAATCTGTTTTTCAGGAGCCCCGTTGGGGGAAGGAGAATGGTGGCGACAGAATGGTGGGCACAGATGAAGAAGATGACTCAAGACAGATGAAGATGACTCAAGACAGATGAAGAAGATGAACCAAGCCAGAATGGTGGACACAGATGAAGAAGATGGATCAAGGCAGTTTGGTGTTCTGTTTGGACAATTTTGCTTAAAAGGAGAGTACAGATTTTCTGTTGATTTTCTTGAGGGTGGCGGCAGGCTGCAGATTGCGTGGCCCTCATTAAAAGGGGGAAGAGGCCAGCTGAACAGTCGAGTTCAGTTCCGTGCGGATTAAATTTCAATTCCTTTTTCTTTGTTTGTCATTGCACATATACTAACTGCCTTATTAATCTGTTTTTCAGGAGCCCCGTTGGGGGAAGGAGAATGGTGGCGACAGAATGGTGGGCACAGATGAAGAAGATGACTCAAGACAGATGAAGATGACTCAAGACAGATGAAGAAGATGAACCAAGCCAGAATGGTGGACACAGATGAAGAAGATGGATCAAGGCAGTTTGGTGTTCTGTTTGGACAATTTTGCTTAAAAGGAGAGTACAGATTTTCTGTTGATTTTCTTGAGGGTGGCGGCAGACTGCAGACTGCGTGGCCCTCATTAAAAGGGGGAAGAGGCCAGCTGAACAGTCGAGTTCAGTTCCGTGCGGATAAAATTTCAATTCCTTTTTCTTTGTTTGTCATTGCACATATACTAACTGCCTTATTAATCTGTTTTTCAGGAGCCCCGTTGGGGGAAGGAGAATGGTGGCGACAGAATGGTGGGCACAGATGAAGAAGATGACTCAAGACAGATGAAGATGACTCAAGACAGATGAAGAAGATGAACCAAGCCAGAATGGTGGACACAGATGAAGAAGATGGATCAAGGCAGATTGGTGTTCTGTTTGGACAATTTTGCTTAAAAGGAGAGTACAGATTTTCTGTTGATTTTCTTGAGGGTGGCGGCAGGCTGCAGATTGCGTGGCCCTCATTAAAAGGGGGAAGAGGCCAGCTGAACAGTCGAGTTCAGTTCCGTGCGGATTAAATTTCAATTCCTTTTTCTTTGTTTGTCATTGCACAAATACTAACTGCCTTATTAATCTGTTTTTCAGGAGCCCCGTTGGGGGAAGGAGAATGGTGGCGACAGAATGGTGGGCACAGATGAAGAAGATGACTCAAGACAGATGAAGATGACTCAAGACAGATGAAGAAGATGAACCAAGCCAGAATGGTGGACACAGATGAAGAAGATGGATCAAGGCAGTTTGGTGTTCTGTTTGGACAATTTTGCTTAAAAGGAGAGTACAGATTTTCTGTTGATTTTCTTGAGGGTGGCAGCAGGCTGCAGATTGCGTGGCCCTCATTAAAAGGGGGAAGAGGCCAGCTGAACAGTCGAGTTCAGTTCTGTGCGGATTAAATTTCAATTCCTTTTTCTTTGTTTGTCATTGCACATATACTAACTGCCTTATTAATCTGTTTTTCAGGAGCCCCGTTGGGGGAAGGAGAATGGTGGCGACAGAGTGGTGGGCACAGATGAAGAAGATGACTCAAGACAGATGAAGATGACTCAAGACAGATGAAGAAGATGAACCAAGCCAGAATGGTGGACACAGATGAAGAAGATGGATCAAGGCAGTTTGGTGTTCTGTTTGGACAATTTTGCTTAAAAGGAGAGTACAGATTTTCTGTTGATTTTCTTGAGGGTGGCGGCAGGCTGCATATTGCGTGGCCCTCATTAAAAGGGGGAAGAGGCCAGCTGAACAGTCGAGTTCAGTTCCGTGCGGATTAAATTTCAATTCCTTTTTCTTTGTTTGTCATTGCACATATACTAACTGCCTTATTAATCTGTTTTTCAGGAGCCCCGTTGGGGGAAGGAGAATGGTGGCGACAGAATGGTGGGCACAGATGAAGAAGATGACTCAAGACAGATGAAGATGACTCAAGACAGATGAAGAAGATGAACCAAGCCAGAATGGTGGACACAGATGAAGAAGATGTATCAAGGCAGTTTGGTGTTCTGTTTGGACAATTTTGCTTAAAAGGAGAGTACAGATTTTCTGTTGATTTTCTTGAGGGTGGCGGCAGGCTGCAGATTGCGTGTCCCTCATTAAAAGGGGGAAGAGGCCAGCTGAACAGTCGAGTTCAGTTCCGTGCGGATTAAATTTCAATTCCTTTTTCTTTGTTTGTCATTGCACATATACTAACTGCCTTATTAATCTGTTTTTCAGGAGCCCCGTTGGGGGAAGGAGAATGGTGGCGACAGAATGGTGGGCACAGATGAAGAAGATGACTCAAGACAGATGAAGATGACTCAAGACAGATGAAGAAGATGAACCAAGCCATAATGGTGGACACAGATGAAGAAGATGGATCAAGGCAGTTTGGTGTTCTGTTTGGACAATTTTGCTTAAAAGGAGAGTACAGATTTTCTGTTGATTTTCTTGAGGGTGGCGGCAGGCTGCAGATTGCGTGGCCCTCATTAAAAGGGGGAAGAGGCCAGCTGAACAGTCGAGTTCAGTTCCGTGCGGATTAAATTTCAATTCCTTTTTCTTTGTTTGTCATTGCACATATACTAACTGCCTTATTAATCTGTTTTTCAGGAGCCCCGTTGGGGGAAGGAGAATGGTGGCGACAGAATGGTGGGCACAGATGAAGAAGATGACTCAAGACAGATGAAGATGACTCAAGACAGATGAAGAAGATGAACCAAGCCAGAATGGTGGACACAGATGAAGAAGATGGATCAAGGCAGTTTGGTGTTCTGTTTGGACAATTTTGCTTAAAAGGAGAGTACAGATTTTCTGTTGATTTTCTTGAGGGTGGCGGCAGGCTGCAGATTGCGTGGCCCTCATTAAAAGGGGGAAGAGGCCAGCTGAACAGTCGAGTTCAGTTCCGTGCGGATTAAATTTCAATTCCTTTTTCTTTGTTTGTCATTGCACATATACTAACTGCCTTATTAATCTGTTTTTCAGGAGCCCCGTTGGGGGAAGGAGAATGGTGGCGACAGAATGGTGGGCACAGATGAAGAAGATGACTCAAGACAGATGAAGATGACTCAAGACAGATGAAGAAGATGAACCAAGCCAGAATGGTGGACACAGATGAAGAAGATGGATCAAGGCAGTTTGGTGTTCTGTTTGGACAATTTTGCTTAAAAGGAGAGTACAGATTTTCTGTTGATTTTCTTGAGGGTGGCGGCAGACTGCAGACTGCGTGGCCCTCATTAAAAGGGGGAAGAGGCCAGCTGAACAGTCGAGTTCAGTTCCGTGCGGATTAAATTTCAATTCCTTTTTCTTTGTTTGTCATTGCACATATACTAACTGCCTTATTAATCTGTTTTTCAGGAGCCCCGTTGGGGGAAGGAGAATGGTGGCGACAGAATGGTGGGCACAGATGAAGAAGATGACTCAAGACAGATGAAGATGACTCAAGACAGATGAAGAAGATGAACCAAGCCAGAATGGTGGACACAGATGAAGAAGATGGATCAAGGCAGTTTGGTGTTCTGTTTGGACAATTTTGCTTAAAAGGAGAGTACAGATTTTCTGTTGATTTTCTTGAGGGTGGCGGCAGGCTGCAGATTGCGTGGCCCTCATTAAAAGGGGGAAGAGGCCAGCTGAACAGTCGAGTTCAGTTCCGTGCGGATTAAATTTCAATTCCTTTTTCTTTGTTTGTCATTGCACATATACTAACTGCCTTATTAATCTGTTTTTCAGGAGCCCCGTTGGGGGAAGGAGAATGGTGGCGACAGAATGGTGGGCACAGATGAAGAAGATGACTCAAGACAGATGAAGAAGATGAACCAAGCCAGAATGGTGGACACAGATGAAGAAGATGGATCAAGGCAGTTTGGTGTTCTGTTTGGACAATTTTGCTTAAAAGGAGAGTACAGATTTTCTGTTGATTTTCTTGAGGGTGGCGGCAGGCTGCAGATTGCGTGGCCCTCATTAAAAGGGGGAAGAGGCCAGCTGAACAGTCGAGTTCAGTTCCGTGCGGATTAAATTTCAATTCCTTTTTCTTTGTTTGTCATTGCACATATACTAACTGCCTTATTAATCTGTTTTTCAGGAGCCCCGTTGGGGGAAGGAGAATGGTGGCGACAGAATGGTGGGCACAGATGAAGAAGATGACTCAAGACAGATGAAGATGACTCAAGACAGATGAAGAAGATGAACCAAGCCAGAATGGTGGACACAGATGAAGAAGATGGATCAAGGCAGTTTGGTGTTCTGTTTGGACAATTTTGCTTAAAAGGAGAGTACAGATTTTCTGTTGATTTTCTTGAGGGTGGCGGCAGGCTGCAGATTGCGTGGCCCTCATTAAAAGGGGGAAGAGGCCAGCTGAACAGTCGAGTTCAGTTCCGTGCGGATTAAATTTCAATTCCTTTTTCTTTGTTTGTCATTGCACATATACTAACTGCCTTATTAATCTGTTTTTCAGGAGCCCCGTTGGGGGAAGGAGAATGGTGGCGACAGAATGGTGGGCACAGATGAAGAAGATGACTCAAGACAGATGAAGATGACTCAAGACAGATGAAGAAGATGAACCAAGCCAGAATGGTGGACACAGATGAAGAAGATGGATCAAGGCAGTTTGGTGTTCTGTTTGGACAATTTTGCTTAAAAGGAGAGTACAGATTTTCTGTTGATTTTCTTGAGGGTGGCGGCAGGCTGCAGATTGCGTGGCCCTCATTAAAAGAGGGAAGAGGCCAGCTGAACAGTCGACTTCAGTTCCGTGCGGATTAAATTTCAATTCCTTTTTCTTTGTTTGTCATTGCACATATACTAACTGCCTTATTAATCTGTTTTTCAGGAGCCCCGTTGGGGGAAGGAGAATGGTGGCGACAGAATGGTGGGCACAGATGAAGAAGATGACTCAAGACAGATGAAGATGACTCAAGACAGATGAAGAAGATGAACCAAGCCAGAATGGTGGACACAGATGAAGAAGATGGATCAAGGCAGTTTGGTGTTCTGTTTGGACAATTTTGCTTAAAAGGAGAGTACAGATTTTCTGTTGATTTTCTTGAGGGTGGCGGCAGGCTGCAGATTGCGTGGCCCTCATTAAAAGGGGGAAGAGGCCAGCTGAACAGTCGAGTTCAGTTCCGTGCGGATTAAATTTCAATTCCTTTTTCTTTGTTTGTCATTGCACATATACTAACTGCCTTATTAATCTGTTTTTCAGGAGCCCCGTTGGGGGAAGGAGAATGGTGGCGACAGAATGGTGGGCACAGATGAAGAAGATGACTCAAGACAGATGAAGATGACTCAAGACAGATGAAGAAGATGAACCAAGCCAGAATGGTGGACACAGATGAAGAAGATGGATCAAGGCAGTTTGGTGTTCTGTTTGGACAATTTTGCTTAAAAGGAGAGTACAGATTTTCTGTTGATTTTCTTGAGGGTGGCGGCAGGCTGCAGATTGCGTGGCCCTCATTAAAAGAGGGAAGAGGCCAGCTGAACAGTCGACTTCAGTTCCGTGCGGATTAAATTTCAATTCCTTTTTCTTTGTTTGTCATTGCACATATACTAACTGCCTTATTAATCTGTTTTTCAGGAGCCCCGTTGGGGGAAGGAGAATGGTGGCGACAGAATGGTGGGCACAGATGAAGAAGATGACTCAAGACAGATGAAGATGACTCAAGACAGATGAAGAAGATGAACCAAGCCAGAATGGTGGACACAGATGAAGAAGATGGATCAAGGCAGTTTGGTGTTCTGTTTGGACAATTTTGCTTAAAAGGAGAGTACAGATTTTCTGTTGATTTTCTTGAGGGTGGCGGCAGGCTGCAGATTGCGTGGCCCTCATTAAAAGGGGGAAGAGGCCAGCTGAACAGTCGAGTTCAGTTCCGTGCGGATTAAATTTCAATTCCTTTTTCTTTGTTTGTCATTGCACATATACTAACTGCCTTATTAATCTGTTTTTCAGGAGCCCCGTTGGGGGAAGGAGAATGGTGGCGACAGAATGGTGGGCACAGATGAAGAAGATGACTCAAGACAGATGAAGATGACTCAAGACAGATGAAGAAGATGAACCAAGCCAGAATGGTGGACACAGATGAAGAAGATGTATCAAGGCAGTTTGGTGTTCTGTTTGGACAATTTTGCTTAAAAGGAGAGTACAGATTTTCTGTTGATTTTCTTGAGGGTGGCGGCAGGCTGCAGATTGCGTGTCCCTCATTAAAAGGGGGAAGAGGCCAGCTGAACAGTCGAGTTCAGTTCCGTGCGGATTAAATTTCAATTCCTTTTTCTTTGTTTGTCATTGCACATATACTAACTGCCTTATTAATCTGTTTTTCAGGAGCCCCGTTGGGGGAAGGAGAATGGTGGCGACAGAATGGTGGGCACAGATGAAGAAGATGACTCAAGACAGATGAAGATGACTCAAGACAGATGAAGAAGATGAACCAAGCCATAATGGTGGACACAGATGAAGAAGATGGATCAAGGCAGTTTGGTGTTCTGTTTGGACAATTTTGCTTAAAAGGAGAGTACAGATTTTCTGTTGATTTTCTTGAGGGTGGCGGCAGGCTGCAGATTGCGTGGCCCTCATTAAAAGGGGGAAGAGGCCAGCTGAACAGTCGAGTTCAGTTCCGTGCGGATTAAATTTCAATTCCTTTTTCTTTGTTTGTCATTGCACATATACTAACTGCCTTATTAATCTGTTTTTCAGGAGCCCCGTTGGGGGAAGGAGAATGGTGGCGACAGAATGGTGGGCACAGATGAAGAAGATGACTCAAGACAGATGAAGATGACTCAAGACAGATGAAGAAGATGAACCAAGCCAGAATGGTGGACACAGATGAAGAAGATGGATCAAGGCAGTTTGGTGTTCTGTTTGGACAATTTTGCTTAAAAGGAGAGTACAGATTTTCTGTTGATTTTCTTGAGGGTGGCGGCAGGCTGCAGATTGCGTGGCCCTCATTAAAAGGGGGAAGAGGCCAGCTGAACAGTCGAGTTCAGTTCCGTGCGGATTAAATTTCAATTCCTTTTTCTTTGTTTGTCATTGCACATATACTAACTGCCTTATTAATCTGTTTTTCAGGAGCCCCGTTGGGGGAAGGAGAATGGTGGCGACAGAATGGTGGGCACAGATGAAGAAGATGACTCAAGACAGATGAAGATGACTCAAGACAGATGAAGAAGATGAACCAAGCCAGAATGGTGGACACAGATGAAGAAGATGGATCAAGGCAGTTTGGTGTTCTGTTTGGACAATTTTGCTTAAAAGGAGAGTACAGATTTTCTGTTGATTTTCTTGAGGGTGGCGGCAGACTGCAGACTGCGTGGCCCTCATTAAAAGGGGGAAGAGGCCAGCTGAACAGTCGAGTTCAGTTCCGTGCGGATTAAATTTCAATTCCTTTTTCTTTGTTTGTCATTGCACATATACTAACTGCCTTATTAATCTGTTTTTCAGGAGCCCCGTTGGGGGAAGGAGAATGGTGGCGACAGAATGGTGGGCACAGATGAAGAAGATGACTCAAGACAGATGAAGATGACTCAAGACAGATGAAGAAGATGAACCAAGCCAGAATGGTGGACACAGATGAAGAAGATGGATCAAGGCAGTTTGGTGTTCTGTTTGGACAATTTTGCTTAAAAGGAGAGTACAGATTTTCTGTTGATTTTCTTGAGGGTGGCGGCAGGCTGCAGATTGCGTGGCCCTCATTAAAAGGGGGAAGAGGCCAGCTGAACAGTCGAGTTCAGTTCCGTGCGGATTAAATTTCAATTCCTTTTTCTTTGTTTGTCATTGCACATATACTAACTGCCTTATTAATCTGTTTTTCAGGAGCCCCGTTGGGGGAAGGAGAATGGTGGCGACAGAATGGTGGGCACAGATGAAGAAGATGACTCAAGACAGATGAAGAAGATGAACCAAGCCAGAATGGTGGACACAGATGAAGAAGATGGATCAAGGCAGTTTGGTGTTCTGTTTGGACAATTTTGCTTAAAAGGAGAGTACAGATTTTCTGTTGATTTTCTTGAGGGTGGCGGCAGGCTGCAGATTGCGTGGCCCTCATTAAAAGGGGGAAGAGGCCAGCTGAACAGTCGAGTTCAGTTCCGTGCGGATTAAATTTCAATTCCTTTTTCTTTGTTTGTCATTGCACATATACTAACTGCCTTATTAATCTGTTTTTCAGGAGCCCCGTTGGGGGAAGGAGAATGGTGGCGACAGAATGGTGGGCACAGATGAAGAAGATGACTCAAGACAGATGAAGATGACTCAAGACAGATGAAGAAGATGAACCAAGCCAGAATGGTGGACACAGATGAAGAAGATGGATCAAGGCAGTTTGGTGTTCTGTTTGGACAATTTTGCTTAAAAGGAGAGTACAGATTTTCTGTTGATTTTCTTGAGGGTGGCGGCAGGCTGCAGATTGCGTGGCCCTCATTAAAAGAGGGAAGAGGCCAGCTGAACAGTCGACTTCAGTTCCGTGCGGATTAAATTTCAATTCCTTTTTCTTTGTTTGTCATTGCACATATACTAACTGCCTTATTAATCTGTTTTTCAGGAGCCCCGTTGGGGGAAGGAGAATGGTGGCGACAGAATGGTGGGCACAGATGAAGAAGATGACTCAAGACAGATGAAGATGACTCAAGACAGATGAAGAAGATGAACCAAGCCAGAATGGTGGACACAGATGAAGAAGATGGATCAAGGCAGTTTGGTGTTCTGTTTGGACAATTTTGCTTAAAAGGAGAGTACAGATTTTCTGTTGATTTTCTTGAGGGTGGCGGCAGGCTGCAGATTGCGTGGCCCTCATTAAAAGGGGGAAGAGGCCAGCTGAACAGTCGAGTTCAGTTCCGTGCGGATTAAATTTCAATTCCTTTTTCTTTGTTTGTCATTGCACATATACTAACTGCCTTATTAATCTGTTTTTCAGGAGCCCCGTTGGGGGAAGGAGAATGGTGGCGACAGAATGGTGGGCACAGATGAAGAAGATGACTCAAGACAGATGAAGATGACTCAAGACAGATGAAGAAGATGAACCAAGCCAGAATGGTGGACACAGATGAAGAAGATGGATCAAGGCAGTTTGGTGTTCTGTTTGGACAATTTTGCTTAAAAGGAGAGTACAGATTTTCTGTTGATTTTCTTGAGGGTGGCGGCAGGCTGCAGATTGCGTGGCCCTCATTAAAAGGGGGAAGAGGCCAGCTGAACAGTCGAGTTCAGTTCCGTGCGGATTAAATTTCAATTCCTTTTTCTTTGTTTGTCATTGCACATATACTAACTGCCTTATTAATCTGTTTTTCAGGAGCCCCGTTGGGGGAAGGAGAATGGTGGCGACAGAATGGTGGGCACAGATGAAGAAGATGACTCAAGACAGATGAAGATGACTCAAGACAGATGAAGAAGATGAACCAAGCCAGAATGGTGGACACAGATGAAGAAGATGGATCAAGGCAGTTTGGTGTTCTGTTTGGACAATTTTGCTTAAAAGGAGAGTACAGATTTTCTGTTGATTTTCTTGAGGGTGGCGGCAGGCTGCAGATTGCGTGGCCCTCATTAAAAGGGGGAAGAGGCCAGCTGAACAGTCGAGTTCAGTTCCGTGCGGATTAAATTTCAATTCCTTTTTCTTTGTTTGTCATTGCACATATACTAACTGCCTTATTAATCTGTTTTTCAGGAGCCCCGTTGGGGGAAGGAGAATGGTGGCGACAGAATGGTGGGCACAGATGAAGAAGATGACTCAAGACAGATGAAGATGACTCAAGACAGATGAAGAAGATGAACCAAGCCAGAATGGTGGACACAGATGAAGAAGATGGATCAAGGCAGTTTGGTGTTCTGTTTGGACAATTTTGCTTAAAAGGAGAGTACAGATTTTCTGTTGATTTTCTTGAGGGTGGCGGCAGGCTGCAGATTGCGTGGCCCTCATTAAAAGGGGGAAGAGGCCAGCTGAACAGTCGAGTTCAGTTCCGTGCGGATTAAATTTCAATTCCTTTTTCTTTGTTTGTCATTGCACATATACTAACTGCCTTATTAATCTGTTTTTCAGGAGCCCCGTTGGGGGAAGGAGAATGGTGGCGACAGAATGGTGGGCACAGATGAAGAAGATGACTCAAGACAGATGAAGATGACTCAAGACAGATGAAGAAGATGAACCAAGCCAGAATGGTGGACACAGATGAAGAAGATGGATCAAGGCAGTTTGGTGTTCTGTTTGGACAATTTTGCTTAAAAGGAGAGTACAGATTTTCTGTTGATTTTCTTGAGGGTGGCGGCAGGCTGCAGATTGCGTGGCCCTCATTAAAAGGGGGAAGAGGCCAGCTGAACAGTCGAGTTCAGTTCCGTGCGGATTAAATTTCAATTCCTTTTTCTTTGTTTGTCATTGCACATATACTAACTGCCTTATTAATCTGTTTTTCAGGAGCCCCGTTGGGGGAAGGAGAATGGTGGCGACAGAATGGTGGGCACAGATGAAGAAGATGACTCAAGACAGATGAAGATGACTCAAGACAGATGAAGAAGATGAACCAAGCCAGAATGGTGGACACAGATGAAGAAGATGGATCAAGGCAGTTTGGTGTTCTGTTTGGACAATTTTGCTTAAAAGGAGAGTACAGATTTTCTGTTGATTTTCTTGAGGGTGGCGGCAGGCTGCAGATTGCGTGGCCCTCATTAAAAGGGGGAAGAGGCCAGCTGAACAGTCGAGTTCAGTTCCGTGCGGATTAAATTTCAATTCCTTTTTCTTTGTTTGTCATTGCACATATACTAACTGCCTTATTAATCTGTTTTTCAGGAGCCCCGTTGGGGGAAGGAGAATGGTGGCGACAGAATGGTGGGCACAGATGAAGAAGATGACTCAAGACAGATGAAGATGACTCAAGACAGATGAAGAAGATGAACCAAGCCAGAATGGTGGACACAGATGAAGAAGATGGATCAAGGCAGTTTGGTGTTCTGTTTGGACAATTTTGCTTAAAAGGAGAGTACAGATTTTCTGTTGATTTTCTTGAGGGTGGCGGCAGACTGCAGACTGCGTGGCCCTCATTAAAAGGGGGAAGAGGCCAGCTGAACAGTCGAGTTCAGTTCCGTGCGGATAAAATTTCAATTCCTTTTTCTTTGTTTGTCATTGCACATATACTAACTGCCTTATTAATCTGTTTTTCAGGAGCCCCGTTGGGGGAAGGAGAATGGTGGCGACAGAATGGTGGGCACAGATGAAGAAGATGACTCAAGACAGATGAAGATGACTCAAGACAGATGAAGAAGATGAACCAAGCCAGAATGGTGGACACAGATGAAGAAGATGGATCAAGGCAGATTGGTGTTCTGTTTGGACAATTTTGCTTAAAAGGAGAGTACAGATTTTCTGTTGATTTTCTTGAGGGTGGCGGCAGGCTGCAGATTGCGTGGCCCTCATTAAAAGGGGGAAGAGGCCAGCTGAACAGTCGAGTTCAGTTCCGTGCGGATTAAATTTCAATTCCTTTTTCTTTGTTTGTCATTGCACAAATACTAACTGCCTTATTAATCTGTTTTTCAGGAGCCCCGTTGGGGGAAGGAGAATGGTGGCGACAGAATGGTGGGCACAGATGAAGAAGATGACTCAAGACAGATGAAGATGACTCAAGACAGATGAAGAAGATGAACCAAGCCAGAATGGTGGACACAGATGAAGAAGATGGATCAAGGCAGTTTGGTGTTCTGTTTGGACAATTTTGCTTAAAAGGAGAGTACAGATTTTCTGTTGATTTTCTTGAGGGTGGCAGCAGGCTGCAGATTGCGTGGCCCTCATTAAAAGGGGGAAGAGGCCAGCTGAACAGTCGAGTTCAGTTCTGTGCGGATTAAATTTCAATTCCTTTTTCTTTGTTTGTCATTGCACATATACTAACTGCCTTATTAATCTGTTTTTCAGGAGCCCCGTTGGGGGAAGGAGAATGGTGGCGACAGAGTGGTGGGCACAGATGAAGAAGATGACTCAAGACAGATGAAGATGACTCAAGACAGATGAAGAAGATGAACCAAGCCAGAATGGTGGACACAGATGAAGAAGATGGATCAAGGCAGTTTGGTGTTCTGTTTGGACAATTTTGCTTAAAAGGAGAGTACAGATTTTCTGTTGATTTTCTTGAGGGTGGCGGCAGGCTGCATATTGCGTGGCCCTCATTAAAAGGGGGAAGAGGCCAGCTGAACAGTCGAGTTCAGTTCCGTGCGGATTAAATTTCAATTCCTTTTTCTTTGTTTGTCATTGCACATATACTAACTGCCTTATTAATCTGTTTTTCAGGAGCCCCGTTGGGGGAAGGAGAATGGTGGCGACAGAATGGTGGGCACAGATGAAGAAGATGACTCAAGACAGATGAAGATGACTCAAGACAGATGAAGAAGATGAACCAAGCCAGAATGGTGGACACAGATGAAGAAGATGTATCAAGGCAGTTTGGTGTTCTGTTTGGACAATTTTGCTTAAAAGGAGAGTACAGATTTTCTGTTGATTTTCTTGAGGGTGGCGGCAGGCTGCAGATTGCGTGTCCCTCATTAAAAGGGGGAAGAGGCCAGCTGAACAGTCGAGTTCAGTTCCGTGCGGATTAAATTTCAATTCCTTTTTCTTTGTTTGTCATTGCACATATACTAACTGCCTTATTAATCTGTTTTTCAGGAGCCCCGTTGGGGGAAGGAGAATGGTGGCGACAGAATGGTGGGCACAGATGAAGAAGATGACTCAAGACAGATGAAGATGACTCAAGACAGATGAAGAAGATGAACCAAGCCATAATGGTGGACACAGATGAAGAAGATGGATCAAGGCAGTTTGGTGTTCTGTTTGGACAATTTTGCTTAAAAGGAGAGTACAGATTTTCTGTTGATTTTCTTGAGGGTGGCAGCAGGCTGCAGATTGCGTGGCCCTCATTAAAAGGGGGAAGAGGCCAGCTGAACAGTCGAGTTCAGTTCTGTGCGGATTAAATTTCAATTCCTTTTTCTTTGTTTGTCATTGCACATATACTAACTGCCTTATTAATCTGTTTTTCAGGAGCCCCGTTGGGGGAAGGAGAATGGTGGCGACAGAGTGGTGGGCACAGATGAAGAAGATGACTCAAGACAGATGAAGATGACTCAAGACAGATGAAGAAGATGAACCAAGCCAGAATGGTGGACACAGATGAAGAAGATGGATCAAGGCAGTTTGGTGTTCTGTTTGGACAATTTTGCTTAAAAGGAGAGTACAGATTTTCTGTTGATTTTCTTGAGGGTGGCGGCAGGCTGCATATTGCGTGGCCCTCATTAAAAGGGGGAAGAGGCCAGCTGAACAGTCGAGTTCAGTTCCGTGCGGATTAAATTTCAATTCCTTTTTCTTTGTTTGTCATTGCACATATACTAACTGCCTTATTAATCTGTTTTTCAGGAGCCCCGTTGGGGGAAGGAGAATGGTGGCGACAGAATGGTGGGCACAGATGAAGAAGATGACTCAAGACAGATGAAGATGACTCAAGACAGATGAAGAAGATGAACCAAGCCAGAATGGTGGACACAGATGAAGAAGATGTATCAAGGCAGTTTGGTGTTCTGTTTGGACAATTTTGCTTAAAAGGAGAGTACAGATTTTCTGTTGATTTTCTTGAGGGTGGCGGCAGGCTGCAGATTGCGTGTCCCTCATTAAAAGGGGGAAGAGGCCAGCTGAACAGTCGAGTTCAGTTCCGTGCGGATTAAATTTCAATTCCTTTTTCTTTGTTTGTCATTGCACATATACTAACTGCCTTATTAATCTGTTTTTCAGGAGCCCCGTTGGGGGAAGGAGAATGGTGGCGACAGAATGGTGGGCACAGATGAAGAAGATGACTCAAGACAGATGAAGATGACTCAAGACAGATGAAGAAGATGAACCAAGCCATAATGGTGGACACAGATGAAGAAGATGGATCAAGGCAGTTTGGTGTTCTGTTTGGACAATTTTGCTTAAAAGGAGAGTACAGATTTTCTGTTGATTTTCTTGAGGGTGGCGGCAGGCTGCAGATTGCGTGGCCCTCATTAAAAGGGGGAAGAGGCCAGCTGAACAGTCGAGTTCAGTTCCGTGCGGATTAAATTTCAATTCCTTTTTCTTTGTTTGTCATTGCACATATACTAACTGCCTTATTAATCTGTTTTTCAGGAGCCCCGTTGGGGGAAGGAGAATGGTGGCGACAGAATGGTGGGCACAGATGAAGAAGATGACTCAAGACAGATGAAGATGACTCAAGACAGATGAAGAAGATGAACCAAGCCAGAATGGTGGACACAGATGAAGAAGATGGATCAAGGCAGTTTGGTGTTCTGTTTGGACAATTTTGCTTAAAAGGAGAGTACAGATTTTCTGTTGATTTTCTTGAGGGTGGCGGCAGGCTGCAGATTGCGTGGCCCTCATTAAAAGGGGGAAGAGGCCAGCTGAACAGTCGAGTTCAGTTCCGTGCGGATTAAATTTCAATTCCTTTTTCTTTGTTTGTCATTGCACATATACTAACTGCCTTATTAATCTGTTTTTCAGGAGCCCCGTTGGGGGAAGGAGAATGGTGGCGACAGAATGGTGGGCACAGATGAAGAAGATGACTCAAGACAGATGAAGATGACTCAAGACAGATGAAGAAGATGAACCAAGCCAGAATGGTGGACACAGATGAAGAAGATGGATCAAGGCAGTTTGGTGTTCTGTTTGGACAATTTTGCTTAAAAGGAGAGTACAGATTTTCTGTTGATTTTCTTGAGGGTGGCGGCAGACTGCAGACTGCGTGGCCCTCATTAAAAGGGGGAAGAGGCCAGCTGAACAGTCGAGTTCAGTTCCGTGCGGATTAAATTTCAATTCCTTTTTCTTTGTTTGTCATTGCACATATACTAACTGCCTTATTAATCTGTTTTTCAGGAGCCCCGTTGGGGGAAGGAGAATGGTGGCGACAGAATGGTGGGCACAGATGAAGAAGATGACTCAAGACAGATGAAGATGACTCAAGACAGATGAAGAAGATGAACCAAGCCAGAATGGTGGACACAGATGAAGAAGATGGATCAAGGCAGTTTGGTGTTCTGTTTGGACAATTTTGCTTAAAAGGAGAGTACAGATTTTCTGTTGATTTTCTTGAGGGTGGCGGCAGGCTGCAGATTGCGTGGCCCTCATTAAAAGGGGGAAGAGGCCAGCTGAACAGTCGAGTTCAGTTCCGTGCGGATTAAATTTCAATTCCTTTTTCTTTGTTTGTCATTGCACATATACTAACTGCCTTATTAATCTGTTTTTCAGGAGCCCCGTTGGGGGAAGGAGAATGGTGGCGACAGAATGGTGGGCACAGATGAAGAAGATGACTCAAGACAGATGAAGAAGATGAACCAAGCCAGAATGGTGGACACAGATGAAGAAGATGGATCAAGGCAGTTTGGTGTTCTGTTTGGACAATTTTGCTTAAAAGGAGAGTACAGATTTTCTGTTGATTTTCTTGAGGGTGGCGGCAGGCTGCAGATTGCGTGGCCCTCATTAAAAGGGGGAAGAGGCCAGCTGAACAGTCGAGTTCAGTTCCGTGCGGATTAAATTTCAATTCCTTTTTCTTTGTTTGTCATTGCACATATACTAACTGCCTTATTAATCTGTTTTTCAGGAGCCCCGTTGGGGGAAGGAGAATGGTGGCGACAGAATGGTGGGCACAGATGAAGAAGATGACTCAAGACAGATGAAGATGACTCAAGACAGATGAAGAAGATGAACCAAGCCAGAATGGTGGACACAGATGAAGAAGATGGATCAAGGCAGTTTGGTGTTCTGTTTGGACAATTTTGCTTAAAAGGAGAGTACAGATTTTCTGTTGATTTTCTTGAGGGTGGCGGCAGGCTGCAGATTGCGTGGCCCTCATTAAAAGGGGGAAGAGGCCAGCTGAACAGTCGAGTTCAGTTCCGTGCGGATTAAATTTCAATTCCTTTTTCTTTGTTTGTCATTGCACATATACTAACTGCCTTATTAATCTGTTTTTCAGGAGCCCCGTTGGGGGAAGGAGAATGGTGGCGACAGAATGGTGGGCACAGATGAAGAAGATGACTCAAGACAGATGAAGATGACTCAAGACAGATGAAGAAGATGAACCAAGCCAGAATGGTGGACACAGATGAAGAAGATGGATCAAGGCAGTTTGGTGTTCTGTTTGGACAATTTTGCTTAAAAGGAGAGTACAGATTTTCTGTTGATTTTCTTGAGGGTGGCGGCAGACTGCAGACTGCGTGGCCCTCATTAAAAGGGGGAAGAGGCCAGCTGAACAGTCGAGTTCAGTTCCGTGCGGATTAAATTTCAATTCCTTTTTCTTTGTTTGTCATTGCACATATACTAACTGCCTTATTAATCTGTTTTTCAGGAGCCCCGTTGGGGGAAGGAGAATGGTGGCGACAGAATGGTGGGCACAGATGAAGAAGATGACTCAAGACAGATGAAGATGACTCAAGACAGATGAAGAAGATGAACCAAGCCAGAATGGTGGACACAGATGAAGAAGATGGATCAAGGCAGTTTGGTGTTCTGTTTGGACAATTTTGCTTAAAAGGAGAGTACAGATTTTCTGTTGATTTTCTTGAGGGTGGCGGCAGGCTGCAGATTGCGTGGCCCTCATTAAAAGGGGGAAGAGGCCAGCTGAACAGTCGAGTTCAGTTCCGTGCGGATTAAATTTCAATTCCTTTTTCTTTGTTTGTCATTGCACATATACTAACTGCCTTATTAATCTGTTTTTCAGGAGCCCCGTTGGGGGAAGGAGAATGGTGGCGACAGAATGGTGGGCACAGATGAAGAAGATGACTCAAGACAGATGAAGAAGATGAACCAAGCCAGAATGGTGGACACAGATGAAGAAGATGGATCAAGGCAGTTTGGTGTTCTGTTTGGACAATTTTGCTTAAAAGGAGAGTACAGATTTTCTGTTGATTTTCTTGAGGGTGGCGGCAGGCTGCAGATTGCGTGGCCCTCATTAAAAGGGGGAAGAGGCCAGCTGAACAGTCGAGTTCAGTTCCGTGCGGATTAAATTTCAATTCCTTTTTCTTTGTTTGTCATTGCACATATACTAACTGCCTTATTAATCTGTTTTTCAGGAGCCCCGTTGGGGGAAGGAGAATGGTGGCGACAGAATGGTGGGCACAGATGAAGAAGATGACTCAAGACAGATGAAGATGACTCAAGACAGATGAAGAAGATGAACCAAGCCAGAATGGTGGACACAGATGAAGAAGATGGATCAAGGCAGTTTGGTGTTCTGTTTGGACAATTTTGCTTAAAAGGAGAGTACAGATTTTCAATTCCTTTTTCTTTGTTTGTCATTGCACATATACTAACTGCCTTATTAATCTGTTTTTCAGGAGCCCCGTTGGGGGAAGGAGAATGGTGGCGACAGAATGGTGGGCACAGATGAAGAAGATGACTCAAGACAGATGAAGAAGATGAACCAAGCCAGAATGGTGGACACAGATGAAGAAGATGGATCAAGGCAGTTTGGTGTTCTGTTTGGACAATTTTGCTTAAAAGGAGAGTACAGATTTTCTGTTGATTTTCTTGAGGGTGGCGGCAGGCTGCAGATTGCGTGGCCCTCATTAAAAGGGGGAAGAGGCCAGCTGAACAGTCGAGTTCAGTTCCGTGCGGATTAAATTTCAATTCCTTTTTCTTTGTTTGTCATTGCACATATACTAACTGCCTTATTAATCTGTTTTTCAGGAGCCCCGTTGGGGGAAGGAGAATGGTGGCGACAGAATGGTGGGCACAGATGAAGAAGATGACTCAAGACAGATGAAGATGACTCAAGACAGATGAAGAAGATGAACCAAGCCAGAATGGTGGACACAGATGAAGAAGATGGATCAAGGCAGTTTGGTGTTCTGTTTGGACAATTTTGCTTAAAAGGAGAGTACAGATTTTCTGTTGATTTTCTTGAGGGTGGCGGCAGGCTGCAGATTGCGTGGCCCTCATTAAAAGGGGGAAGAGGCCAGCTGAACAGTCGAGTTCAGTTCCGTGCGGATTAAATTTCAATTCCTTTTTCTTTGTTTGTCATTGCACATATACTAACTGCCTTATTAATCTGTTTTTCAGGAGCCCCGTTGGGGGAAGGAGAATGGTGGCGACAGAATGGTGGGCACAGATGAAGAAGATGACTCAAGACAGATGAAGATGACTCAAGACAGATGAAGAAGATGAACCAAGCCAGAATGGTGGACACAGATGAAGAAGATGGATCAAGGCAGTTTGGTGTTCTGTTTGGACAATTTTGCTTAAAAGGAGAGTACAGATTTTCTGTTGATTTTCTTGAGGGTGGCGGCAGGCTGCAGATTGCGTGGCCCTCATTAAAAGGGGGAAGAGGCCAGCTGAACAGTCGAGTTCAGTTCCGTGCGGATTAAATTTCAATTCCTTTTTCTTTGTTTGTCATTGCACATATACTAACTGCCTTATTAATCTGTTTTTCAGGAGCCCCGTTGGGGGAAGGAGAATGGTGGCGACAGAATGGTGGGCACAGATGAAGAAGATGACTCAAGACAGATGAAGATGACTCAAGACAGATGAAGAAGATGAACCAAGCCAGAATGGTGGACACAGATGAAGAAGATGGATCAAGGCAGTTTGGTGTTCTGTTTGGACAATTTTGCTTAAAAGGAGAGTACAGATTTTCTGTTGATTTTCTTGAGGGTGGCGGCAGGCTGCAGATTGCGTGGCCCTCATTAAAAGGGGGAAGAGGCCAGCTGAACAGTCGAGTTCAGTTCCGTGCGGATTAAATTTCAATTCCTTTTTCTTTGTTTGTCATTGCACATATACTAACTGCCTTATTAATCTGTTTTTCAGGAGCCCCGTTGGGGGAAGGAGAATGGTGGCGACAGAATGGTGGGCACAGATGAAGAAGATGACTCAAGACAGATGAAGATGACTCAAGACAGATGAAGAAGATGAACCAAGCCAGAATGGTGGACACAGATGAAGAAGATGGATCAAGGCAGTTTGGTGTTCTGTTTGGACAATTTTGCTTAAAAGGAGAGTACAGATTTTCTGTTGATTTTCTTGAGGGTGGCGGCAGACTGCAGACTGCGTGGCCCTCATTAAAAGGGGGAAGAGGCCAGCTGAACAGTCGAGTTCAGTTTCGTGCGGATAAAATTTCAATTCCTTTTTCTTTGTTTGTCATTGCACATATACTAACTGCCTTATTAATCTGTTTTTCAGGAGCCCCGTTGGGGGAAGGAGAATGGTGGCGACAGAATGGTGGGCACAGATGAAGAAGATGACTCAAGACAGATGAAGATGACTCAAGACAGATGAAGAAGATGAACCAAGCCAGAATGGTGGACACAGATGAAGAAGATGGATCAAGGCAGATTGGTGTTCTGTTTGGACAATTTTGCTTAAAAGGAGAGTACAGATTTTCTGTTGATTTTCTTGAGGGTGGCGGCAGGCTGCAGATTGCGTGGCCCTCATTAAAAGGGGGAAGAGGCCAGCTGAACAGTCGAGTTCAGTTCCGTGCGGATTAAATTTCAATTCCTTTTTCTTTGTTTGTCATTGCACAAATACTAACTGCCTTATTAATCTGTTTTTCAGGAGCCCCGTTGGGGGAAGGAGAATGGTGGCGACAGAATGGTGGGCACAGATGAAGAAGATGACTCAAGACAGATGAAGATGACTCAAGACAGATGAAGAAGATGAACCAAGCCAGAATGGTGGACACAGATGAAGAAGATGGATCAAGGCAGTTTGGTGTTCTGTTTGGACAATTTTGCTTAAAAGGAGAGTACAGATTTTCTGTTGATTTTCTTGAGGGTGGCAGCAGGCTGCAGATTGCGTGGCCCTCATTAAAAGGGGGAAGAGGCCAGCTGAACAGTCGAGTTCAGTTCTGTGCGGATTAAATTTCAATTCCTTTTTCTTTGTTTGTCATTGCACATATACTAACTGCCTTATTAATCTGTTTTTCAGGAGCCCCGTTGGGGGAAGGAGAATGGTGGCGACAGAGTGGTGGGCACAGATGAAGAAGATGACTCAAGACAGATGAAGATGACTCAAGACAGATGAAGAAGATGAACCAAGCCAGAATGGTGGACACAGATGAAGAAGATGGATCAAGGCAGTTTGGTGTTCTGTTTGGACAATTTTGCTTAAAAGGAGAGTACAGATTTTCTGTTGATTTTCTTGAGGGTGGCGGCAGGCTGCATATTGCGTGGCCCTCATTAAAAGGGGGAAGAGGCCAGCTGAACAGTCGAGTTCAGTTCCGTGCGGATTAAATTTCAATTCCTTTTTCTTTGTTTGTCATTGCACATATACTAACTGCCTTATTAATCTGTTTTTCAGGAGCCCCGTTGGGGGAAGGAGAATGGTGGCGACAGAATGGTGGGCACAGATGAAGAAGATGACTCAAGACAGATGAAGATGACTCAAGACAGATGAAGAAGATGAACCAAGCCAGAATGGTGGACACAGATGAAGAAGATGTATCAAGGCAGTTTGGTGTTCTGTTTGGACAATTTTGCTTAAAAGGAGAGTACAGATTTTCTGTTGATTTTCTTGAGGGTGGCGGCAGGCTGCAGATTGCGTGTCCCTCATTAAAAGGGGGAAGAGGCCAGCTGAACAGTCGAGTTCAGTTCCGTGCGGATTAAATTTCAATTCCTTTTTCTTTGTTTGTCATTGCACATATACTAACTGCCTTATTAATCTGTTTTTCAGGAGCCCCGTTGGGGGAAGGAGAATGGTGGCGACAGAATGGTGGGCACAGATGAAGAAGATGACTCAAGACAGATGAAGATGACTCAAGACAGATGAAGAAGATGAACCAAGCCATAATGGTGGACACAGATGAAGAAGATGGATCAAGGCAGTTTGGTGTTCTGTTTGGACAATTTTGCTTAAAAGGAGAGTACAGATTTTCTGTTGATTTTCTTGAGGGTGGCGGCAGGCTGCAGATTGCGTGGCCCTCATTAAAAGGGGGAAGAGGCCAGCTGAACAGTCGAGTTCAGTTCCGTGCGGATTAAATTTCAATTCCTTTTTCTTTGTTTGTCATTGCACATATACTAACTGCCTTATTAATCTGTTTTTCAGGAGCCCCGTTGGGGGAAGGAGAATGGTGGCGACAGAATGGTGGGCACAGATGAAGAAGATGACTCAAGACAGATGAAGATGACTCAAGACAGATGAAGAAGATGAACCAAGCCAGAATGGTGGACACAGATGAAGAAGATGGATCAAGGCAGTTTGGTGTTCTGTTTGGACAATTTTGCTTAAAAGGAGAGTACAGATTTTCTGTTGATTTTCTTGAGGGTGGCGGCAGGCTGCAGATTGCGTGGCCCTCATTAAAAGGGGGAAGAGGCCAGCTGAACAGTCGAGTTCAGTTCCGTGCGGATTAAATTTCAATTCCTTTTTCTTTGTTTGTCATTGCACATATACTAACTGCCTTATTAATCTGTTTTTCAGGAGCCCCGTTGGGGGAAGGAGAATGGTGGCGACAGAATGGTGGGCACAGATGAAGAAGATGACTCAAGACAGATGAAGATGACTCAAGACAGATGAAGAAGATGAACCAAGCCAGAATGGTGGACACAGATGAAGAAGATGGATCAAGGCAGTTTGGTGTTCTGTTTGGACAATTTTGCTTAAAAGGAGAGTACAGATTTTCTGTTGATTTTCTTGAGGGTGGCGGCAGGCTGCAGATTGCGTGGCCCTCATTAAAAGGGGGAAGAGGCCAGCTGAACAGTCGAGTTCAGTTCCGTGCGGATTAAATTTCAATTCCTTTTTCTTTGTTTGTCATTGCACATATACTAACTGCCTTATTAATCTGTTTTTCAGGAGCCCCGTTGGGGGAAGGAGAATGGTGGCGACAGAATGGTGGGCACAGATGAAGAAGATGACTCAAGACAGATGAAGATGACTCAAGACAGATGAAGAAGATGAACCAAGCCAGAATGGTGGACACAGATGAAGAAGATGGATCAAGGCAGTTTGGTGTTCTGTTTGGACAATTTTGCTTAAAAGGAGAGTACAGATTTTCTGTTGATTTTCTTGAGGGTGGCGGCAGGCTGCAGATTGCGTGGCCCTCATTAAAAGGGGGAAGAGGCCAGCTGAACAGTCGAGTTCAGTTCCGTGCGGATTAAATTTCAATTCCTTTTTCTTTGTTTGTCATTGCACATATACTAACTGCCTTATTAATCTGTTTTTCAGGAGCCCCGTTGGGGGAAGGAGAATGGTGGCGACAGAATGGTGGGCACAGATGAAGAAGATGACTCAAGACAGATGAAGATGACTCAAGACAGATGAAGAAGATGAACCAAGCCAGAATGGTGGACACAGATGAAGAAGATGGATCAAGGCAGTTTGGTGTTCTGTTTGGACAATTTTGCTTAAAAGGAGAGTACAGATTTTCTGTTGATTTTCTTGAGGGTGGCGGCAGGCTGCAGATTGCGTGGCCCTCATTAAAAGGGGGAAGAGGCCAGCTGAACAGTCGAGTTCAGTTCCGTGCGGATTAAATTTCAATTCCTTTTTCTTTGTTTGTCATTGCACATATACTAACTGCCTTATTAATCTGTTTTTCAGGAGCCCCGTTGGGGGAAGGAGAATGGTGGCGACAGAATGGTGGGCACAGATGAAGAAGATGACTCAAGACAGATGAAGATGACTCAAGACAGATGAAGAAGATGAACCAAGCCAGAATGGTGGACACAGATGAAGAAGATGGATCAAGGCAGTTTGGTGTTCTGTTTGGACAATTTTGCTTAAAAGGAGAGTACAGATTTTCTGTTGATTTTCTTGAGGGTGGCGGCAGGCTGCAGATTGCGTGGCCCTCATTAAAAGGGGGAAGAGGCCAGCTGAACAGTCGAGTTCAGTTCCGTGCGGATTAAATTTCAATTCCTTTTTCTTTGTTTGTCATTGCACATATACTAACTGCCTTATTAATCTGTTTTTCAGGAGCCCCGTTGGGGGAAGGAGAATGGTGGCGACAGAATGGTGGGCACAGATGAAGAAGATGACTCAAGACAGATGAAGATGACTCAAGACAGATGAAGAAGATGAACCAAGCCAGAATGGTGGACACAGATGAAGAAGATGGATCAAGGCAGTTTGGTGTTCTGTTTGGACAATTTTGCTTAAAAGGAGAGTACAGATTTTCTGTTGATTTTCTTGAGGGTGGCGGCAGACTGCAGACTGCGTGGCCCTCATTAAAAGGGGGAAGAGGCCAGCTGAACAGTCGAGTTCAGTTCCGTGCGGATAAAATTTCAATTCCTTTTTCTTTGTTTGTCATTGCACATATACTAACTGCCTTATTAATCTGTTTTTCAGGAGCCCCGTTGGGGGAAGGAGAATGGTGGCGACAGAATGGTGGGCACAGATGAAGAAGATGACTCAAGACAGATGAAGATGACTCAAGACAGATGAAGAAGATGAACCAAGCCAGAATGGTGGACACAGATGAAGAAGATGGATCAAGGCAGATTGGTGTTCTGTTTGGACAATTTTGCTTAAAAGGAGAGTACAGATTTTCTGTTGATTTTCTTGAGGGTGGCGGCAGGCTGCAGATTGCGTGGCCCTCATTAAAAGGGGGAAGAGGCCAGCTGAACAGTCGAGTTCAGTTCCGTGCGGATTAAATTTCAATTCCTTTTTCTTTGTTTGTCATTGCACAAATACTAACTGCCTTATTAATCTGTTTTTCAGGAGCCCCGTTGGGGGAAGGAGAATGGTGGCGACAGAATGGTGGGCACAGATGAAGAAGATGACTCAAGACAGATGAAGATGACTCAAGACAGATGAAGAAGATGAACCAAGCCAGAATGGTGGACACAGATGAAGAAGATGGATCAAGGCAGTTTGGTGTTCTGTTTGGACAATTTTGCTTAAAAGGAGAGTACAGATTTTCTGTTGATTTTCTTGAGGGTGGCAGCAGGCTGCAGATTGCGTGGCCCTCATTAAAAGGGGGAAGAGGCCAGCTGAACAGTCGAGTTCAGTTCTGTGCGGATTAAATTTCAATTCCTTTTTCTTTGTTTGTCATTGCACATATACTAACTGCCTTATTAATCTGTTTTTCAGGAGCCCCGTTGGGGGAAGGAGAATGGTGGCGACAGAGTGGTGGGCACAGATGAAGAAGATGACTCAAGACAGATGAAGATGACTCAAGACAGATGAAGAAGATGAACCAAGCCAGAATGGTGGACACAGATGAAGAAGATGGATCAAGGCAGTTTGGTGTTCTGTTTGGACAATTTTGCTTAAAAGGAGAGTACAGATTTTCTGTTGATTTTCTTGAGGGTGGCGGCAGGCTGCATATTGCGTGGCCCTCATTAAAAGGGGGAAGAGGCCAGCTGAACAGTCGAGTTCAGTTCCGTGCGGATTAAATTTCAATTCCTTTTTCTTTGTTTGTCATTGCACATATACTAACTGCCTTATTAATCTGTTTTTCAGGAGCCCCGTTGGGGGAAGGAGAATGGTGGCGACAGAATGGTGGGCACAGATGAAGAAGATGACTCAAGACAGATGAAGATGACTCAAGACAGATGAAGAAGATGAACCAAGCCAGAATGGTGGACACAGATGAAGAAGATGTATCAAGGCAGTTTGGTGTTCTGTTTGGACAATTTTGCTTAAAAGGAGAGTACAGATTTTCTGTTGATTTTCTTGAGGGTGGCGGCAGGCTGCAGATTGCGTGTCCCTCATTAAAAGGGGGAAGAGGCCAGCTGAACAGTCGAGTTCAGTTCCGTGCGGATTAAATTTCAATTCCTTTTTCTTTGTTTGTCATTGCACATATACTAACTGCCTTATTAATCTGTTTTTCAGGAGCCCCGTTGGGGGAAGGAGAATGGTGGCGACAGAATGGTGGGCACAGATGAAGAAGATGACTCAAGACAGATGAAGATGACTCAAGACAGATGAAGAAGATGAACCAAGCCATAATGGTGGACACAGATGAAGAAGATGGATCAAGGCAGTTTGGTGTTCTGTTTGGACAATTTTGCTTAAAAGGAGAGTACAGATTTTCTGTTGATTTTCTTGAGGGTGGCGGCAGGCTGCAGATTGCGTGGCCCTCATTAAAAGGGGGAAGAGGCCAGCTGAACAGTCGAGTTCAGTTCCGTGCGGATTAAATTTCAATTCCTTTTTCTTTGTTTGTCATTGCACATATACTAACTGCCTTATTAATCTGTTTTTCAGGAGCCCCGTTGGGGGAAGGAGAATGGTGGCGACAGAATGGTGGGCACAGATGAAGAAGATGACTCAAGACAGATGAAGATGACTCAAGACAGATGAAGAAGATGAACCAAGCCAGAATGGTGGACACAGATGAAGAAGATGGATCAAGGCAGTTTGGTGTTCTGTTTGGACAATTTTGCTTAAAAGGAGAGTACAGATTTTCTGTTGATTTTCTTGAGGGTGGCGGCAGGCTGCAGATTGCGTGGCCCTCATTAAAAGGGGGAAGAGGCCAGCTGAACAGTCGAGTTCAGTTCCGTGCGGATTAAATTTCAATTCCTTTTTCTTTGTTTGTCATTGCACATATACTAACTGCCTTATTAATCTGTTTTTCAGGAGCCCCGTTGGGGGAAGGAGAATGGTGGCGACAGAATGGTGGGCACAGATGAAGAAGATGACTCAAGACAGATGAAGATGACTCAAGACAGATGAAGAAGATGAACCAAGCCAGAATGGTGGACACAGATGAAGAAGATGGATCAAGGCAGTTTGGTGTTCTGTTTGGACAATTTTGCTTAAAAGGAGAGTACAGATTTTCTGTTGATTTTCTTGAGGGTGGCGGCAGACTGCAGACTGCGTGGCCCTCATTAAAAGGGGGAAGAGGCCAGCTGAACAGTCGAGTTCAGTTCCGTGCGGATTAAATTTCAATTCCTTTTTCTTTGTTTGTCATTGCACATATACTAACTGCCTTATTAATCTGTTTTTCAGGAGCCCCGTTGGGGGAAGGAGAATGGTGGCGACAGAATGGTGGGCACAGATGAAGAAGATGACTCAAGACAGATGAAGATGACTCAAGACAGATGAAGAAGATGAACCAAGCCAGAATGGTGGACACAGATGAAGAAGATGGATCAAGGCAGTTTGGTGTTCTGTTTGGACAATTTTGCTTAAAAGGAGAGTACAGATTTTCTGTTGATTTTCTTGAGGGTGGCGGCAGGCTGCAGATTGCGTGGCCCTCATTAAAAGGGGGAAGAGGCCAGCTGAACAGTCGAGTTCAGTTCCGTGCGGATTAAATTTCAATTCCTTTTTCTTTGTTTGTCATTGCACATATACTAACTGCCTTATTAATCTGTTTTTCAGGAGCCCCGTTGGGGGAAGGAGAATGGTGGCGACAGAATGGTGGGCACAGATGAAGAAGATGACTCAAGACAGATGAAGAAGATGAACCAAGCCAGAATGGTGGACACAGATGAAGAAGATGGATCAAGGCAGTTTGGTGTTCTGTTTGGACAATTTTGCTTAAAAGGAGAGTACAGATTTTCTGTTGATTTTCTTGAGGGTGGCGGCAGGCTGCAGATTGCGTGGCCCTCATTAAAAGGGGGAAGAGGCCAGCTGAACAGTCGAGTTCAGTTCCGTGCGGATTAAATTTCAATTCCTTTTTCTTTGTTTGTCATTGCACATATACTAACTGCCTTATTAATCTGTTTTTCAGGAGCCCCGTTGGGGGAAGGAGAATGGTGGCGACAGAATGGTGGGCACAGATGAAGAAGATGACTCAAGACAGATGAAGATGACTCAAGACAGATGAAGAAGATGAACCAAGCCAGAATGGTGGACACAGATGAAGAAGATGGATCAAGGCAGTTTGGTGTTCTGTTTGGACAATTTTGCTTAAAAGGAGAGTACAGATTTTCTGTTGATTTTCTTGAGGGTGGCGGCAGGCTGCAGATTGCGTGGCCCTCATTAAAAGAGGGAAGAGGCCAGCTGAACAGTCGACTTCAGTTCCGTGCGGATTAAATTTCAATTCCTTTTTCTTTGTTTGTCATTGCACATATACTAACTGCCTTATTAATCTGTTTTTCAGGAGCCCCGTTGGGGGAAGGAGAATGGTGGCGACAGAATGGTGGGCACAGATGAAGAAGATGACTCAAGACAGATGAAGATGACTCAAGACAGATGAAGAAGATGAACCAAGCCAGAATGGTGGACACAGATGAAGAAGATGGATCAAGGCAGTTTGGTGTTCTGTTTGGACAATTTTGCTTAAAAGGAGAGTACAGATTTTCTGTTGATTTTCTTGAGGGTGGCGGCAGGCTGCAGATTGCGTGGCCCTCATTAAAAGGGGGAAGAGGCCAGCTGAACAGTCGAGTTCAGTTCCGTGCGGATTAAATTTCAATTCCTTTTTCTTTGTTTGTCATTGCACATATACTAACTGCCTTATTAATCTGTTTTTCAGGAGCCCCGTTGGGGGAAGGAGAATGGTGGCGACAGAATGGTGGGCACAGATGAAGAAGATGACTCAAGACAGATGAAGATGACTCAAGACAGATGAAGAAGATGAACCAAGCCAGAATGGTGGACACAGATGAAGAAGATGGATCAAGGCAGTTTGGTGTTCTGTTTGGACAATTTTGCTTAAAAGGAGAGTACAGATTTTCTGTTGATTTTCTTGAGGGTGGCGGCAGGCTGCAGATTGCGTGGCCCTCATTAAAAGAGGGAAGAGGCCAGCTGAACAGTTGAGTTCAGTTCCGTGCGGATTAAATTTCAATTCCTTTTTCTTTGTTTGTCATTGCACATATACTAACTGCCTTATTAATCTGTTTTTCAGGAGCCCCGTTGGGGGAAGGAGAATGGTGGCGACAGAATGGTGGGCACAGATGAAGAAGATGACTCAAGACAGATGAAGATGACTCAAGACAGATGAAGAAGATGAACCAAGCCAGAATGGTGGACACAGATGAAGAAGATGGATCAAGGCAGTTTGGTGTTCTGTTTGGACAATTTTGCTTAAAAGGAGAGTACAGATTTTCTGTTGATTTTCTTGAGGGTGGCGGCAGGCTGCAGATTGCGTGGCCCTCATTAAAAGGGGGAAGAGGCCAGCTGAACAGTCGAGTTCAGTTCCGTGCGGATTAAATTTCAATTCCTTTTTCTTTGTTTGTCATTGCACATATACTAACTGCCTTATTAATCTGTTTTTCAGGAGCCCCGTTGGGGGAAGGAGAATGGTGGCGACAGAATGGTGGGCACAGATGAAGAAGATGACTCAAGACAGATGAAGATGACTCAAGACAGATGAAGAAGATGAACCAAGCCAGAATGGTGGACACAGATGAAGAAGATGTATCAAGGCAGTTTGGTGTTCTGTTTGGACAATTTTGCTTAAAAGGAGAGTACAGATTTTCTGTTGATTTTCTTGAGGGTGGCGGCAGGCTGCAGATTGCGTGTCCCTCATTAAAAGGGGGAAGAGGCCAGCTGAACAGTCGAGTTCAGTTCCGTGCGGATTAAATTTCAATTCCTTTTTCTTTGTTTGTCATTGCACATATACTAACTGCCTTATTAATCTGTTTTTCAGGAGCCCCGTTGGGGGAAGGAGAATGGTGGCGACAGAATGGTGGGCACAGATGAAGAAGATGACTCAAGACAGATGAAGATGACTCAAGACAGATGAAGAAGATGAACCAAGCCATAATGGTGGACACAGATGAAGAAGATGGATCAAGGCAGTTTGGTGTTCTGTTTGGACAATTTTGCTTAAAAGGAGAGTACAGATTTTCTGTTGATTTTCTTGAGGGTGGCGGCAGGCTGCAGATTGCGTGGCCCTCATTAAAAGGGGGAAGAGGCCAGCTGAACAGTCGAGTTCAGTTCCGTGCGGATTAAATTTCAATTCCTTTTTCTTTGTTTGTCATTGCACATATACTAACTGCCTTATTAATCTGTTTTTCAGGAGCCCCGTTGGGGGAAGGAGAATGGTGGCGACAGAATGGTGGGCACAGATGAAGAAGATGACTCAAGACAGATGAAGATGACTCAAGACAGATGAAGAAGATGAACCAAGCCAGAATGGTGGACACAGATGAAGAAGATGGATCAAGGCAGTTTGGTGTTCTGTTTGGACAATTTTGCTTAAAAGGAGAGTACAGATTTTCTGTTGATTTTCTTGAGGGTGGCGGCAGGCTGCAGATTGCGTGGCCCTCATTAAAAGGGGGAAGAGGCCAGCTGAACAGTCGAGTTCAGTTCCGTGCGGATTAAATTTCAATTCCTTTTTCTTTGTTTGTCATTGCACATATACTAACTGCCTTATTAATCTGTTTTTCAGGAGCCCCGTTGGGGGAAGGAGAATGGTGGCGACAGAATGGTGGGCACAGATGAAGAAGATGACTCAAGACAGATGAAGATGACTCAAGACAGATGAAGAAGATGAACCAAGCCAGAATGGTGGACACAGATGAAGAAGATGGATCAAGGCAGTTTGGTGTTCTGTTTGGACAATTTTGCTTAAAAGGAGAGTACAGATTTTCTGTTGATTTTCTTGAGGGTGGCGGCAGACTGCAGACTGCGTGGCCCTCATTAAAAGGGGGAAGAGGCCAGCTGAACAGTCGAGTTCAGTTCCGTGCGGATTAAATTTCAATTCCTTTTTCTTTGTTTGTCATTGCACATATACTAACTGCCTTATTAATCTGTTTTTCAGGAGCCCCGTTGGGGGAAGGAGAATGGTGGCGACAGAATGGTGGGCACAGATGAAGAAGATGACTCAAGACAGATGAAGATGACTCAAGACAGATGAAGAAGATGAACCAAGCCAGAATGGTGGACACAGATGAAGAAGATGGATCAAGGCAGTTTGGTGTTCTGTTTGGACAATTTTGCTTAAAAGGAGAGTACAGATTTTCTGTTGATTTTCTTGAGGGTGGCGGCAGGCTGCAGATTGCGTGGCCCTCATTAAAAGGGGGAAGAGGCCAGCTGAACAGTCGAGTTCAGTTCCGTGCGGATTAAATTTCAATTCCTTTTTCTTTGTTTGTCATTGCACATATACTAACTGCCTTATTAATCTGTTTTTCAGGAGCCCCGTTGGGGGAAGGAGAATGGTGGCGACAGAATGGTGGGCACAGATGAAGAAGATGACTCAAGACAGATGAAGAAGATGAACCAAGCCAGAATGGTGGACACAGATGAAGAAGATGGATCAAGGCAGTTTGGTGTTCTGTTTGGACAATTTTGCTTAAAAGGAGAGTACAGATTTTCTGTTGATTTTCTTGAGGGTGGCGGCAGGCTGCAGATTGCGTGGCCCTCATTAAAAGGGGGAAGAGGCCAGCTGAACAGTCGAGTTCAGTTCCGTGCGGATTAAATTTCAATTCCTTTTTCTTTGTTTGTCATTGCACATATACTAACTGCCTTATTAATCTGTTTTTCAGGAGCCCCGTTGGGGGAAGGAGAATGGTGGCGACAGAATGGTGGGCACAGATGAAGAAGATGACTCAAGACAGATGAAGATGACTCAAGACAGATGAAGAAGATGAACCAAGCCAGAATGGTGGACACAGATGAAGAAGATGGATCAAGGCAGTTTGGTGTTCTGTTTGGACAATTTTGCTTAAAAGGAGAGTACAGATTTTCTGTTGATTTTCTTGAGGGTGGCGGCAGGCTGCAGATTGCGTGGCCCTCATTAAAAGAGGGAAGAGGCCAGCTGAACAGTCGACTTCAGTTCCGTGCGGATTAAATTTCAATTCCTTTTTCTTTGTTTGTCATTGCACATATACTAACTGCCTTATTAATCTGTTTTTCAGGAGCCCCGTTGGGGGAAGGAGAATGGTGGCGACAGAATGGTGGGCACAGATGAAGAAGATGACTCAAGACAGATGAAGATGACTCAAGACAGATGAAGAAGATGAACCAAGCCAGAATGGTGGACACAGATGAAGAAGATGGATCAAGGCAGTTTGGTGTTCTGTTTGGACAATTTTGCTTAAAAGGAGAGTACAGATTTTCTGTTGATTTTCTTGAGGGTGGCGGCAGGCTGCAGATTGCGTGGCCCTCATTAAAAGGGGGAAGAGGCCAGCTGAACAGTCGAGTTCAGTTCCGTGCGGATTAAATTTCAATTCCTTTTTCTTTGTTTGTCATTGCACATATACTAACTGCCTTATTAATCTGTTTTTCAGGAGCCCCGTTGGGGGAAGGAGAATGGTGGCGACAGAATGGTGGGCACAGATGAAGAAGATGACTCAAGACAGATGAAGATGACTCAAGACAGATGAAGAAGATGAACCAAGCCAGAATGGTGGACACAGATGAAGAAGATGGATCAAGGCAGTTTGGTGTTCTGTTTGGACAATTTTGCTTAAAAGGAGAGTACAGATTTTCTGTTGATTTTCTTGAGGGTGGCGGCAGGCTGCAGATTGCGTGGCCCTCATTAAAAGGGGGAAGAGGCCAGCTGAACAGTCGAGTTCAGTTCTGTGCGGATTAAATTTCAATTCCTTTTTCTTTGTTTGTCATTGCACATATACTAACTGCCTTATTAATCTGTTTTTCAGGAGCCCCGTTGGGGGAAGGAGAATGGTGGCGACAGAGTGGTGGGCACAGATGAAGAAGATGACTCAAGACAGATGAAGATGACTCAAGACAGATGAAGAAGATGAACCAAGCCAGAATGGTGGACACAGATGAAGAAGATGGATCAAGGCAGTTTGGTGTTCTGTTTGGACAATTTTGCTTAAAAGGAGAGTACAGATTTTCTGTTGATTTTCTTGAGGGTGGCGGCAGGCTGCAGATTGCGTGGCCCTCATTAAAAGGGGGAAGAGGCCAGCTGAACAGTCGAGTTCAGTTCCGTGCGGATTAAATTTCAATTCCTTTTTCTTTGTTTGTCATTGCACATATACTAACTGCCTTATTAATCTGTTTTTCAGGAGCCCCGTTGGGGGAAGGAGAATGGTGGCGACAGAATGGTGGGCACAGATGAAGAAGATGACTCAAGACAGATGAAGATGACTCAAGACAGATGAAGAAGATGAACCAAGCCAGAATGGTGGACACAGATGAAGAAGATGGATCAAGGCAGTTTGGTGTTCTGTTTGGACAATTTTGCTTAAAAGGAGAGTACAGATTTTCTGTTGATTTTCTTGAGGGTGGCGGCAGGCTGCAGATTGCGTGGCCCTCATTAAAAGGGGGAAGAGGCCAGCTGAACAGTCGAGTTCAGTTCCGTGCGGATTAAATTTCAATTCCTTTTTCTTTGTTTGTCATTGCACATATACTAACTGCCTTATTAATCTGTTTTTCAGGAGCCCCGTTGGGGGAAGGAGAATGGTGGCGACAGAATGGTGGGCACAGATGAAGAAGATGACTCAAGACAGATGAAGATGACTCAAGACAGATGAAGAAGATGAACCAAGCCAGAATGGTGGACACAGATGAAGAAGATGGATCAAGGCAGTTTGGTGTTCTGTTTGGACAATTTTGCTTAAAAGGAGAGTACAGATTTTCTGTTGATTTTCTTGAGGGTGGCGGCAGGCTGCAGATTGCGTGGCCCTCATTAAAAGGGGGAAGAGGCCAGCTGAACAGTCGAGTTCAGTTCCGTGCGGATTAAATTTCAATTCCTTTTTCTTTGTTTGTCATTGCACATATACTAACTGCCTTATTAATCTGTTTTTCAGGAGCCCCGTTGGGGGAAGGAGAATGGTGGCGACAGAATGGTGGGCACAGATGAAGAAGATGACTCAAGACAGATGAAGAAGATGAACCAAGCCAGAATGGTGGACACAGATGAAGAAGATGGATCAAGGCAGTTTGGTGTTCTGTTTGGACAATTTTGCTTAAAAGGAGAGTACAGATTTTCTGTTGATTTTCTTGAGGGTGGCGGCAGGCTGCAGATTGCGTGGCCCTCATTAAAAGGGGGAAGAGGCCAGCTGAACAGTCGAGTTCAGTTCCGTGCGGATTAAATTTCAATTCCTTTTTCTTTGTTTGTCATTGCACATATACTAACTGCCTTATTAATCTGTTTTTCAGGAGCCCCGTTGGGGGAAGGAGAATGGTGGCGACAGAATGGTGGGCACAGATGAAGAAGATGACTCAAGACAGATGAAGATGACTCAAGACAGATGAAGAAGATGAACCAAGCCAGAATGGTGGACACAGATGAAGAAGATGGATCAAGGCAGTTTGGTGTTCTGTTTGGACAATTTTGCTTAAAAGGAGAGTACAGATTTTCTGTTGATTTTCTTGAGGGTGGCGGCAGGCTGCAGATTGCGTGGCCCTCATTAAAAGGGGGAAGAGGCCAGCTGAACAGTCGAGTTCAGTTCCGTGCGGATTAAATTTCAATTCCTTTTTCTTTGTTTGTCATTGCACATATACTAACTGCCTTATTAATCTGTTTTTCAGGAGCCCCGTTGGGGGAAGGAGAATGGTGGCGACAGAATGGTGGGCACAGATGAAGAAGATGACTCAAGACAGATGAAGATGACTCAAGACAGATGAAGAAGATGAACCAAGCCAGAATGGTGGACACAGATGAAGAAGATGGATCAAGGCAGTTTGGTGTTCTGTTTGGACAATTTTGCTTAAAAGGAGAGTACAGATTTTCTGTTGATTTTCTTGAGGGTGGCGGCAGGCTGCAGATTGCGTGGCCCTCATTAAAAGGGGGAAGAGGCCAGCTGAACAGTCGAGTTCAGTTCCGTGCGGATTAAATTTCAATTCCTTTTTCTTTGTTTGTCATTGCACATATACTAACTGCCTTATTAATCTGTTTTTCAGGAGCCCCGTTGGGGGAAGGAGAATGGTGGCGACAGAATGGTGGGCACAGATGAAGAAGATGACTCAAGACAGATGAAGATGACTCAAGACAGATGAAGAAGATGAACCAAGCCAGAATGGTGGACACAGATGAAGAAGATGGATCAAGGCAGTTTGGTGTTCTGTTTGGACAATTTTGCTTAAAAGGAGAGTACAGATTTTCTGTTGATTTTCTTGAGGGTGGCGGCAGGCTGCAGATTGCGTGGCCCTCATTAAAAGGGGGAAGAGGCCAGCTGAACAGTCGAGTTCAGTTCCGTGCGGATTAAATTTCAATTCCTTTTTCTTTGTTTGTCATTGCACATATACTAACTGCCTTATTAATCTGTTTTTCAGGAGCCCCGTTGGGGGAAGGAGAATGGTGGCGACAGAATGGTGGGCACAGATGAAGAAGATGACTCAAGACAGATGAAGATGACTCAAGACAGATGAAGAAGATGAACCAAGCCAGAATGGTGGACACAGATGAAGAAGATGGATCAAGGCAGTTTGGTGTTCTGTTTGGACAATTTTGCTTAAAAGGAGAGTACAGATTTTCTGTTGATTTTCTTGAGGGTGGCGGCAGGCTGCAGATTGCGTGGCCCTCATTAAAAGGGGGAAGAGGCCAGCTGAACAGTCGAGTTCAGTTCCGTGCGGATTAAATTTCAATTCCTTTTTCTTTGTTTGTCATTGCACATATACTAACTGCCTTATTAATCTGTTTTTCAGGAGCCCCGTTGGGGGAAGGAGAATGGTGGCGACAGAATGGTGGGCACAGATGAAGAAGATGACTCAAGACAGATGAAGAAGATGAACCAAGCCAGAATGGTGGACACAGATGAAGAAGATGGATCAAGGCAGTTTGGTGTTCTGTTTGGACAATTTTGCTTAAAAGGAGAGTACAGATTTTCTGTTGATTTTCTTGAGGGTGGCGGCAGGCTGCAGATTGCGTGGCCCTCATTAAAAGGGGGAAGAGGCCAGCTGAACAGTCGAGTTCAGTTCCGTGCGGATTAAATTTCAAATCCTTTTTCTTTGTTTGTCATTGCACATATACTAACTGCCTTATTAATCTGTTTTTCAGGAGCCCTGTTGGGGGAAGGAGAATGGTGGCGACAGAATGGTGGGCACAGATGAAGAAGATGACTCAAGACAGATGAAGATGACTCAAGACAGATGAAGAAGATGAACCAAGCCAGAATGGTGGACACAGATGAAGAAGATGGATCAAGGCAGTTTGGTGTTCTGTTTGGACAATTTTGCTTAAAAGGAGAGTACAGATTTTCTGTTGATTTTCTTGAGGGTGGCGGCAGGCTGCAGATTGCGTGGCCCTCATTAAAAGGGGGAAGAGTCCAGCTGAACGGTCGAGTTCAGTTCCGTGCGGATTAAATTTCAATTCCTTTTTCTTTGTTTGTCATTGCACATATACTAACTGCCTTATTAATCTGTTTTTCAGGAGCCCCGTTGGGGGAAGGAGAATGGTGGCGACAGAATGGTGGGCACAGATGAAGAAGATGACTCAAGACAGATGAAGATGACTCAAGACAGATGAAGAAGATGAACCAAGCCAGAATGGTGGACACAGATGAAGAAGATGGATCAAGGCAGTTTGGTGTTCTGTTTGGACAATTTTGCTTAAAAGGAGAGTACAGACTTTCTGTTGATTTTCTTGAGGGTGGTGGCAGACTGCAGACTGCGTGGCCCTCATTAAAATGGGGAAGAGGCCAGCTGAACAGTAGAGTTCAGTTCCGTGCTGATTGAATTTCAATTCCTTTTTCTTTGTTTGTCATTGCACATATACTAACTGCCTTATTAGTCTGTTTTTCAGGAGCCCCGTTGGGGGAAGGAGAATGGTGGCGACAGAATGGTGGGCACAGATGAAGAAGATGACTCAAGACAGATGAAGATGACTCAAGACAGATGAAGAAGATGAACCAAGCCAGAATGGTGGACACAGATGAAGAAGATGGATCAAGGCAGTTTGGTGTTCTGTTTGGACAATTTTGCTTAAAAGGAGAGTACAGATTTTCTGTTGATTTTCTTGAGGGTGGCGGCAGGCTGCAGATTGCGTGTCCCTCATTAAAAGGGGGAAGAGGCCAGCTGAACAGTCGAGTTCAGTTCCGTGCGGATTAAATTTCAATTCCTTTTTCTTTGTTTGTCATTGCACATATACTAACTGCCTTATTAATCTGTTTTTCAGGAGCCCCGTTGGGGGAAGGAGAATGGTGGCGACAGAATGGTGGGCACAGATGAAGAAGATGACTCAAGACAGATGAAGAAGATGAACCAAGCCAGAATGGTGGACACAGATGAAGAAGATGGATCAAGGCAGTTTGGTGTTCTGTTTGACAATTTTGCTTAAAAGGAGAGTACAGATTTTCTGTTGATTTTCTTGAGGGTGGCGGCAGGCTGCAGATTGCGTGGCCCTCATTAAAAGGGGGAAGAGGCCAGCTGAACAGTCGAGTTCAGTTCCGTGCGGATTAAATTTCAATTCCTTTTTCTTTGTTTGTCATTGCACATATACTAACTGCCTTATTAATCTGTTTTTCAGGAGCCCCGTTGGGGGAAGGAGAATGGTGGCGACAGAATGGTGGGCACAGATGAAGAAGATGACTCAAGACAGATGAAGATGACTCAAGACAGATGAAGAAGATGAACCAAGCCAGAATGGTGGACACAGATGAAAAAGATGGATCAAGGCAGTTTGGTGTTCTGTTTGGACAATTTTGCTTAAAAGGAGAGTACAGATTTTCTGTTGATTTTCTTGAGGGTGGCGGCAGACTGCAGACTGCCTGGCCCTCATTAAAATGGGGAAGAGGCCAGCTGAACAGTAGAGTTCAGTTCCGTGCAGATTGAATTTCAATTCCTTTTTCTTTGTTTGTCATTGCACATATACTAACTGCCTTATTAGTCTGTTTTTCAGGAGCCCCGTTGGGGGAAGGAGAATGGTGGCGACAGAATGGTGGGCACAGATGAAGAAGATGACTCAAGACAGATGAAGATGACTCAAGACAGATGAAGAAGATGAACCAAGCCAGAATGGTGGACACAGATGAAGAAGATGGATCAAGGCAGTTTGGTGTTCTGTTTGGACAATTTTGCTTAAAAGGAGAGTACAGATTTTCTGTTGATTTTCTTGAGGGTGGCGGCAGGCTGCAGATTGCGTGTCCCTCATTAAAAGGGGGAAGAGGCCAGCTGAACAGTCGAGTTCAGTTCCGTGCGGATTAAATTTCAATTCCTTTTTCTTTCTTTGTCATTGCACATATACTAACTGCCTTATTAATCTGTTTTTCAGGAGCCCCGTTGGGGGAAGGAGAATGGTGGCGACAGAATGGTGGGCACAGATGAAGAAGATGACTCAAGACAGATGAAGAAGATGAACCAAGCCAGAATGGTGGACACAGATGAAGAAGATGGATCAAGGCAGTTTGGTGTTCTGTTTGGACAATTTTGCTTAAAAGGAGAGTACAGATTTTCTGTTGATTTTCTTGAGGGTGGCGGCAGGCTGCAGATTGCGTGGCCCTCATTAAAAGGGGGAAGAGGCCAGCTGAACAGTCGAGTTCAGTTCCGTGCGGATTAAATTTCAGTTCCTTTTTCTTTGTTTGTCATTGCACATATACTAACTGCCTTATTAATCTGTTTTTCAGGAGCCCCGTTGGGGGAAGGACAATGGTGGCGACAGAATGGTGGGCACAGATGAAGAAGATGACTCAAGACAGATGAAGATGACTCAAGACAGATGAAGAAGATGAACCAAGCCAGAATGGTGGACACAGATGAAGAAGATGGATCAAGGCAGTTTGGTGTTCTGTTTGGACAATTTTGCTTGAAAGGAGAGTACAGATTTTCTGTTGATTTTCTTGAGGGTGGCGGCAGACTGCAGACTGCGTGGCCCTCATTAAAAGGGGGAAGAGGCCAGCTGAACAGTCGAGTTCAGTTCCGTGCGGATTAAATTTCAATTCCTTTTTCTTTGTTTGTCATTGCACATATACTAACTGCCTTATTAATCTGTTTTTCAGGAGCCCCGTTGGGGGAAGGAGAATGGTGGCGACAGAATGGTGGGCACAGATGAAGAAGATGACTCAAGACAGATGAAGAAGATGAACCAAGCCAGAATGGTGGACACAGATGAAGAAGATGGATCAAGGCAGTTTGGTGTTCTGTTTGGACAATTTTGCTTAAAAGGAGAGTACAGATTTTCTGTTGATTTTCTTGAGGGTGGCGGCAGACTGCAGACTGCGTGGCCCTTACTAAAAGGGGGAAGAGGCCAGCTGAACAGTAGAGTTCAGTTCCGTGCAGATTAAATTTCAATTCCTTTTTCTTTGTTTGTCATTGCACATATACTAACTGCCTTATTAGTCTGTTTTTCAGGAGCCCCGTTGGGGGAAGGAGAATGGTGGCGGTAGAATGGTGGGCACAGATGAAGAAGATGACTCAAGACAGATGAAGATGACTCAAGACAGATGAAGAAGATGAACCAAGCCAGAATGGTGGACACAGATGAAGAAGATGGATCAAGGCAGTTTGGTGTTCTGTTTGGACAATTTTGCTTAAAAGGAGAGTACAGATTTTCTGTTGATTTTCTTGAGGGTGGCGGCAGACTGCAGACTGCGTGGCCCTCATTAAAAGGGGGAAGAGGCCAGCTGAACAGTCGAGTTCAGTTCCGTGCGGATTAAATTTCAATTCCTTTTTCTTTGTTTGTCATTGCACATATACTAACTGCCTTATTAATCTGTTTTTCAGGAGCCCCGTTGGGGGAAGGAGAATGGTGGCGACAGAATGGTGGGCACAGATGAAGAAGATGACTCAAGACAGATGAAGAAGATGACTCAAGACAGATGAAGAAGATGAACCAAGCCAGAATGGTGGACACAGATGAAGAAGATGGATCAAGGCAGTATGGTGTTGTGTTTGGACAATTTTGCTAAAAAGGAGAGTACAGATTTTCTGTTGATTTTCTTGAGGGTGGCTGCAGACTGCAGACTGTGTGACCCTTGATAAATGGGGAAGTGACCAGCTGAACAGTCCAGTTCAGTGAGGATTAAATGAATTTGAATTTCAATTCCTTTTTGTTTCTTTGTCATTGAACATGTACTAACTGCTCTATAAGTTTGTTTTTCAGGTCCATCCACCAGAATGGTGGGCACAGATGAAGATGAATCCAGACAGAATGGTGGACACAGATGAAGAAGATGAATCAAGACAGAATGGTGGACACAGATGAAGAAGATGAATCAAGGTGGTGGCAGGCTGCAGACTGGGTAGCTCTCAATTACTGGGGAAGAAACAAGCTGAACAGTCCAGTTCAGTTCCATTTAGTTCCGAGGGGATTAGATTAATTTAGATTTCAATTCATTTTTGTTTGTCATTGCACATGTACTAACTGCTTTCGTCCACTTAAGTTTGTTTTTCAAGACCCCGGTTGGCGGATGCGGAATGGTGGATACAGAATACAGAATTGCGGATACAGAATGGTGGATACAAAATGGTGAACACAGATGCAGATAAAACAAGACGATATGTTTGGACGATTTGGCTAAAAAGGAGAATACAGCTTTTCTGTTGATTTTCTTGAGGTTGGTGGCAGACTGGGTGGCTCTCAATAACCAGCCGCTAGAGATTGACATTCGATTTAAACCTCTGGCGTATTTCGCTAAACATAACTGATTTGAAATTAAGAGTCAAAGAGGAAATGATTGAAAGTAAATCAGTTTATATACATTCAGCGTACATTATTATTATTAGTGTTGCGACTCATTTGTGTCAATTTCTAGATCCCAAATATTAGCGATATAGCTCCATTAACTGCAATTTTCAATATATTCATTTTTCATTATGTATATATTAAATATTATAGCAAGAGCAGCCACCTCTTTATCTAAATCTTACATAATACATCTTGAATGGCGAAATAATCCTTGAAGTTGTCAACTGCACTACATCCTCAAATTAAACACCTTAATCATAAAGCAGATGAGTTGCATTTACACATTTTATAGTGGATAACGAAGGACAGGATTTAAAATTTGATCAGAAATAAAAATAGCTGATATTAAAACAGTAGGAGATTGTATTACCTGTGACTGACCTAAGTCAAACAGCACCAGTTTTAAGGTAGTTCTATGTTATTATATTATATATTTACAGGTATAAGCAGTAACATCTAGTGGTGTATCTATGATGCAGTATCCACAAGCTTGTTTAACCAATCAAACTACAGTCTGTTACATCTCGGTTCCTTTGGACATTGGCATATATCGGATCAAAACTTCCTGATTTTAGCTTGTGGACACTTTACAGGTCACAATTTTCATCTGTTTTTGATAAAACTTGATATGCATGTTAATAACCCAAAGATCTTGGTTCCTTTCGATATTCGCGCACATCAGATCGTAACTTCCTGAATTATGGCCCCTGATTGTACGAAAAATCGCATTTTAGCTTGTGGTCCCTCTAGAATTTCATGAAAATCGGACTAAAATTGCCATACAAAATGGCTACCCCTCATACCCAAATAGTGTAAATATATGGTATATCAAGGTTGTGAAGTGTGGATCCTTTAGAGGCCACAATTTTGATCCGATTTTGATGAAACTTTCAATTTATGTTTATATCACAAAGATCTTGTTTCATTTCGATAATCGGGCTTATCCGAAGCTAACTTCCTGGATTATGGCCCCCTATTGTTTGAAAAATTGCTATTTTGGCTGGTGGGCCCACTAAAAGTCACAAGTGGTATTCAATTTACTGTTTAAAAATATATCACTGATACACGCGAATAAAGGTTGAGTTAAAATTTCATAAAAATCAGACCCAAATGGCCAGGCAAAATGGTTTTATACCCTCCAGAAGTCACAATTTTTACCCAATTTTGATGAAACTTGTATGATTATAATCCATATATATTGGTTCCTGTCGATATTTGCGCATATTGGACTGTAACTTCCTGGATTATTGCCCCTGATTGTATGTGAAATCACGTTTTTGGCTTGTGGATCTTCACAATTTTGGTTGAAGAGGTGAACTGTTTTAAAGGACCTGAAGTTTTAAATATTATGAAAATAATCGCACAAACAGTTTTTATTATGTAAATAATCTACTGGTCGACCTATGTGGTTTTTACTGTGAGAACTTTGCTTTTCCACATAATGCGAGCAGATTCTTTTTCTCAAAGTTTTTATACGCCCACATTTTCATGTGGACGTATTATGTCGTCGCCCCTGTCCGTCCGGACGTCCGTCCGTCCGTCCGTCCGTCTGTCCGTCCACAATTTGTTTGTGGACTCTCTACAGGTCACAATTCTTATCCGATTTTGACGAAACTTGAAATATAGGTTTATCCCCATAAGATCTCGGCTGCTTTCGATATTGGCATGTATCGGATGGAAACTTCATGGATTATGGCCCCTGATTGTACGAAATATCATGTTTTTAGCTTGTGGACCCTATAGAGGTCACAATTTTGAACCGATTTTGATGAAACCTGACATGCATGTATATAACCCCAAGATCTTGGTTCCTTTCGATATTTGCGCCCATCGGATCGTAACTTCCTGAATTATGGCCCCTGATTGTCCGAAAAATCGCCCTTTTTAGCTTGTGGTCCGTCTGGAGGTCAAAATTATTATCCGATTTAAAAAACCGTTCGAGTATATCACCGTTACATGGTAATGAAGGTTGAGTTCAAATTTCGTGAAAATCGGACCAAAATTGACATACAAAATGGCCGCTGTTTGTACGCGAATAGTGTGAAAATATGTTATTTCAAGGTTGTGGACCCTATAGAGGTCACAATTTTGAACCGATTGTGATGAAACTTGACATGCATGTTTATAACCCCAAGATCTTGGTTCCTTTTGATATTTGCGGCCATCGGATCGTAACTTCCTGAATTATGGCCCCTGATTGTCCGAAAAATCGCCCTTTTTAGCTTGAGGTCCCTCTGGAGGTCAAAATTATTATCCGATTTAAAAAACCGTTTGATAATATCACCGTTACATGGTAATGAAGGTTGAGTTCGAATTTCGTGAAAATCGGACCAAAATTGACATACAAAATGGCCGCCGTTTATACGCGAATAGTGTGAAAATATGTTATTTCAAGGTTGTGGACCCTATAGAGGTCACAATTTTAAACCGATTGTGATGAAACTTGCCATGTATGTTTATAAGCTAAAGATCTTGGTTCCTTTCTATATTTGCGCCCATCGGATCGTAACTTCCTGAATTATGGCCCCTGATTGTCCGAAAAATCGCCCTTTTTAGCTTGAGGTCCCTCTGGAGGTCAAAATTATTATCCGATTTAAAAAACCGTTTGATAATATCACCGTTACATGGTAATGAAGGTTGAGTTCGAATTTCGTGAAAATCGGACCAAAATTGACATACAAAATGGCCGCCGTTTATACGCGAATAGTGTGAAAATATGTTATTTCAAGGTTGTGGACCCTATAGAGGTCACAATTTTGAACCGATTGTGATGAAACTTGCCATGTATGTTTATAAGCTAAAGATCTTGGTTCCTTTCTATATTTGCGGCCATCGGATTGTAACTTCCTGAATTATGGCCCCTGATTGTCCGAAAAATCACCCTTTTTAGCTTGTGGTCGCTCTGGAGGTCAAAATTATCATCCGATTTACAAATCCGTTTTATTATATCACCGTTACATGGTAATGAAGGTTGAGTTCAAATTTTGTGTAAATCGGACCCAAATGGACAGACAAAATGGCCCCTGTTTGTACGCGATCAGTGTGAAAATATGTTATATCAAGGTTGTGGACCCCAGAGAGGTCACAATTTTGAACCGATTTTGATGAAACTTGACATGCATGTTTATAACCCGAAGATCTTGGTTCCTTTCGATATTTGCGCCCATTGGTTCGTAACTTCCTGAATTATGGCCCCTGATTGTACGAAAAATCACCCTTTTTAGCTTGTGGTCCCACTGGAGGTCAAAATTATTATCTGATTTTAAAAAACGTTTGAGTATATCACCGTTACATGGTAATGAAGATTGAGGTAAAATTTTGTGAAAATCGGACCAAAATTGACAGACAAAATGGCCGCCGTTTGAACGCGATTAGTGTGAAAATATGTTATATCAAGATTGTGGACCCTATAGAGGTCACAATTTTGAACCGATTTTGATGAAACTTGACATGCATGTTTATAACCCAAAGATCTTGGTTCCTTGCGATATTTGCGCCCATTGGATAGTAACTTCCTGAATTATGGCCCCTGATTGTCCGAAAAATGACCTTTTTTTTAGCTTGTGGTCCCTCTGCGGTCAGAATTATTATCCCATTTAAAAAAACGTTTGATTGTATCACCGTTACATCGTAATGAAGGTTGAGGTCGAATTTCGTGAAAATCGAACCAAAATTGACAGCTGTTCTTTTCAGGCCATCCATCCTTCATCACTAACAAGGGGAAACCACGCCAGAAAATCTAGATGAACTTTGTCACCCAATGCAGGGATCAAACACCCAACCTCAAGGCTACCGAGCCAGCATCTTACCCACTTAGCAACATGATTCCCAGTCGAATTTGAAGCCTACTGAAATGCACCTTTATAACTTAAAGATCTTAATTCATTTCGATATTTGCACATATCATATTCTAACTTAATGATGTAGGAAAAATCACTTTCGGTATTGCTTGTTCTCTATCCATCTCTCGAAAATGTGGGCGTATCCTGCCTGGCAGTGCCAGCCTATCTTTTTTTTTCTATCTGCAGTGGTGTTGACACCAAACATCAATCAGCTGGAACTCCTGTTTTAACTTGATTTTATAATGACAAGGTGACAAGTGACCGCCCTTTCTTCTCATGTGTGAATTTTAACATGGTGTTTTAAAGTGACATTTTGATATAAAAGAACTTGTAACAACTTGATATAAACTTGAACTTGATATAAAAGAACTTCTTTTGTTCATACAGAAATTTAAATCGGATCAAAATTGTTTAGAAAGATGTATTATGTCTGTGGGTCTGTCATGCTACAGGTCCAAAATTTAGAATTTGCCTCTTCTCTAAACTTGGATATTTGTATTTCAATATCTCATGTTAAATTAGACAAAGTATTATCTTTTTCATTTATTATGTATTTTGCAATATAAGGTCGATAGTGAGTAAACACTTTCAGTTGATCAGAGCACATGGGAAAATCCTACCACCCCCTTCCTAGCAAGGGAGTTATAGCTCTTAATACTGACCACTCATATTTACATCTTTGTTTCAAAATAAGTATATACTATAATATGATGATACAAGTCTCTAGAGATTGCCAGAAAAGTCCACTAAGATTTTTACATCGGTACCAAACAACTCAACAAAGTAAAAAGGGGAGCCTTTCAATTGCTGGGGAGTTAATTCAACCCAAAACACAAGGCAAAGAACATCGGTGCTGTCATTGATTCCACGCTGACTTTTGAGACCCACATCAAAACCATCTGTTCTTAGCTTTTTACCAGATTTACAAATTAGCAAAGAACATGTGAAAATCTCAAACTCCTCACTCGTGCTTCGATCTCTTCAAGGCTGGACTACCATAATGCTTTATTGTATGATCTACCACAGTGGCAGCTGCAGAAGCTTCAGTATGTTCAGAATGCTTCAACTCATCACTGGAACCAGGAAAGGGGATTACATTAAACAATCATTAAGAACCCTCCATTGGTTACCCATAAATCGGCAAATCAAATTCAAAATGCTGTTACTGACTTTTAAAGCACTCAAGAAACAAGCGCCACAATACATTTAAGATCTACTCACTCCATATGAATCCAGGAGAACCTTAAGATCTCAGAATAAGTCATTATTAGTTATTCCTGCTGTCAAACTCCAACCGACGAAACAATCTTTTCACTTTGCAGCACCTTTTCTCTGGAATTCTTTACCCTTACACATCAAAGAATCAAAAACTCTAGACATCTTCAAGTGACGTTTGAAGATACTTCTATACAAATGCTGTGTTGATTAATTCATTGATATAAATATTCACAAAGGGAGTAGTGACCATCCCCTCTTCTCGTGTGAATTTTAACGTGAGATTTTTAAAGTGACATTTTGATATAAAAGAACTTGTTTCTTGGTAGGGGGAGGGGTGTTTTTACCCATTTTCTGTTTTTATATATTATGCCTTGATATGTTAAATAACTTAATTAAATCAACTTATCCAAAATATCATATAATGTATAGGACAAATTTATAACCGTACATGAATTAAGTGTTTTTTATAGGTCCATGTTAAACAATAATTAGATTTTTACAGGCTCATATTTAATATTACAGAACAAAATTCTAAATTTTCTATTTTACTAAACATGGAACATGCACTGTGGGTCCGTCATGCTACAGGTCCAAAATTTAAATTTTCCCTTTTCACTAAACTTAGAACACACTAGTTTATGGTAATTTTATGGGGCCAATTTATTTCGAAATTTTCGACTTACATTTCATATTAGGGGGAGGTGGTGGGGTCGAAATTTTTACCTATACCCACATATTTTAATATATTGTTTAATGTGGGCCAATTGATAATTCATCAGTAAAAATAGATTATATTAATTCTTAATCAATTATATACATATAGATTAGAGGTTTAGATTAATATTCGTATTTGAATATATCTGATGTTAAATTAGACAAATTATTATCTTATTGTTTAAAATTAAGTATTCACTTTAATAGGATGATACCAGTCTCTAGAGATTGCCAGAAAAGCTCACAAAGATTGATGTAAATATTCACAAAGGGAGAAGTGAGCACCCTCTTTTCTCAAGTGTGAATCTTAAAGCGAGAATTTCATATTTTCTAAGAAAGTTAAAACATAATTATTTCTATGTCTTTTGCTCAATAGGTTGTCAACTCACTATTATACGTTCATAGGCATTATTTCCCACACTTAAAAATCGTTCACACCGGAAATAATGACACAATTACCTCTCTTGTTTGTCTATCCCCCCGGCCCCCCACAGAATACCTATTATCAAACGTTTGAATTTGAAAATGATATTATGACAATTTCTCAACTGGCAATAGTGAATTGATACCATCTTTTTTAAAGCTTTATTTTAATATATTTTAAAAATATAACTTAAAACTATGAAATTCTTGCTTTAACATTATGTTTTAAAGTGACATGTTGATATAAAAGAACTTGTTTCTTGGTTTGTTTGTTTTTGCCCATTTTCTGTTTTTATATATTATGCCTTGATATGTAAATAACTTAATTAAATTAACCTGTCAAAAATATCATATTATAATGTATTGGGCAAATTTATTACCGTACATGAAATAAGTGTTTTTTTATAGGCCCATGTTAAACAATAATTAGATTTTTACAGGCCCATATTTAATATTACAGAACAAAATTCTAAATTTTCTATTTTACTAAACATGGAACATGCACCGTTATGGGAATTTGAATGGGATCAAAATTGTTTCGGAATTTTCAACATACACACATGATGTGATATGGGGGGAGGGAAGATGTATTATGTTTGTGGGTCCGTCATACTACAGGTCCAAAATTTAAATTTTCCCATTTCACTAAACTTGGAACACACTAGTTTATGGTAATTTGAATGGGCCAATTTATTTCGAAATTTTCGACACATAAAATATATGGGGGAGGTGGTGGGGTCAAAATTTTTATAAGATTTTTTTTTTTTTTTACCTATACCCACATATTTTAAAATATTGTTTAATGTGGGCCAAGTGATAATTCATCAGTCAAAATAGATTATATTAATTCTTAATCAATTATATACATATAGATTAGAGGTTTTGAATAATATTCGTATTTGAATATATCTGATGTTAAATTAAACCAATTATTATCTTATTGCCAAAATAGTATATTTTTATACGCCCACATTTTCATGTGGACGTATATTGTCGTCGCCCCTGTCCGTCCGTCCACAATTGTTTGTGAACAGTCTACAGGTCACAATTCTTATCCGATTTCAATGAAACTTAAAATATAGGTTTATCACCCTAAGATCTCTGTTCCTTTCGATATTGGCATGTATCGGACTGTAACTTCATGGGTTATGGCCCCTGATTGTACGTTTTTTAGCTTGTGAACAGTGTAGAGGTCACAATTTTGAACGAAACTTGAAATGCATGTTTATAACCCATAGATCTTGGTTCCTTTCGATATTTGCGCCAATCGGATCGTAACTTCCTGAATTATGTCCCCTGATTGTCCGAAAAATCGCCCTTTTTAGCTTGTGGTCCCTCTGGAGGTCAAAATTGTTACCCGATTTAAAAAAACGTTTGATTATATCACCGTTCCATGGTTATGAAGGTTGAAAATCGGACCAAAATTGACTGACAAAATGGCCGTCGTTTGTACGCGAATAGTGTGAAAATATGTTATATCAAGGTTGTGGACCTTATAGAGGTCACAATTTTGAACCGATTTTGATGAAACTTGACATGCACGTTTATAACCCATAGATCTTGGTTCCTTTTGATATTTGCGCCAATCGGATCGTAACTTCCTGAATTATGGCTCCTGATTGTCCGAAAAATCGCCCTTTTTAGCTTGTGGTCCCTCTGGAGGTCAAAATTGTTGTCTGATTTAAAAAAACGTTTGATTATATCACCGTTCCATGGTTATGAAAATCGGACCAAAATTGACAGACAAAATGGCCGCCGTTTGTACGCGAATAGTGTGAAAATATGTTATATCAAGGTTGTGGACCTTATAGAGGTCACAATTTTGATGAAACTTGACATGTATGTTTACAACCCAAAGATCTTGGTTCCTTTCGATATTTGCACCCATTGGATCATAGCTTCCTGAATTATGTCCCCTGATTGTCCGAAAAATCGCTTTTGTTAGCTTTTGGTCCCTCTGGAGGTCAAAATTATTATCCGATTTAAAAAAAACATTTGATTATATCACCGTTCCATGGTTATGAAGGTTGAGTTCGAATTTCGTGAAAATCGGACCAAAATTGACGGATACAATGGCCGCCGTTTGTACAGGAATAGTGTGAAAATATGTTATATCAAGGTTGTGGACCATCGGATCATAACTTCCTGAATTATGTCCCCTCATTGTCCGAAAAATCGCTTTTGTTAGCTGGTGGTCCCTCTGGAGGTCAAAATTATTATCCGATTTCAAAAAACGTTTGATTATATCACGGTTTCATGGTAATGAAGAGAGAATTTGAATTTCGTGAAAATCGGACCAGAGTTGACGGATAAAATGGCCAAATGGCCACTGTCTGTCTGTATGTTATATATATCAGGGTTGTGGACCCTATAGAGGTCAAAATTTTGAACTGATTTTGATGAAACTTGAAATACATGTTTATAACCTAATGATCTTGGTTCCATTGCATATTTGCCCATATCGGATCGTAACTTCCTGAATTAAAAAAAACGTTTGATTATATCACAGTTACACCGTAGTTATGGGTGAGTTTGAATTATGATTTTCTGATGATTACTTAAAATGCAACAACTCTTGTTGACTGCCCGGACGATTTGGCTGCTGTGTGGGCGTATGTTTCGTTGCCTGGCAACCTATTTTTTTAAATGAAGTTGTAGGACTGATGTCTACTGTTATAATTTTCCATTTATATTATATGCATGATTATGTATTTTACAATATAAGGTCAATTGAGGGTAAACACTTTGATACCAAAGTTAGGGTTAGGCAGCTGGCTCTTAATACTGACCACTCATATTTACATCTTTCTTTCAAAATAAGTATATACTATGATATGATGATACCAGTCTCTAGAGATTGTCAGAAAAGCTCACAAAGATTGATATTAATATTCACAAAGTGACAGCCTTCTCTTCTCATGTGTGAATTTTAACATGGTGTTTTAAAGAGACGTTTTGATATATTTGGTTTTTTACCCAATTTTTGTTTTATATATTACGCCTTTATATGTAAATTAAATTACACAACTATATCAACTTATCTAAAATATATTTTAATGTAATGGACAAAATTTTTATCGTACATGAATTAACTGTTTTTTTAAAGGCCCATGTTAAACAATAATTAGATTTTTATAGGCCAATATTTCATATTACAGAACAAAATTCTAAATTTTCCTCAACTTGGAACATAAACTGTTACCGGAATTTGAATGGTGTCAAAATTATTTAGAAATTTTCGACATACCAACATGGTGTGATGGGAAGGGTGATGTATTATGCCTGTTAGTCTGTCATGCTATAGGTCCAAAATTAAAATTTCACCTTTTCCATAACTTTGGAACACACCTGATTGTAGTAATTTTAATGGGGCCAAAATCATTTCGAAATTTTTGATGTACAAACATGTGCAGTTGTGGTGGGGTCGAGATTTTCTAAGATTTTTACCTGCAAGCACATTAAACATTTTTTTATCTGTACCAAAGTATTTTAAGATATTGTTTAATATGGGCCAACTTATATCTTGTTTCTTAATCATTTATATACTTATAGATGTAATGAAAAATTCATTTAGAAATAAAATATTTCACTGTCCCCGTTTTTCTATTGAATCTGTAATTTTGTAGTGAACAAGCTGGGGTAGACATCCACACACAGGCCATTGACGATTATGTGAGCGAAGCATCCTGTGTACACATTGACGTGCACGTAAAAGATCCCTTGGTAGTTGGAATTTGATATAAGAGTAGGCTGTAGCGCCGCTGCCCGGCCAAATTTCCCTCATAGCACACTGTATGGCGTATGCCCGTCTTCATTAGCCCAGGTTACGCCCAAAACAGTAGGACGTTAAACCCCATTTCGTGTTAATATGAGATAACAATTTCACAGATAACTTGCCTTCGCGTCTTCTTTTTGTAAGCTGCAAATTATTTGTTTCTGTTCCACCTGAACAAGGCCCAATCTCTATAATAATCTGCCTCTGCAAAGACGAGGTTTTAGGTACTACTTATGACTGTTGGATGTTTTGCACGGAATAAGCTGCTACATTTATATGGAAGAAACAGTGACTTGTCGTTCTGGTTAGCATGTGCACGCTGTATCATACGGTCTGCCATTGAGTCAACTGGCGTGGTTTCGAATCCCTGGTTGTACGTGACAAGGAGTAGGGTTGCCTGTCCAATCCCATGGGTTTTCTCTGGGTATCTCCCTCTGCTTAAGACTCCTACGCGAAAGCAAATTATTGAAATAAAATTGAACCATGTGTTGGTCCCGAAATGACATAGTTCGTGTCAAGTGGATGTTAAACCCCATTTCTCTCTCCCCAGTATTAGGGATTACAAGCTATATATACAACAAGCATCTTTTGGTGGTTTGGACTGGTAAAACGTTAAGGTAACAATCTAGCTAGTTTTGAACAAGCCAACAGTGAGGCTGATGTCCCCCGCCGAAATCCCAAAATAGATGACACATATTAATTAATCGCACATTTATTTTTTTCAAACGTATCGAGCAATCAAACTGTACACAAAGTGTCATCCAAAAGTGGCCAAGGGAAAGGGCCCTTGTGTCTGAGTCAATCGTTTCTATACACTGTTACTGTCGAATCCATTACTGAATGAGAATGCAGTCATTGTATTGGCATAAAAATCATCAATCAAGATGAACCAAAGTCATCTTGTCCCAAAGTATCAACCAATCAAATTGCTTATCTCTGCCTACCCTAAGCATACACACCAATTTTGAACATTTTAACTCAATTAGAAGGAGAGTTATTGTGTTCCAAAGTCTCGGCAAATCAAATTGCTTATCGCTCTGCTTACCCTGAGCAGAAAATGCTCATTATTGATTGGGGGGTTCATGCTGCTGTAGTGTATATATATAACCAGATTATTTTCATTTTATTTATTTGTGTTATATGCTTGATAACGACTTGTGAAATCTTGTTGAAACGTCGCAGTGAAATAAACCATAGTAATTGTTATCCATAAATAGTGTGTTATTTGATATCGATCTTAGTCAAGGTATTACTGTAATGAAACTATACACCAAGTTTCATCACTCTCACTTAATTAGAACTAAAGTTATCGTGTCCCAAAGCATCAACCAATCAAATTGCTTATCTCTGCTTACCCTAAGCGGAAAATGCTCATCTTCGAACTCCATCAAGGCATTGACCTAATAAGCATATACACCAAATTTGAACATTTTAACTCAATTAGAAGGAGAGTTATTGTGTTCCAAAGTCTCGACCAATCAAATTGCGTATCGCTCTGCTTACCCTGAGCAGAAAATGCTCATTATCTATCTTAGTCAAGGTATTACTGTAATGAAACTATACACAAGGTTTCATCACTCTCACTTAATTAGAACTAAAGTTATCGTGTCACAAAGCATCAACCAATCAAATTGCTTATCTCTGCTTACCCTAAGCGGAAAATGCTCATCTTCGAACTCCATCAAGGCAGTGACCTAATAAACACATACACCAAGTTTGAACATTCTAGCTCAATTAGGAAGAGAGTTATTGTGTCCCAAAAAGTGTGACAGACAGACGGACAGACAGACAGACGAACCCATTGCATATTTTTCAGAACACCCATTGCATATTATTAGATATATCACATTTACAGATTACAATAACAATGGAGTTACAATTCATATTTGACTTCACATGAAATTTTGTATCCGTAGTGATTTGGATTGAATCACACTGAAGGTTTTGAAATATTCGAAATTGTGGACAAGGCATATTCAAGATTTTCCCTCTTTACAGGGAAAATTCTAAAAACAGTCACTTATTAGAATGTAAAGAAATTAATTTTATTAAAAAACATATGGCCTCCTTAAATTGGATAACTGAATATTAATAACATTAGATGTTATATTTTACTTTATCAATTTAATATATTTTCCTGTTTTGTAACTATGCTCTCACTTAACGTCATTGTCTTATTATATACAATATTATATTATATCAATATGGCCTGAAAAGGTTCAACAAAACTGAAAAGGTTAGCCATAAACATGTGGTTTTTTTTCTTTTTTTCAACGTAATTTTATATATATATTTCTCTGGGAGTAGTTCGAAGAAACATCTTTTGTATATATATTTATAATTGTGACTGAGAGAACCAAATCTATGTTTTATTATAGCCTTTCAAGTTACATCAAAAAGAACCTATTGTGTATACCTGTATCACTTGATTCCTCAGTAGCCAGAGAGAGAAATTTGGTTTAACATGCACATGACACAAACTAGGTCATTTCAATGTTATTTCAAAAATTCGTTTGCGCGTAGGGGTCTTTAGCAGGGGAAGGAAACCGAAGGATCTAAAGATAATCATTCAGTATTTAATGCTAGAAAATATTGCTTTATTTACTCTCTTCTATAACTTTAAATTAATAATAAATCAAATGAATAACAATTGCTGAGTATTTAATCTTTAATTTTAAGAATACTTCTTTTCTCTAAGTCCTCCATTTCTTTCAGTATAAAAGCTACATTATATCTTAGCTCGTGGAACTTTGAAGTTGGAACCTGAAATTACATCAATCAACAATACATGAAGAGCGAGCAAATTCTTTAATCTTAATAAAACCAAGTCAACAGTGGTACTCATGTCCCAACCAAAACGAAAAAAAATAGACAACACAATTTAATATAGTTAAGGTATTGATGTAATGAAACTATAGGAAATGGGAATGATCGAACTTAGTCCTAGTATTGATGAAACAATATATGCCAAGTTTCACCATTCTCACTCAATTAGCTCGAAAGTTTTGACCAATCAAATTGATCATTTTAAACACATTTAGTCAAGGAATTCAAAGTTAGTCATGGTATTCAAACTTAGTCAAGGTTGTCAAATATAGTCAAAGCATTGATGTTATGATATACATATGCCAAATTTTACCATTCTCGCTCAAATAGAATCTTAGTTGTCAAGCTCCAAAGTCTAACTGAATCAAATTGCTTATCAGTCTGCTCCTTATTGAACCTGCTTATATTCCTCCTAATGGTCCACTCTATTTTCTTCACAATGTTGTCTGTATTCATCTGTCTGTATTCATCAACATGTGTTTGACAGTTTACTAACCTCAAACGTTTTAATTGATCCATCACTTAATGTCATTTCCATTTGAACTGATGGCTCTAATACTCTATTTAGGACACTGAAACAATATATATACTATTTAATGTACTGCAATGCAAAGGAGAAATTGTACCAGGTAGTGTAAATTCTGCATATTCTTCTGTGAATCCCAACTGTGAATAGTCCTTTTAATATGTCAAAGAGTTATAGATGGACCTTACTGTTCTTCCCATAAGAATAAAAGAGAGAGGGCAGTGGTTTTTAAAGTAGCTAAGTCTCTAACTCAATATCATCCAAAGTCTTCCACATGAAAACCCGAATTATTTGTCAATTTAAATCAGCAATGATGTTGTGAGAAAGACAAAATAAACATTTTACCATTGGTACACGAATTGTGTCATTTTTAACGTGGGACAAGGAAAAACAAGACTAGAGATTCCATAAGTCATGTCAAGTGCTCACGCTATATTCTTATCTGGAGAGAATGCACAATAAATACTATCGGTGTAGACTAGAATAACTAAATGCTAGAGATTGCCATTTGATTGAGACTTCCGGCGTATTTCGCTGATTTGAAATTAGAGTAAACACAGCAAAGACTGAATGTAAATCAGTTCCGATTTGTCTAGTTTCTAGGTCTCAAATATTAGCGATTTAGCTCCTTTAACATCCACTCAACTCAAACTAGGTCATTTTGGGGCTAACTTTTGGTTCAATTTTTTTTCAATAATTCGCTTGCATGTAAGGAAGGAAACCGAAGGACCCAGAGAAAACTCATGAGGTTAGACAGGCGACCATACTGCTTGTCACGTACGACCAGGGAATCAAAACCAAGTCAGTTGACTCAACAGCAGATCTAGAGATTTCATATGCATGTGTTAAACGCCAGACCATCCAATCCCCCACCCGGCTAAGGAGTTGGACCCACATCTACAATATAATCAACAATAATTCATTACAAAAGGACAAGTGCTAAAAATTCAGCTTTTAAAAAAATTAACTGTGTAGTCTTGTCCCAAGATCAGAATGTGAAATGAATGTTCTTCAATGTGCTGATCATCACCATCTGTATGTTTCGGACAACATCTAATTTTTCTCAAATTGATTATTTATAATGTAATTTAGAAAATCTAAATATCAATGGTAAATACTCCTTGTCACGTACTACTGGGGAATCTAAACCATGCCAGGTGACTAAATTACAGGCCTTATGATAGAACGCGTACAAGCTTACCACACAGTACATAAACACAACACAGACAAAGTACTAAAGTGAACAATCTGTAATCTAAAATATGAACTGGCCACATCTCTCACCGATGCACCAAATGGCAAGTGTTGTTCAAGAAGGAATTAGCATGCCCCGCCCCAGACACAATAACACTACCATTCTATTGTGATGTGTTTTACCTGGTTGAAATAGCTACATCTACTCTCCAGTTCAAATTTTCTAATCGGGCAAATCTTGGCCGACTATCATTGGAATGTGAATCAATCTTTGGTCTCCTGAAATAACAAGACTTGATTTACAATTACAAGACTTGATATACAATTACAAGACTTGATGTAAAATTACAAGACTTGATGTAAAATTACAAGACTGGATATACAATTAAAGGACAATATTGGTGCCAGTCATTATCACATATGTGATAGAACTGATTAAACACTTTCCAAATATACTATTAACACAGAGATCATCCCTACCATAGAGGAGTAATAAAGGATTCATGATTCGGAAGTGACGAACGCCAAAGGAAAACACGAGTTATCTCTCTATGTGAATGACTGAAGTGACGAGTGATGACAGATAAACGGCCAAATTTCTGCTCACTAATAATTCCTTCGAAGACAAAAAGTTGTTATATGGGACCGCAAGAGCATATCTGACGATTCAATAAAGTAATTAAGTGTCATAAGATAAGAAAACACGGGAAAAATAGAAATACTCCGTACAGCCCCTTGTTTTTTAGGGGAGACCGGCGCACATTGAACACTGTATAGCGTTGGGTTGTATAGTATTATTTATAAAGGATATATCCATGGTGGTTCAATGTGCCCCGGTCTCCCCTACCTTATAAAAACATGGTATGCACAAACTTTTTTCTGTTTTTCTTTCGTGTTCTCTTATGTAGTGGCAGTCAATTCTTTTTATGAATTGTAAGATATTCTCTCACAGTGTCACACAGCAACTTTAGGTCTTCGAGGGAATTATTAGTGAGCAAATATTCGCCCATGTATCTGTTTTCGCTAGTCACTTCAGTTAGTTATATAGAGGAATAACTCGTGTTTTCCTTTGGCGTTTGTCACTTCCGATTCATGAATACTTTATTACTCCTCTATGGTAGCGATGATCTCTGTGGTAATATTATATTTGGAAAGTGTTTAATCAATTCTATCACATATGTGATAATGACTGGCACCAATATTGTCCTTTAAGCAAAGAATTAAGTTCAAGTTACTATTCTTAATCTTTAAAGTGTTAAACATCTTGTATAAAAAGTCTTGTAGAACCCTGTACTACCAACAAAAATCTCTGTTCTCAGAAACAACATCTTCTAAAATCTCCAAATATTAAATTGGAAAACACCAATGTCAATGAAACATCAATGTCAATGTGGGCCATTTTAAATCCTGGGCCCTGTTTCTCGAAATTTTAACTAAAGATAAAATCCAAATTTTAGTAGATACTTTAATTTTTGATTGGCTAAGCAGTAAGCACTAAAATCAATCTAATATTATCCAATTAAATTACTAGAATTTGGATTTTATCTTAGTTAAAATTTCGTGAAACAAGCCCCTGATCTATAAGTAATCAGTGAATATAAACACCAACAGCACCTTAAAAACTGTTCTTCAGTATTAACATGCTTTATAAATGATGATATTATTATTATCATTATGTGAGAGTGCCCAGACAATTTTTTTTAGAAAAATACAAGATTTGGTTTTTTTTAATAATTTGCTTCCATACAAGATCCAAATAGAAGTGCAACGAAACCAGGTAATTTGGTAAAACCTATGGGACAGGTGACACTATTTACGAAAAACAGATCCAAACAATGACTACCAACCGGTTTAATGAGCTTGCAAGCCTAAAATAACTCAATTTGCCAAATATTTCTTATCAATATTTTGTCTGTCAAGGACCAAGGTGTAAGAACAAAGGCGATGCTCGATTCACAGTCCAGAACGTCCCGAATCAGCAGAATTACAATCGAGTGGCGCGGAATTCAGTCCTGACACAGTTCTGTCAGTCCCGACAGCTGAGATGGAGTAGAATCGTGACGTATTCCTAGGTAAAATATATGTTTCAGCTGTCATGATTGGTTGAGATATATTTTATACAATCGACTCATGCGCTGTACTCCGAAATTCTACTCGATTGACACCAGTTTTGGAATTCAATTCCGGAACTGTGAATCGAGCATCCCCAAAATAAAGAGAAAAGGGGGATAACTTCTGTCAGCTGGTTTCAAATTTGTGAAAATTGAAAATTCAGTGCAATAGAAAGCAGGTCAAATTATCAGCTTTATGATGTTAAAATAAAAAAATAGATGTATTAAGACTCTTGGTCTTTCAATTACCTTGATCCAAATACAACACTGGTTAAATCATCATGGAAAATGTTTGGTATTCTGTAATACAAAAAAGCAAATAATAAAACAGATGGCGAGAGTAGAAAAAGATTAGATCATGGAATAATCCTGCTCATCAAATGTACAAACTGACTTTATGTAGATGAACATGTACACATCTATTTAAATACACATATTTATAAAGTGGTAGGTCCTACAACAAAAATAACACATTTTACGACTGGCACCAATATCAGGGATTTTTCGGAAAGTGGGAACATTCTTGTTCAATATTCATGGATAAATTTGAATAAATTCCATACATACATGTATATGGTTGTGTTTGTCTACATATATGCATATCTTTATATTCACATTCGACACATTACCTCACATTATCTTTGTTACACACCAGTATAGTTTACTTTTATATAATCTCGTAATCAAATATTATAGGCATATGGCTAATTCCAGCGTGACAGACGGGACAGAAAAGGTGACCAAGTAAAATGTCAAGCCCATTCTCTATCTGATACTAAGGATAGAAGAGAATTTGAACATGGTATTTCATAGCAAAGAACATATAGTATCATATAAAATATGAAACTTAACTCAGTAAAACAATCTCTAGATGTCATCACCTAAACCGCGACTGTGACAGACGGGACATTAATTTACATCCATTTTTCAATGGATTTATTCAAAACAAATAATCTATCTCAATTCAAAATTAAACTACATTGTTATAATGATGTTAGGTTTCTCATTAATAAAGCATCATATGTAGGGCAAGAATGAGAGTAATATGTTAAAAATATACTTTCTGGGGTTAGTTTTGATGTGTGACAGACGGGACAAAGTCATTGTGACAGACGGGACAAATTTGGACAAGAGACAATGCAAACTTATTTGAAATAATAGAGAAATTAGGAGTGAATGATAAGTGATTAAAACTTGTCTTTGGATGTTTGAAATCCATTCCATGCTTCTAATGGAGATGTTTAACCATCATGTCTCCTTGACTGTGACAGACGGGACATTAACTTGCATCCATTTTTCAAAGGTTTTATTCAAAACAAAATTTATATCTCAAATCAAAATTAAACTACCTTGTTACAATGATGTCAAGTTTCCCATAAATTAAGCATATCTGTGGCAAGGATGAGAGCAATCCTGTTTAAAATATACTTTTAGGTTGAATATAAATAAATTGGTGTATTTCGATAAGGGGGCTTCAGATATCTAATCTGCAATCCTAATTAACATTTTAAAAATTCAAAAATTTCAATTTAGAGCAACTTTGACATGGGATTTCCCAGAAATTTCTTAAAGGAGCTAAATCGCTAATATTTGGGACCTAGAAATTGACCCAAATGGGTCTCAACACATATAATAATGTAATCTGATTGTATATAAACTGATTTACATTCAATTGTTTCCGTTTTGACTCTTGATTTCAAATCAAATAGAAATTTCTAGTGTCTGGTTATTGCAGTCTATTGCGCATGCTCTCCAGATAAGTTCCAGCATCGCCGTTTGACATAAATTGTGGAATATGTCTAGCCTTGTTCGTTCTGGTCACTTGTTACGTATGACGCTGAGACGCACTATGGTACACGATTCGTGTACCAATAGTAAAATGCTTATTTTGTCTTAAATATCGGAAGCCTACTTCTTCAAGGTAAGATAACAACACCAATGTTGATTTGAATTGACTAGGGCTGGGTAAAATATCGATATAAATCGATAGTATCGATTGGGCGGCCCAGAAAAGCACTATCGATAGCGGTGGGTTACTATCGATTATCGCTCTTCGTCTATTTTTCTTGCGTCTGAAATGTCAATGTTTTCTTTCAGTTAATTATAATACACCGCTCACTTTAATTACTATCAGGTATCAATGTAACACATAACAAAATTGTGTCTGCCTATTGAACAGCCGTTTTCATAAATTCACTCTCATTGAAACGTTACTTTAGTTTTGAAGAAATTATTGTTGAATATCGCTAAATCGGAGATATCCCTTTGCAAGCTTCAGAATTCGTCTGTACAGTTCACTATTTCTCTACATGTGCCTCAGTAATGAGTACCCGGTACAATAAATAGCACACATGGACGACAAAACTTTTGTTGATTTACTTATATATTATACGAATAATAGTTCTCTCTTGGCACACGAAACGACACAGAATTGTCCGCCATATTGATATTTTCGCGCGCACGTACGCAATGTTTTGAATCGGAACAAGTTCATTTTGGTCCCTTAACATAATTATTCACGATATTTCTTCATTCGGAACCACGGATGCATTATTTTAATAATAAACAACATGGATTGACGTATATATACGTGATATAACAAGTTTTATTAATGTTTTCCAAGTAAATCTCCTTAGACAGGAGCAAACGATCTTTCGCCACTTCGTTATCGTATGGTTTTGAACATTGAACTTACACTGTATCCAGTCTTGATGACGACCGTGAAAATAAGTTTGTTTTCGATACTATCGATTATCGACCGACATTTCACTGCCGATTATCGATAGTAAAAATCACTATCGATACCCAGCCCTAGAATTGACAAATAATTCTTGTTTTCAACGTGTAAGACTTTGGATGATATTGAGTTAAAGACTTAGCTAGTTTGTTCATAATTACAGCTGAACTATCAAATCATAAAAAGAGATCAATGACAAAGGACCTATCAAAATTCAACAATGTGATAGCAAGCATCTTGAAACTATTTGAAGGTAAAAAAAACCAGATAAAAACAGGAAAGGAGCATTATAAACTCTTGTGACAGACGGGACATTTGTGACAGACGGGACAATTGTGACAGACGGGACACATTTCAAGTACAATTTTCACGTTGTTGATTCATGTTAGATCTAAATTATTATATGTTCTGAATCAGCCGTATAAAGGGGGAGATAGCTATTACAGTTAAACTTTTAAATATTACCTAGTTCTGTTAATACAGAAACTTCTCAGTGTATTCTGTGACAGACGGGACAATAATTTATTGTTAAGATTTTCAGCTTAAAAGATGCCTTAACATATCCTCAAAGAAATTATATACACTGCACAGTTCATTACTAGTTTATATGATACAGATGTGCCACTATCATCATTTTCTACCCCTATTTTATTGCAACAGAGCAAATTAAATTTGGGCTGCTAAATCATAATTTTTTTTTGAAAATGACCAACAACTTTGGCGCTTGATATTTTGGTGATAACATAAGGCAGATAAAATATCAACTCAATTTAAATAACTTCAATATAATTACATTGAAATAAAAATGCATCAAACTTTCTCCTGGTCATTTTATTTTTGTTCAAATGTGGAACATTGGCATGGAATTAGCCATATATATTACTCATGTTCACATCCAAACAAAATACTAAATACATAAATATCTACTTACTGCAATTCAACTAAATCATCTTTAAACATCTGGAAAATAATACAAGATTATCTCAATCTGACAAACATCCTTGTTAGCATCACATCGAGACCCTGGCTGTCACAAAATCGACAGCACGCCCACGTTTAAGCCATGAATGTACATATAGTTTTTATACCATAATTCCCTTGTCTACAAACATGAGCAAATTACCATGGCTCTGTTTTAGATCATTTTTTATATCACTGTGGTTGATTTTGTACGAAAGTTAAAATATGTTATTACCGATCTTACCTCTTGTTTTAAAGATGAGGCAGAGTGTTTTAGTGCTGATTTTAACAGAGTTGTCAACCCTGTAAAAAATAGAACTAATATTTGTTCTGTAAGACTGTTTGTTTCTAATTGTTTTATATCATCATATTCAACCGGATTTCCTTCTAATGAGGCTACAATCACTGAAGTATAAAAATAACAAACACAAAATTTAATTAAAATGAAATCAAATGGGTTTTAACTGGGCTAATGAAGAGGGGCTAAATAAAATGATGCATTGTACCATGGGCTCTGACTCTGCAACTGCAGCCATTACGCAAATTACGTAGACATGCTTTTTAAAAGAGAAATCCAACACCTCGTTTGACATCAATTTTTATCATGAATTAATAGGATTGCATTGTGATTGACTTTGATTGATGCTAATTGTGATATCACTAATGTCTATATAATATCATTATCTCGAGCTTAGAATTGCTCATCTCATTCCACCATCTGATGATAAGATCCCCCCCCCCCCGATCCGCATCTGCTAATCCATACAACATCACAACCAACCAATTGTCTAGTGTTGAGGGAATTGATATGGGCTTGTCATGTCCTTCCACCTAAGCTGTCACAGCACAGGGCAGAGAGTTTATAATACCTACAATGTTAGAGATAAAAAATCTAATTCTTACATTTTAATATTTTTCTGAAAACATCTTGGTCTAATTTATTAATTGGTTTAATAATTGATTTTATTTCACTTGGAACTCGTGCTCCATAAAATGGTGTTCTGTCAGGTGCCACACTTTTACCGGTGCCAGTCACTTGTATAATCGACATGATTGTGTCTGTTTTATTTTGTTTGACTAAAAACAAAATCGCCTTTATAGTTTAGATCGTCTATGTTAAGAAATTCACTAAAATAAAGCGATGTAGGGCCAAATATTTCCCTTTATTTGCTATCTTTCATAAGCACTCGAGCAACACAATGAAATATCATCAGTACCGCCCAAAGCAGTTAGGGTTAGGGCTAGGGTTAGGTTATGTGATGTCATGACTAGTCCCCTTGAACATGCCCTAAACATTTTAAGGTAGAGCCAGTAGGGGTGCATTACTGGGATCACGTGGCAAGTGGGTAAGGCACAGGCTCAACATACTCCGCGCAGCGTTTCATTTGATTAGAGGTAATCCTAGAAATGGTTCCACTACTCATGCCTTCCGTCATACTTCAGGCACAGTAGTGGCTTTTCCTACAGAGTTCCTTTGCGCAAGTTTTTTAGTCAAATGACTACAAAAAGTTTACTGGCCTATAGCTCCCTTAATTTAGACAGACACTAACCCAAAACTGTACTGCACATAGCTTAACATATAATAGATCAGTTCCCCATTGAAATAAAGGTGAAGCCTTACCGCATAATTATATGATTTGATCAAATCCAAACGCTTCGTGAAATTCTACTACTACCTGGTGTTTTAACGTCCGCTTCCACAGAAGTGATATCGCAGACAAGACATAGGAGAGCCGAGGCTTCTTCCTGTTTTTAGAATATGATTTTGCAATCTTTCCATTTGCGGCCTCGAGCCATGGAGTAGGTTTAGTGAGAAGTTCTTCCCTTTATTTAATAAAACACATATTGTTTGGTAGTTGATCTGTAGAGACAGCATTTATGCAGACATATATGCGTCTCGTCTCTGGATTGGTAGAAGTCATCTTTTGGGGTTTAGTGTTTAGGTGCCAGGCCCGTCTTATCGTGGCCTCCCCTTACTCCACTTTGCAGGTTTGGTGTCTTTGTAGTGGATTAGTGTTTAGATGCCGAGCCCGTCTAACCGTGACCCTCCCTTACTCCACTAGCCTGCTACTTTGGTGTATATCCCCTATGTAGTTTAGTGTTTAGATGCCGAGCTCGTCGTATCGTAGCCCCCTCTTACTTCACTATTCTACTTAATCCAACGGTGTTCAATAAATCGTGAATTAGTTCGAAGATTTGCAGCTTCAGATCGGGTCTTGGAAAGAGTTGGTTCTTAGTGTTGAGCGGTATGTTGTTGGTCTCCATCATCTCCACTAGTTCCGTTCTCTCTTCCTTGTATACCTCGCAGTCTACCAGGATATGGTTGGTGGTACATTCTTCTCCGCACTCACAGACGATGACTTGGTGCTTGTAGTCTCGCAGCCGCTCTTTCACCCTTAGTTTCGATATAAGTTTGCATATATCTCTTCTAGAGTGATTGATAGCTGTCTTCGTGTAGATCTTGTCATCCAGCCGGAATCTGTATGTGTCAAGTTCAACGAGCTTTAATTCCCAGAGTGAATTGACCTGTCTTTTTACCATACTGTAGATTTCCGTGGTGCTGTATTCTATGGTGCGGAGTGGTGCTGTGTCCCCGAGACCTTCATTTGCGAGTCGATCTGCTTCCTCGTTTCCTCTAATGTTCACATGTGATGGAATCCACACGAGCTCTAATTTGCTTCCCTTCTCTAGGACCCTCTGGTACAGCTGCCTGATTTCCAAAATGATTTCTGGTCTTGATTCCGATTTTGGATTGAAATCAGACTGCTCAGAGAGTCGCTTGGGATGACGAACTTACTAGTCTTTTGATAAGAGATCCATGATATAGCATCACGGATGGCCACAATCTCTGCAGTGTACACCGAACAGTTATTGGGCAGTTTCCTGCTTATTCCCTGTTCCCCGTTTGGCAAGTATATACCAAACGAGCTGGTGCCCCTTTCAGGACTGCGTGAGCCATCCGTATAAACATGTTCCCAGTCATCCGACGGCCAGTTGTCTTCCAGGTGTTCCAGAGAGAGAGCCCGTGCTGCAGTGGGGTTGTTTTTCTTGTCGGTTTTCTGTAGCAGATCTAGATTGACCAGTGGTATTGGGAGTGTCCAAGGAGCGATCGATGGTGGGTCGTGTTCGTTTATCACGAGCTTCTCCAGTCGTAGTTCCTTGACTGTTTCCCTGATACCCTGGCCGAAGCTTTTCTTTCTAGGATCTCTTACATATCTTGTCTTCTTTAGGCTGACAAAGGCCGGGGATCTCTCGCCCAATTGCGAGATCTTAGCCCAATACCTTGTTGCTAGTTCTTTTCTTCTTAAGGATAGGGGCAACTCTCCGGCTTCCTGTATTAATGCCTCTCTCCTGGTCCCAAGCCCTACGCCAGTCGCAATACACAGAGCTTTGTATTGGATGGTGTCAAGCTTACTTAAGAGTGTTGGCGCGCAGTTCATGAAGACCAAAGATCCGTAGTCTAATACAGAGCGTATTAGAGCACGATACACCATTATAAGTGTAACTCTATTGGCTCCCCAGGTGCTACCCGTTATTTTTCTCATTAAGTTTAGGACTTTGGAGCATCTATCTACAGTCCAGTCGATGTGCGGTTTCCAGGTCAGCCTTCGATCAAAGATTACGCCAAAGAACTTGGTTTGGTCTTTAAACTCGATGGTTTTCCCGTTCATACACAGACTCATTCTGCTTATCCCTCTATCCCTGCACAAAAGCATGCCGACTGTTTTCTTCTCTGAGACCTTAAATCCCCAGTCGTTTGCCCATGTCATGAATTTGTCTAAGGCCTTTTGCATATTCTTTTGAAGTTCACAGAACCTCGTCCCTTTCCTCCATATTGTGCTGTTGTCAGCAAATTTTGCTAGCTCAGTTCTGGCGTCGAGATATGAAGATTTCTGTATGTTGTTGATCATGATGTTGAAGAGAGTGGGACTGATGACAGACCCCTGAGGCGTGCCATTTTCTAATGTTTGCTCGGCACTCAGGAATCTGCCAACATTCACCTGCATCCTTCTATCGCTCAGAAAGCTTTTGATCCACCGAAACATTGTGCCCGTTATTCCGATACGTCCCAGCTTGAAAAGCAGCCCGTCCAACCAAACTAAATCGAAAGCCTTGGTTAAATCTACAAACACGGCACATAGCAGGTGCCCCGAGAGGAGTGCCTGAGACATGACTTGCTGTAGTCGCACCAAGTGGCCCATTGTTGATCGTCCCTTCCTCAACCCGCTTTGATTTTCGTCAGCGCATGGAGTTGAGGACAAACGTCAACGAAGAAAAACAATGTAAATATTGGAATCAAATGGCTATGATATCGTTTTGTGGGGAGTATTTGTGCAAATCAAAACGGCTAGATTGAAGAAAAATCATATCTGGGTGAATTGGCAGAGGTTAGATTGCCTGACATTACGAATTGTGGAACAAAAACGTGCCGAAGCGAGAGCAGGTAAAATCGAGGCTTTGACAGGCATTGCATTCCTGTTCTTTTTTATTATATATATGGGTCATTCCATAAATGAGGGGTCCAATTGAAAATTCATACATATCATTGCTCAAGGCAGCAAAAATACCTATTTTCTGATCACCAATTATTTAAAAAAGTAATTCATCATGTAATATGTTTATTATTTTATACTTATGTTCTATAAAAACCTAGAAAATCAGTTTGTGGTTAATTTTTTTTATGTTGCAATTCATGGTGTCCCTGAAATTTTGTGTTACGTTTTGGGGACATTTTTTACTCAACATTTTAACAAATAGACCATGTTGAGCAAAATACTAATATTTCCAAATATTTTCATAAGACATGCAGCAGAAGATGTAAAATTTCATTTGGTAATTTTTCATTTCTAAGCAAATGTTAAATAATCTCAGTCGGAGGATTTTTATTCACGCCTCACAACGTAAATTTTTGTGTCCCCAATATTTACGTTGTATTTTTGTCAATTTAGCCACGATATTAACTTGAAAAATAAAACCAAAATGTTTCATCTCTATTCCATCTCGTTGGCATTGTAATAAATAACAAATTCCGAATACGTAATCAGATGTATTGTGTAAAATTGTCCGTAAAAATTTTATTAGCTTTATCGATATTCAAAATTGCGTCCCTCGTTCAATTTACGAAGTGCTTGTTTATGCCACCGGTAACGCCGTCTATTACCTGTGAATTACGTCAGAGAATGATGTTTAGTTTACGGTCACATGATAAACATATCCAAAGCAGTCGATGGCCCGGCGAATGGATATTTTCTGAATAAGTTCGAATCAAAGTTTAGTGTCCCAGTATTTACGTTGTGAACGAAATTACGTTGTGACGCGAATTTTCCTCTTGCATACGGTGCATAAATGCTGAACGTTATAATTGCCGAGTCTAAAATAATAGTATTCTTCGATACCTGAAAATTATCGCTTCCTTGGTATTCGGGGATCACGTGACAGAATGGTTGCAGTGTCGGAATATTATTATGAAAATGGGAAACCAAAAATGTCGTGTCCCTATCATTAACGAGATATTGTATTAGTATACACGTATGTAACTAATGCTCCATTATTTTCTTTGCTTCCCTGTGACAAGCTGACAATTTTGAAATGTTACCTTGCTCTTTCAAGTCTTTTTTAATTAATTTTTTGGCTAAACGGGTTCACAACGTAAGCTATTGAAAGGGACACAAGCAATTCTCAAAGACTGCTACTCATTTTGATTGTTGAAAGTTTTATTTTTTTTTAATATTTGAAAGTTCATTCATTGTTCAAGTTTTAAAGTTGAAATACTACTTAATATGGCTTGATTAAATTATTAGTAGGCAAGTCGTCAACATTTGGTGTCCCTTTACACGTGAAACTGCAATACTCTGGATCACATTAAACCTTTCCTTGGTGATTTTTCATGATACAATACTGATTTTCAAGTACAGTAGTTCATGTCGAGTGTTAGGGTCATACAAACTTCAACAATTTTGTAAAATCTTTTTTTTTAAACATCTATAAGACACTTTTAAGTTTGTATCGAGAAGTTGGGAATATCCATGTAATCGACATTGGCTGACAAGAGGTGTTGGCACAAATATTCACTATTTCTGCTTAGATTTCTTATGAAGGTGCCTCATTTGAATGATAATACATCATAAACACATTAATATATCTTATGCATCCACAGAAATTTAGCATTAAAAGTCTAATTTGGTGTCCCTTTACACGAGAAATCTGTACGTAACCTGTCATGTAAAATCGTTCATTACTTTTTTTTGGAACTCAACAATGAGAAATCATTAACTGTCCCTCAAATGGCATACATTACTCCTATTATTGGTATAAGTTTATCAGTGATTGGGATTACTTAAAATTTTAGTACCCATGTCACACTTTGGACCCCTCATTTGTGGAATGACCCATATTGTCTAGTTCGGTATGATGTATGCATATATATACAGATAGAAGGTCAGATTCCTGTGCACTGAAGCACGAAAAATTGACCGAACACAAATTGGCCACCTATTCGGCTAGCCAGCTATTCGACCGATCCAGCTGGCAACCTGTTCGTTGGCAACCTATTCAGAATTAAGACAACAGTCGCCCAAACTCATCTATTTTTACCAACCAATAAAATCTAGCGTTACGTCTATCAAATGAAAGTAGAATAATATATTATTTTTTATCCATTCCTTTAGCTCAGAATAGAGGTGTAATTTCGCATTATCGTACAAAATTCTAGACATTCAACTAAATATATCCCAAAAGGTAATTAAATAGGCTTTCCAGATATTATTAGTAAAAGTTGGCACAATCATATTAAAGGGGTGCGCTCTCATCCTAAACGTCGACAATTTTTCAATATTTTAAACTCAAAGAACGGTAATATTCCGAGTCAAAATTCGCACCATCGTACCAGCTATATATATTCTGAAAGGTAATTGATTACGCTTTCCAAATATTATTAGTAAAAGTTGGCACAATCATATTAAAGGGGCGCGCTCTCAACCTGAATATAGCCAATTTTTCAATATTCTATATGTAAAGATAGACCGGTATTTTATTCGAAGTCCAAATTCGGACCATCGTACAAAATTCTGAGCAACCAGCTATATATATTCTGAAAGGTAATTGAATAAGCTTTCCAAATATTATTAGTAAAAGTTGGCACAATCATATTAAAGGGGCGCGCTCTCAACCTGAACATAGCCAATTTTTTCAATATTATATATGTAAAGATAGACCGGTATTTTATTCTAAGTCCAAATTCGGACTATCGTACAAAATTCTAAGCATCCAGCTATATATATTCTGAAAGGTAATTGCATAAGCTTTCCAAATATTATTAGTAAAAGTTGGCACAATCATATTAAAGGGGCGCGCTCTCAACCTATAAATAGCCATATTTTCAATATTTTAAACTGAAATAATGGTAATATTCTGAGTCAAAATTCGGACCATCGTACAAAATTCTGAGCAACCAGCTATATATATTCTGAAAGGTAATTGAATAAGCTTTCCAAATATTATTAGTAAAAGTTGGCACAATCATATTAAAGGGGCGCGCTCTCAACCTAAAAATAGCCATTTTTTCAATATTTTAAACTGAAAGAATGGTAATATTCCGAGTCGAAATTCGGACCATCGTACAAAATTCTGAGCAACCAGCTATATATATTCTGAAAGGTACTTGAATTAGCTTTTCAAATATTATTAGTAAAAGTTGGCACAATCATATTAAAGGGGCGCGCTCTCAACCTGAACATAGCCAATTTTTCAATATTATATATGTAAAGATAGACCGGTATTTTATTCGCAGTCCTAATTCGGACCATCGTACAAAATTCTCAGCATCCAGCTATATATATTCTGAAAGGTAATTGGATAAGCTTTCCAAATATTATTAGTAAAAGTTGGCACAATCCTATTAAAGGGGCGCGCTCTCAACCTGAACATAGCCAATTTTTCAATATTCTGAATGTAAAGACAGACCAGTATTTTTTTTTTCGAAGTCCAAATTCGAACTATCGTACAAAATTCTAAGCATCCAGCTATATATATTCTGAAAGATAATTGCATAAGCTTTCCAAATATTATTAGTAAAAGTTGGCACAATCATATTAAAGGGGCGCGCTCTCAACCTACAAATCGCCAATGTTTCAACATTTAAAGTGAAAGAACGGTAATATTCCGAGTCAAAATTCGGACCATCGTACAAAATTCTGAGCATCCAGCTATATATATTCTGAAAGGCAATTGGATAAGCGTTCCAAATATTATTAGTAAAAGTTGGCACAATCATATTAAAGGGGCGCGCTCTCAACGTGAACATAGCCAATGTTTCAACATATATTCTGAATGTAAAGACAGACCGGTATTTTTTTCGAAGTCCAAATTCGAACTATCGTACAAAATTCTAAGCATCCAGCTATATATATTCTGAAAGGTATTTGCATAAACTTTCCAAATATTATTAGTAAAAGTTGGCACAATCATATTAAAGGGGCGCGCTCTAAACCTACAAATCGCCATTTTTTCAATATTTTAAACTGAAAGAATGGTATTATTCCGAGTCGAATTCGGACTATCGTACAAAATTCTAAACATCCAGCTATATATATTCTGAAAGGTAATTGCATAAGCTTTCCAAATATTATTAGTAAAAGTTGGCACAATCATATTAAAGGGGCGCGCTCTCAACCTACAAATAGCCATTTTTTCAATATTTTAAACTGAAAGAATGGTATTATTCCGAGTCAAAATTCGGACCATCGTACAAAATTCTCAGCAACCAGCTATACATATTCTGAAAGGTAATTGAATAAGCTTTCCAAATAGTATTAGTAAAAGTTGGCACAATCATATTAAAGGGGCGCGAACTCAACGTGAACATAGCCAATGTTTCAACATTTAAAATGAAAGAACGGTAATATTCCGAGTCGAAATGCGGACCATCGTACAAAATTCTGAGCATCCAGCTATACATATTCTGAAAGGTAATTGGATAAGCTTTCTAAATATTATTAGTAAAAGTTGGCACAATCATATTAAAGGGGCGCGCTCTCAACCTAAAAATAGCCAATTTTTCAATATTTTAAACTGAAAGAATGGTAATATTCCGAGTCGAAATTCGGACCATCGTACAAAATTCTGAGCAACCAGCTATATATATTCTGAAAGGTACTTGAATAAGCTTTCCAAATATTATTAGTAAAAGTTGGCACAATCATATTAAAGGGGCGCGCTCTCAACCTGAACATAGCCAATTTTTCAATATTATATATGTAAAGATAGACCGGTATTTTATTCGAAGTCCAAATTCGGACCATAGTACAAAATTCTCAGCATCCAGCTATATATATTCTGAAAGGTAATTGGATAAGCTTTCCAAATATTATTAGTAAAAGTTGGCACAATCCTATTAAAGGGGCGCGCTCTCAACCTGAACATAGCCAATTTTTCAATATTCTGAATGTAAAGACAGACCAGTATTTTTTTCGAAGTCCAAATTCGAACTATCGTACAAAATTCTAAGCATCCAGCTATATATATTCTGAAAGATACTTGCATAAGCTTTCCAAATATTATTAGTAAAAGTTGGCACAATCATATTAAAGGGGCGCGCTCTCAACCTGAACATAGCCAATGTTTCAACATTTAAAGTGAAAGAACGGTAATATTCCGAGTCGAAATTCGGACCATAGTACAAAATTCTCAGCATCCAGCTATATATATTCTGAAAGGTAATTGGATAAGCTTTCCAAATATTATTAGTAAAAGTTGGCACAATCATATTAAAGGGGCGCGCTCTCAACCTGAACATAGGCAATTTTTCAATATTCTGAATGTAAAGACAGACCGGTATTTTTTTCGAAGTCCAAATTCGAACTATCGTACAAAATTCTAAGCATCCAGCTATATATATTCTGAAAGGTATTTGCATAAACTTTCCAAATATTATTAGTAAAAGTTGGCACAATCATATTAAAGGGGCGCGCTCTCAACCTACAAATCGCCATTTTTTCAATATTTTAAACTGAAAGAATGGTATTATTCCGAGTCGAATTCGGACCATAGTACAAAATTCTCAGCATCCAGCTATATATATTCTGAAAGGTAATTGGATAAGCTTTCCAAATATTATTAGTAAAAGTTGGCACAATCCTATTAAAGGGGCGCGCTCTCAACCTGAACATAGCCAATTTTTCAATATTCTGAATGTAAAGACAGACCAGTATTTTTTTCGAAGTCCAAATTCGAACTATCGTACAAAATTCTAAGCATCCAGCTATATATATTCTGAAAGATACTTGCATAAGCTTTCCAAATATTATTAGTAAAAGTTGGCACAATCATATTAAAGGGGCGCGCTCTCAACCTGAACATAGCCAATGTTTCAACATTTAAAGTGAAAGAACGGTAATATTCCGAGTCGAAATTCGGACCATCGTACAAAATTCTGAGCATCCAGCTATATATATTCTGAAAGGCAATTGGATAAGCGTTCCAAATATTATTAGTAAAAGTTGGCACAATCATATTAAAGGGGCGCGCTCTCAACCTGAACATAGGCAATTTTTCAATATTCTGAATGTAAAGACAGACCAGTATTTTTTTCGAAGTCCAAATTCGAACTATCGTACACAATTTTGAGCATTCAGCTATATACATTCAGAAAGGTAATTTGATAAGCTTTCCAAATATTATTAGTAAAAGTTGGCACAATCATATTAAAGGGGCGCGCTCTCAACCTGAACATAGCCAATGTTTCAACATTTAAAATGAAATGGTAATATATATAGCTGGTTGCTCAGAATTTTGTACGATGGTCCGAATTTTGACTCGGAATATTACCATTCTTTCAGTTTAAAATATTGAAAAAATGGCTATTTGTAGGTTGAGAGCGCGCCCCTTTAATATGATTGCGCCAACTTTTACTAATAATATTTGGAACGCTTATCCAATTACCTTTCAGAATATATATAGCTGGATGCTCAGAATTTTGTACGATGGTCCGAATTTCGACTCGGAATATTACCGTTCTTTCATTTTAAATGTTGAAACATTGGCTATGTTCAGGTTGAGAGCGCCCCCCTTTAATATGATTGTGCCAACTTTTACTAATAATATTTGGAAAGCTTATCCAATTACCTTTCAGAATATATATCGATGGATGCTCAGAATTGTGTACGATGGTCCGCATTTCGACTCGGAATATTACCGTTCTTTCACTTTAAATGTTGAAACATTGGCTATGTTCACGTTGAGAGCGCGCCCCTTTAATATGATTGTGCCAACTTTTACTAATAATATTTGGAAAGCTTATTCAATTACCTTTCAGAATATATATAGCTGGTTGCTCAGAATTTTGTACGATGGTCCGAATTTCGACTGGGAATATTACCATTCTTTCAGTTTAAAATATTGAAAAATTGGCTATTTTTAGGTTGAGAGCGCGCCCCTTTAATATGATTGTGCCAACTTTTATTAATAATATTTAGAAAGCTTATACAATTACCTTTCAGAATATATATAGCTGGATGCTCAGAATTTTTTACGATGGTCCGCATTTTGACTCGGAATATTACCGTTCTTTCATTTTAAATGTTGAAACATTGGCTATGTTCACGTTCAGAGCGCGCCCCTTTAATATGATTGTGCCAACTTTTACTAATAATATTTGGAAAGCTTATTCAATTACCTTTCGGAATATATATAGCTGGTTGCTCAGAATTTTGTACGATGGTCCGAATTTTGACTCAGAATATTACCATTCTTTCAGTTTAAAATATTGAAAAAATGGCTATTTGTAGGTTGAGAGAGCGCCCCTTTAATATGATTGTGCCAACTTTTACTAATAATATTTGGAAAGCTTATGCAATTACCTTTCAGAATATATATAGCTGGATGCTTAGAATTTTGTACGATAGTACGAATTCGACTCGGAATATTGCCGTTCTTTCACTTTAAAATATTAAAAGATAGGCTGGCACTGCCAGGCAGGATACGCCCACATTTTTGAGAGATGGATAGAGAACAAGCAATACCGAAAGTGATTTTTCCTACATCATTAAGTCCTGTATTTCATACTGTATTGGGAGCAGCCATTTTGTTGGTCAGTTCCAGTCTGATATTCATGAAATTTGAAGCCGACAACCTAGAAATGTGACTTTTCGTCAAAATCTGATAAGAATTGTGACCTGTAGAGAGTCCACAACCATGATATACCATATTTTTACACTATTCGCGTACAAACGGCGAACATTTCGTCCGGCAATTTTGGTAACGATTTTCACGAAATTCGAACTGAACCTTCCTTACGGTGCAACAGTAATATAATCAGAGTTTTTTTTTAAATCAGATAATAATTGTTCGAGAGATAGACAGAGAACAAGCAATACCGAAAGTGATTTTTCCTACAATCAAAGGCCATAATTCATTAAGTTACAATTTGAAATGTGCAAATATCAAAAAGAATAAAGATCTTTAGGTTATAAACAAGCAATTCAGGTTTCATCAAAATCGAATTAAAATTGCGACCTCTACAGGGTCCACAACTTTGATATACCATATTTTTACACTGTTCGCGTACAAACGGCGTCCATTTTTTCTGGCAATTATGGTCCGATTTTCTCAAAATTCATAATCAACCTTCCGTAGGGTGTAACGGTGATAGAGTCAAACGTTTTTTTAAATCGGATAATAATTGTGACTTCCAGTGGGACCACAGGCGATTTTGCGGACAATCAGGGGCCATAATTCAGGAAGTTACGATCAGATATGTGCAAATAACGAAAGGAACCAAGATCTTTGGGTTATAACCATGCATTTAAAGTTTCATCAAAATCGAATTAAAATTGTGACCTCTACAGGGTCCACAACCATGATATACAATTTTTTAACAGTATTCGCGTACAAACGGCGGCCATTTTGTATGGCAATTTTGGTCCGATTTAACCGAAATTCGAACTCAACCTTCCTTACGGTGTAACGGTAATATAATCAAACGTTTTTTTAAATCGGATAATAATTGTGACCTCAAGAGGGACCACAAGCTAAGAAAAGGCGATTTTGCGTATAATCAGGGGCCATAATTCAGGAAGTTACGATCCGATATGCGCAAATATCGAAAGGAACCAAGATCTTTGGATTATAACCATGAATTTCAAGTTTCATCAAAATCGAATTAAAATTGTGACCTCTACAGGGTTCACAACCTTGATATACCATTTTTTAACAGTATTTGCGTACAAACGGCGGCCATTTTGAATGGCAATTATGGTCCGATTTTCCCGAAATTCGAACTCAACCTTCCTTAGGGTGTAACGGTGATAGAGTCAAACGTTTTTTTAAATCGGATAATAATTGTGACCTCCAGAGGGGCCATAGGCAATTTTTCGGATAATCAGGGGCCATAATTCAGGAAGCTACGATCCGATATGCGCAAATATCGAAAGGAACCAAGACCTTTGGGTTATAACCATGCATTTCAAGTTTCATCAAAATCGAATTAAAATTGTGACCTATACAGGGTCCACAACCATGATATACCATTTTTTAACAGTATTCGCGTACAAACGGCGGCCATTTTGTATGGCAATTTTGGTCTGATTTTCCCGAAATTCGAACTCAACCTTCCTTAAGGTGTAACGGTGATATAATCAAACGTTTTTTTAAATCGAATAATAATTGTGACCTCCAGAGGGACCACAAGCTAAAAAAAGGCGATTTTGCGTATAATCAGGGGCCATAATTCAGGAAGTTACGATCCGATACGCGCAAATATCGAAAGGAACCAAGATCTTTGGGTTATAACCATGAATTTCAAGTTTCATCAAAATCGAATTAAAATTGTGACCTCTACAGGGTCCACAACCTTGATGTACCATTTTTTAACAGTTTTTGCGTACCAACTGGCGGCCATTTTGTATGGCAATTTTGGTCCGATTTTTCCGAAATTCGAACTCAACCTTCCTTAGGGTGTAACGGTGATATAATCGAACGTTTTTTTAAATCGGATAATAATTGTGACCTCCAGAGGGACCATAAGCTAAAAAAGGTGATTTTTCGGACAATCAGGGGCCATAATTCAGGAAATTACGTTCCGATAGTCGCAAATATCGAAAGGAACCAAGATCTTTGGGTTATAAACATGCATGTCAAGTTTCATTAAAATCGGTTCAAAATTGTGACCTCTATAGGGTCCACAAGCTAAAAACGTGATTTTTCGTACTATCAGGGGCCATAATCCATGAAGTTTTGATCCGATACATGCCAATATCGAAAGCAGCCGAGATCTTTTGGGGATAAACCTATATTTCAAGTTTCGTCAAAATCAGATAAGAATTGTGACCTGTAGAGGGTCCACAACTAAATTGTGGACGGACGGACGGACGGACGGACGGACGGACGGACGGACAGACGGACGGACGGACGGACGGACAGGGGCGACGACAATATACGTCCACATAAAAATGTGGGCGTATAAAAATTGGCTATGTTCAGGTTGAGAGCGCGCCCCTTTAATATGATTGTGCCAACTTTTACTAATAATATTTGGAAAGCTTATCCAATTACCTTTCAGAATATATATAGCTGGATGCTCTGAATTTTGTACGATGGTCCTAATTTGGACTTAGAATAAAATACCGGTCTATCTTTACATATATAATATTGAAAAAATTGGCTATGTTCAGGTTGAGAGCGCGCCCCTTTAATATGATTGTGCCAACTTTTACTAATAATATTTGGAAAGCTTATCCAATTACCTTTCAGAATATATATAGCTGGTTGCTCAGAATTTTGTACGATGGTCCGAATTTGGACTTCGAATAAAATACCGGTCTATCTTTACATATATAATATTGAAAAAATTGGCTATGTTCAGGTTGAGAGCGCGCCCCTTTAATATGATTGTGCCAACTTTTACTAATAATATTTGGAAAGCTTATTCAATTACCTTTCAGAATATATATAGCTGGTTGCTCAGAATTTTGTATGATGGTCCGAATTTGCACTTCGAATAAAATACCGGTCTATCTTTACATATAGAATATTGAAAAATTGGCTATATTCAGGTTGAGAGCGCGCCCCTTTAATATGATTGTGTCAACTTTTACTAATAATATTTGGAAAGCGTAATCAATTACCTTTCAGAATATATATAGCTGGTTGCTCAGAATTTTGTACGATGGTGCGAATTTTGACTCGGAATATTACCGTTCTTTGAGTTTAAAATATTGAAAAATTGTCGACGTTTAGGATGAGAGCGCACCCCTTTAATATGATTGTGCCAACTTTTACTAATAATATCTGGAAAGCCTATTTAATTATCTTTTGGGATATATTTAGTTGAATGTCTAGAATTTTGTACGATAATGCGAAATTACACCTCTATTCTGAGCTAAAGGAATGGATAAAAAATAATATATTATTCTACTTTCATTTGATAGACGTAACGTTAGATTTTATTGGTTGGTAAAAATAGATGAGTTTGGGCGACTGTTGTCTTAATTCTGAATAGGTTGCCAACGAACAGGTTGCCAGCTGGATCGGTCGAATAGCTGGCTAGCCGAATAGGTGGCCAATTTGTGTTCGGTGAAAAATTGCCAGGTTGATCAAACCTCCTGACCGAATACAAATCGTGGGGGATCAATTATTTACATATACCTATGCATTTTTTAAAGCCCTAACCTTTTCTTTTCCTTTCTGATCACCCATTAAATACAATACATAGTTCCGAAAACAGTGCAAATGACCTTCACCTTATACAGACATTACTCCGCGTTCTGTGAGTTTCTGTCTTAATTTTATAATTCGCTTTTGTATGTGTCATATTATGTGTTATAATGTTTGGCACATATCATTGAGAGTATGTTGCCTCTAATACAATTTGTTGATGAAGTGTAACTTTGGGAATTTACTTTGGCTGCATAGGACTATTGCCATTCGCTGCAGCACTTCCAGAAGATGCCATTTGGCCCCCAAATGTCAACAATTATGAAATTTGGCAAAAACTTTATTTTGTGAATATTTTGAGAGAATTGATCTGTAATGAGAAAAATTGAAAGGTAATGTAGCATCATGTTGCATGGATGTCACTTGTAATCGGATAGCCGATCTCTGGAGATGTGGTTTTTTTTTCGAAGGGTGGGATGAACTGTCAAAAAAGTTTGTACATGTGGTTTCGTCGTCAAGTGACTTCAAATTCGTTGAATATATTTTATTTTCATATTGGTAAGTACACACTGCATTCTTGCATTGCAACTTATATTGTGGTGATATCCATTTGAGAAAATAATAGTTTTTAATGGCTTGTCCTGTATTTAGTTTGGGACTACGGAACGCCATAGGTAGCACGTGCCAAAGACGACAGTCTTCAGTTTATTTGACTAATCATTTTACTAAGCTTTTTGAAATTAAACCTTTACATTAGGTTTTTTCATATTGTCAACTTCAAAATTAATTGTTGGATAATTTCAATTTCTTCTAGTGCTACATTTTGTGGGTTTTGTGTATGTTAAAATTATCATGATTTAGCCTATATTGCCTATATTATTACTAATTAGGCCTAAATTATTTTCTGTGGCTTACGTATACTTTTAAGACATGGTTTGTAGGGTTTTCATATTTAAAATTCTTATATAATTATGTGTTGTTTATTTACTCTTCATTGATATAACCACTGGTACATTTTTATTCTTATTTTACAGAATTCGACAAGAAAATCGCAGATTGGCGGGCGTGTTGCCTTAATTACAGGAGATAAATATTTGAGAAATTGACACAAATGGGTAACACGGTATATAATAATGCAATATGAATGTATATAAACTGAATTACAAAAATTTCAAATCAAGTCTGTTTTCCGAAATATGCCAGATGTCTCAATTGAATGGCAATCTCTAGCGTCTGTTTATTCCAGGCTACAATGATAGTATTTATTGTACATTTGGTCTCCAGATAAGAATATGAACACCCCCCCCCCCCCAAAACAAACATTCCTATTCAAATAAAATATGTGAATATGTGTGGATTTAAAGTCCTCCAAACTGATGGCAAATGTATATGGTGGCTGTCTTTGTTTAAATCTAGAAGGCCTAAAGCAACCATCATGCCAATAAAAACAATTTCCTATCTTGACAGTAAAGTTACACTTTTGCAACATGATGAGTGTTGTGCATGGGTAGGGTACAACGTACCAACCCTTCTAGAAGACGTGTACATTGTACATCTGTGAATGGATGTGATTCATTTCTGTCAGCATCTAATTAACTAGAACATCTGATATCACCTCCCATTGGAAGTTTGCAAATAATGCTGAATGCTTTACACATGTACATGTATATTAATGTTTGATTATAGAATTTGTGTATGTGTTGGATTTAGAAAATGAATTGAAAAATACACCTTTACATTATTTATTTTTCAGAAATATAGGAATACTTGTCTAATGAATGCCAGGAACTGAGATATGATTTAGGATTTGTTGACTTTAATAACAGGTGCGTATAACAAATTGTAAATAATGTGGATTATTCCATTTGATGTACATACCTGTACATTACTAGATGAATGCTTTTTGAGTAAGGGGAGTTGGATGACCGAATGGATAGCATGTGCGTGCTGTGTCATAAAGCCTGTCATTGAGTCAACTAGCTTTGTTTTGAACCTCCGGTTGTACGTGACAAGGAGTAGGGTTGCCTGTCCAACCTCATGGGTTTTCTCCGGGTCCTCCAGTTTCCTCCCACTGCTAAAGACCCCTATGGGCAAGCGAATTATTGAAATAAAATTAAACCATTTAGTCCCAAAATGACCTAGTTTGTGTCGAGTGGATGTTAAACCCCATTTTTTTTCTTTTTAAGTAAATTGGATATCCGAAAGATTAACATGTGCACATTTGAACACAAGGTCTGTCATTGAGTCAAGTGGCATAGTTTAAGTTCTCTGCTTGCATGTGACAGGCAGTAGGGTCACCTGTACAGCCTAATGGGTTTTTTCCCAGTCCTCCTACTGCTAAAAACCCCTACATGTTATCAACTTATTGAAATAAATTTAAACCATGAGTTAGTCCCTAGTTTGTATCCAAAGGACATTAAACCTCTCTGTCTGTCTCTCTGTCACTCACAATAATACATTTATTAAATTCATGAAAATCCCCCCCCCCACACACATACACACATACCCCCCAAAAAGGCTGCTTCTATTGCAATTAGATGTTATATCAGGAATATGAAAGCTATGTGTACAATGTAGAACACTGGTAGGGTGCCCCACCCTAAATGAATATCTCCAAATATCTCGACAATTACACCACAAAACTAATATATTTAGAAAGCCTTAAATCTGTTTCACACATTTATAGTCACTAAATAAATGACCATGTTGTACTTCATAAGCTATGATCATTAAACCATACATAAATAATACTGAAAAATGGTTTGGAGTGGCGTCCATAACATCCAGACACTTTTGAGTAAAAGATAGGTTACGTGCCCTTGTTTTGAAATTAGTCTCGCTTAACTAGTCTACCGATCATTCTACGTCTAATTGACGGGTCGGGATAATCAAGACTACTTTTTTTACGAAACATGGAACAAGAAATTGAATTTAGAAGCACCAACATCAGGCAACTCAACAATATTTTTAAGAACCTTGTAAAAGTAAAATGAAACTACTGCTAGCATCATATTCTTGCTTTACGCCATTTACCGATGTTGAGTCAGAGATATTATTTGTACTTGACCAAAATATGCAGCTTCTAATGGTACAGTTAATTATAAGGCAATTTAAAAAATAAAACGAGCGTAATTTCTAAAGATGCCGTAAAAACCAAAAAGTTAAATATTATTGCTATTCAGAATCGTCAACAATAGATTTTTTACGACTGTAGTAGTGTTTGGTGTTTTGAACATTTCCGCATGCTGTTGCTATTTATAGCCTCAACGAGTGTGCGAGACTGTTAGAAATCAGTAGTAAGTCATTCAACTAAAACGTGCAGGATCAACGTGTCAAGAACAACTTTTCAGTTGGCACGTGGGGCACCCTAACACTGGTAAATGCTTCACATTCATATCTTTGTGAAACTCATATCATAGGGCCAATATTGCTATTCACTGTGCCACTAGTTGTACACCATACATCTGCAGAGAAAGTAGTGCATGAAACAAAATGGCCTTTTGTTTACAAAATATTTGAAAACTTTGAGGTCCTATAACTAAGTTTTGATAATTTTTTTTCAGATTTCAAGTCTTGATGGTTGGAGTTTGATTATCTGAGCAACTTTTGGCTGGTTTAGTTTTCCTGTGTTCTTTTTTATAAAGCTTGTAGCTGCGCAGCCCTGACTTAGGAATTTCCTTTATTATTTGGTAAATATTTTATTTCAAAGTCATTTTTTTTTTATTTCCATCCATTTTTTATTGTTCTGTATCATCTCAGGCACATTTAGATACCAACATATCAGCATTAAATCTTGTGTAAGTCAATTTTTGAGAACCCCCCATTTTAGGTGTTGTGACAAAATGGTGTCACTTTACCTTGCCCTTAAATTACATAGGACGGGAAGATCTTTGCAGTATCTAGTAGTCTTTCTGGATTTGAGGAGTCTTTGGATTCTTGAGTCTTGGCTAGGCTTCTTTAAACTCAGCAATAGCTTTGGAGCTCTGGAGCAGTTAGGTGTTGTCAGTACGAGTACTAATTTGCCACCTTCGTGAAATTTCTCAAGTTCTGAAATTGTAATGGCCGCCCAGTCAAATAGAGCATGCGCAATCCAACTCACGTGATCATACGCCCCTTTCCATATATGGCATATGACCATAATTATATGCTAATGAACTTAGCGTGGGAAATAAATGTCAGAAACAATGATAGACCGCGTGTTGGGGAGGATGGGCATAAATTTTTCGCTCAAACCTGAACAAAAACTGATAATAGATTTAATTGTTCAAAAAAAGGATGTAATGGGCGTCTTGCCAACGAGATTTGGCAAATCTTTAACATTTATCATGATCCCATTAGTTTTAGATGAGGTAAGAATTTTTCGTCAAAAGTTAACAAATATATGAATTAATGAATGAATGAATAAAATGGGGTTTAATGAATTAATTTTTGATAATTAATTTAATAATAACTAAATATGTTTAAAAAAACTTTCAATTTTTATGTGTATTGATTTTTGTTTTCTCTTTTTATGATAGATTGATTTATTAATCTTTACCCATAACTTTTGTGAATAAAGACCTTTTAGTAGCTGGCTTGCTACTTGTGAAAGGCTTTCCACAGTTGCAACATTCATCCATGTTGGACAAGTTTAGTTTCGATTTGAAAGACACATGATTCCTGTCATTGACATTTCAGCCGAGATTCTCTTATAGTATTTGAGCTGGTCAGCGTATAGCAGGCATTGCCTTATATGGAAAGCGATGGGCAGAGTTAAGGCCTCGCGCTATTTGGCGAGATTTCAATTGGCCTGTGTCATGGCTGCCTGCACATTACAAGGCAAAATACTAGATCTTTCCGAACGGTTAGGGTTCGGGTTAGGTTTATCTAAAACTATTCCGAAGGGGTTGGGTTAGGGTTAGGGTTCGGGTTAGGTTTATCTAAAACTATTCTGAAGGGTTAGGGTTCGAACTGTGGCTATAAACACGGAAAATATTTCTCCGTTCGGAAAGATCCAGCCATTACAAGAAACACCGCTAAGAAAATGTAAAACGCATTACCACAAAGAAAAACTGTTCGGTAACTCTTTTAGTTGTTAAGACTTCATTATGTATGATAGGATTACTTATTTTAATACAAACTGTAATGACAATTGTGCATTTTAACCTATTTGAACTTGCGTCAACGGTCTTAGACTGTACCACTTGTAACGATAACCAGCTCAGCTATAGTTATCATTACATTATAGTAACTACCTGCATGAGTGCATGGGTGAGAAAGTTCACCTCGTTTTTCCGGCGTGATTTCCCCTTGTCAATGATGCAGAACGGGGGTCCTGACAAGGACAGCTGCCTAGTCGTTCTAATGGGACAAAAAACGAGGTCCTGTGTACACATACATGTACATGTAGGCATGCACAAATTTGAAAACTAATACCAGCAATGCAGTAGCAACGGAAATCGGTTATTTCAAATATGATGTACATAAAGGCAGTCAAAATGTATATCCTACCTTGTACAGAAAATAAACATAATAGATTTATAGACTTTTTTTTTTTTTTTTTTTTTTCTCAAGTTTATTTACAAAATTCAGAGTTACATTATTCATTTATAATGATATTAACAATGCAATTGACAATATTTATAATTTAATACAGTAGAATTATTTACAATTGTTATATACATAAGTCAATATGAATTATATACATACGGTAATATATTACAACATAGTATAAAAGTTCCTACAGCTAATTCCATATTTTGAGGTATAGACAGCTCTTTGACATCTGCTTAGCGCCTGGTTGAACGAGGGTGAAATACCGTTTCCCTCGGCTATAGCACGTGCAGAAGGAATTGTGGGATGTTATGAAGACCAGCTAGATAAGGGGTGAGTTTTGATCACAGTGAATGGATAGCGCTAAATTTCTTTTAATTAATTTATATTTTCCACTTGAACATACAATAATTTTGGTAAGTGTTTTTGACAGAAAAAACCACGCAGTTACTGAGTTTGTGTCTGGGGTGTGGGATATATAATATGAAACATTAGTCAACGTGCTAAAATACGAAAGCGAAAAAGTAAATAAGATGCCTAATGGACCTTATAATACATGTTATAAGGTTCATGCTAAAATGGTTGGAGCAACTTATAAAGTGATAATAGCACAGTTAATGTTTACATAATTAGGGGAGAAGTTGCAGGGTAAAACTTCAAACATGACGAAGACTTGCCTTAAAGAAAGTAATAAGGCAGTGAGGAGTGAAGCTTAGGATAGTATTGATTATCAATGTGTTTGTTTTCTTTTTGTATAGAATTGGTGTATTAGTTCTTTTGAAATATTGGTGGATAGAGGGTGTGTCCGGTTAGACCATATGATTGACAGGTATAGGTATATATCATGGATGTATTTAGATTTAACATTGTGCAGATGGATGGTGTTGTTGTTGATTTTGAACTCTTTGGTGAAATGAATATTGTTTATGTGCGTGGTAATGAAACGTTTATAGAATTGTAATTTGGGGCAATTTAGAAACAGGTGATGGTAAGATACAGTTGCATATGATTGACAGGTATAGGTATATATCATGGATGTATTTAGATTTAACATTGTGCAGATGGATGGTGGTGTTGTTGATTTTGAACTCTTTGGTGAAATGAATGTTGTTTATGTGCGTGGTAATGAAACGTTTATAGAATTGTAATTTGGGGCAATTTAGAAACAGGTGATGGTAAGATTCGGTTGCAATAGTGGCATTTATAGCTGTTAATATATATATTTCTGTGTAGCATAATATCTTTTGTTAGCACGGCATTATTAATGGTTGTATACATGAAATCCTTTTCTTTTTCAGACAAGCAGGTACACTGATAGAGAGTTGACCAGACTTTAGAGAAGTCGATATGAGGTAATTGTTTATTTATTTTTGGTTGTGTGTGTAATATGTCAATTAGAGACTGGTATATGTCTTTAAGTTTTGTATTATAAGTATATTTGATAGATGATTTGAGTCTATGGTAAGATTCTTTTATATCTAAAAATGGTTGGGGGATTTTATCTGAGTGGGTATAATAATTTGATGCATATCTCGGTAGAATATCCCTTGTAGTAAATCCTAGCCAGTATATGTATAGGCCTACCCAGGGACTTGTGTTGTCCTTAATAGCATTTATTATGAGTTGTTGTTGCATTGCCTGAATTTTTATACGCCCACATTTTCATGTGGACGTATATTGTCGTCGTCCCTGTTCGTCCGTCCGTCCACAATTGTTTGTGAACAGTCTACAGGTCACAATTTTTATCCGATTTCAATGAAACTTAAAATATAGGTTTATCACCCTAAGATCTCGGTTCCTTTCGATATTGGCATGTATCGGACCTTAACTTCATGGGTTATGGCCCCTGATTGTACGAAAAATCACGTTTTTTAGCTTGTGAACAGTGTAGAGGTCACAATTTTGAACCGATTTGGATGAAACTTGACATGTATGTTTATAACCGAAAGATCTTGGTTCCTATCGATATTTGCGCCCATCGGTTCGTAACTTCCTGAATTATGGCCCCTGATTGTCCGAAAAATCGCCCTTTTTAGCTTGTGGTCCCTCTGGAGGTCAAAATTGTTGTCCGATTTAAAAAAACGTTTGATTATATTACCCTTCCATGGTTATGAAGGTTGAATTCGAATTTCGTGAAAATCGGACCAAAATTGACGGACAAAATGGCCACCGTTTGTACGCGAATAGTGTGAAAATATGTTATATCAATGTTGTGGACCTTATAGAGGTCACAATTTTGATGAAACTTGACATGTATGTTTATAACCCAAAGATCTTGGTTCCTTTCGATATTTGCGCCCATCGAATCGTAACTTCCTGAATTATGGCCCCTGATTGTCCAAAAAATCGCCCTTTTTAGCTTGTGGTCCCTCTGGAGGTCAAAATTGTTATCCGATTTAAAAAAACGTTTGATTATATCACCGTTCCATGGTTATGAAGGTTGATTTCGAATTTCATGAAAATCGGACCAAAATTGACGGACAAAATGGCCGCCGTTTGTACGCGAATAGTGTGAAAATATGTTATATCAAGGTTGTGGACCTTATAGAGGTCACAATTTTGAACCAATTTTGATGAAACTTGACATGTATGTTTATAACCCAAAGATCTTGGTTCCTTTCGATATTTGCGCCCATCGGATCGTAACTTCCTGAATTATGGCCCCTGATTGTCCAAAAAAATCGCCCTTTTCAGCTTGTTGTGCCTCTGGAGGTCACAATTATTATCTGATTTATAAAAAAAATGTTTGATTATAAAAACCAAACAAATTCTAATGATTTTCTGATAATTCCTTAATATGCGACAACTCTTGTTGACTGCCCGGACGATTTGGCTGCTGTGTGGGCGTATGTTTCGTTGCCTGGCAACCTATTTTTAGTTGAATATTTGGAACTTTAAGGCCCCCATTTCTATAGTCTAGGTTCAAGGTGTTTCGATTAATTGTTTCACTTTTATTATCCCAGATGAAGTTGTAGATTATTTTATTTATATTTTTGGTAATTGAATTTGATGGAGGAACTATCCTAGCAACAAACCATAATTTACTGAGTATGTAGGTGTTTAATATACATATTTTTTCTTTATATGATAGTGAGTGGTTTTCCCATGTCTGAATGGTTGATTTTATTATTTGGATTAGGGGTAACCATTTTTTTTCCATTTTATTTGTGCCAAACCAAATGCCTAGTAATTTAATAACATCAGTTTTAATATTTATACTTATATTTACAGGATAAGAGTATTGGGATGGTTTACCAATAGAAAGAATTTCAGTTTTATCATGGTTAAGTTGAGAGCCAGATATCGAGCCAAAGGTTTTGAATTGTTCAAGAAGTGTGTTGTATGAAGATAGTCTCGATATTATTGCCGAAACGTCATCCGCGTGTTGAAAAAGCTTAATCTCTGATGGGTAGTTAGGGATTCGGATGCCTTTTATGAGGATGTTTCTGTTTATGTATGAGGCAAGGGGGTTGATACATAGGGAGTAGAGAATCATGGATAGTGGACATCCTTGACGAATCGATCGGTTAATTTTAATAATTTGGGTAAAGGATCCATTTACTTGGACTTTACTAATCAAGTTTTTAAACAATATTGTAATCCAGTTTAGGATGTAATTTGGGAAATTTATATGTTTTAGTAAATTTTTAATATAGTTGTGTTCAATGCGATCAAAGGCTTTTTCTTGGTCAAAAGATAGTATATAGGCACTGGACTCATTTGTGTTTATATAGTTTAAAATTGTATTTATTGAATGTAGATTGTCAAAAATGCTTTTATTTGGTCCGGCTCCAGTTTGTGTATTAGAGATTAATTTGTTTATAACTGTATTGATTCTTGTGCCTAAAATTTTTGTGATGATTTTATAGTCGACACATAACAGGCTTATCGGTCTATAATTCTTTAGTAATCAGTGGTCACCTTTATTCTTATAATTAATTGTTATTATACCAGTTCTCATTGTGTTGGATAGTTCACCCTGTAAATAGATGTTGTTTATTACTTCTGTTAAGTCGGTTCCTATGGTGTCAAAAAATTTAATATAGAAATCGGCTGTAATACCGTCGATGCCAGGACTACGGTTTGTTCTGAAACTTTGTAACGCTTTGAGAACTTCATCTTTAGATATGAAATGAGACAGAGAATCTGTTTCCGTGTTAGTTAGAGTATCTATGTTACTGTTTTCAATATAGGAGTTTATAAAGTTTTCATCAATGTTTTGAGAAGTATATAGTTGTTGGTAATATTCGTGAATTGTGTCTAGAATATCTTGTTCATTATCACATAATGTATTATTTTGATTGATTAATTGTTTGATTTGCTTTTTAGCACCATTTTTGACCTCTGCTAGTTTATATATTTTAGAATTATTAGATAGATTAATTTTAGGTATTTCTAGCTTTGATCGTATGACGTAACCTTGTGTTATATTTTGTTCTATTATTTCGATTTTTGTTTGAATTTCATGTATTGAGTTAGTATTCATGATAGTTCATTCTCAAGAGTTTGGAGTTGTGAGTATAGGTTGTTTAGTGTATTTCTATTTTCACTTGATTGTGCCTGACAGTATTTTTGTGTAATTTGTTTGATAGATTTTTTTCCATCTTCCCACCATTTTATGTTATCTAGGTAGACATTTTTTTTGTTTTGCCAATGAGACCAGAACAGTGTGATTTGGTTTTGGTAGATTTTGTCCTCTAATATTGAGTTGTTAAGTTTCCAGTATCCATGACCCCACTTTAGGTTGTCTAGATTTATATTGATTTCAATTGCTTTGTGATCAGAAAAGTGTATAGGAATATGTTTAATTGTTTTTATGAATGTCGAAAAGTCATTACTCGAATAGCATCGGTCTAGCCGACTAGCGTATCCCCTAGAATTGGACCAGGAGAAAGTAATAGAGTCCGGGGAAGTAGCTCTATAATTATCAATGATATTTAGGGTGGATTTTATTTCAATTAGTTTTTGAATGGCTTCTTTTGGGTGGTTGTTCAAGTTATCAGATTTATTGTCTTTTTTATCTTCTATAAGGTTGAAATCGCCTGTCATAATATATGTGTGTTGTGGGTTATAAAGTGTTTTGACATATTCTAATAATGAGGTGTAAAAGCTAATTTTTTGTTCTCTGGCGCTGGGCCCATATATATTTAGTAGTTGAATAGTTTTCATGTTGGCAGTTATTTCTATATGCTGAACTCTACTACCAGCAAGTTTTTGAGGTGTAGTCTGGATATTATGAGCAATGTTTGGATGTATTAGTATAGCAACACCAATTTTAGTTTCATTAAATGATGTGTACATTTTATGGTTAGTAATATTTTCAATACTTTGTCTCTGTTCATCATCTAGTGTTAGAATTTCCTGAATACAGGCAATATCTAACTTCTTAAACATATTATTTAATTTAATAATCTTCAAGGTATTACCTTGTTGAATATTCATGGAAAATAGGAACATAATTAAATAGATATGAGAGAGTAGGAGCTTCATAGTTTTGTTTCTTAGAGTTGTTTCAATCTAAAGTAAGATAATTCCAAATATGTATCTAGACATTAGTTTCGATCAGGGGCGAGTTCGCCCTTTGTTTTTTGTCGTTATTATCACTATCTGAAGGACTGTCTGAGCTTCTATCTCTTTTATATCTATCACACTCAGTGATTGTAGAAATATTTATTGACTCATCAGCGTCATAATTGGTAGTCATATCGGTTGCTGGTGTTCCATTAAGACTATCATCAGCATATAAGTCATTGTGGTCCACTAAGGGCCTTGTACTTATTGGGGTAGATAACCCAGAACTATCTGGGAGGGACTCTAGTGGGGTGCTCTGGGATTCCGTGCAGATATGGGCAATGTCTGTGGGGCATGAGATATTGATGTCAGATTTTTGATTAATTGAGTAAGGATTAGGTACATGATTGTCATCGGTTATAATATTTACAGTGGCGCATTCCTTAGACCTATCAGTATTACTCAAAATATTAGGATCTGCTATTTGTTTTGGGATTGTTATGTCTTCTTCTTTTTCTAGAGTAGAATTGGAATTATCAATGGATTGATTCGTTATAGGGGATGGTACTATGGATGGTATATCACTTTTTGGGCTTGTTTGGGGATGTAGAGCAGGGAAATCATTTTGACTGTCAGGTTTTGGAGGTTTAGGGGTGACACCCTGACTATACCTTTTGTCCGGTTTAGGGCATTCCCGACCTAGATGGCCATGTTGGCCACAGTTATAGCATGTTTTGCCACGAATTTGGCCCTCATATTTGATGGAAACATGTATTCCCTTAACATATATGTGGGATGGGATGGTTTTATAGATTTTTTTGCATAGACAATTCTTACACCACTTTCCACTGTCGGAAATGGTTTTAATGTTGATCTGTCGCATTTAACAAGATCACAATAGTTCAGCAGTTTGTTTACTATATGTTTATTTTCCATTTCGCATGGTAGACCGAACACCGCAACTGGAATTGAATCAACTGGGTACTCCCAAGTAATGTTGCCAGCAGCTTCCACAGTATAATTGCAGTTCTTTATTGTAAAAGTCTTAAAGGTTTCTAGGAAGACCTCCTTAGCCAGGATATCCTGGAGGGTAAGATAGAATTTACCCTTACCTATATTTTGAAGGCACTTTATGTTCTGTATGTTATACTCCTTTGCCTGTAGGAAATAAAGAAGATCTATTGAAGCAATCCCCGAGAGGGAGTGGTCATCATCTGGTATTAACTCCACAGTATTGTCTCTGTTGAGGTGGTTTGTTATACTAATATCCCCATCGGGATTTATTGTCATCTTTGTTGATTTAGGGTAGCTCATTGTCAATAAATCACGTCAATAAAACATTTATCATAACCTTTCACGTTTTGTTTTTTTTTTTTGTTTTTTTTATTATTAATGTTAATATTAATGGGTAGATTGGTGTGATGGAGCATTTACACAATAGTGAAATGTGATAAATGTGTCATGGCCGCCGCGGCCATGACAGTAAGAATGTCAACAGAAAAGGTTTTTTTTATGTTTTGTCTCTCTTTGTATAGTTTATATAAAACAGCTGATAATGTTATACTAATCCAGTTTCAGGAATATCTTAGTTGTATCTATTTAGCACACTCGATTCTCACTATTGCATACTAAACGCTTTCTATAGACACTAGCTAGAGGGAGAGCTTCCGAGACACGTCTTGTCAGCTCCACTTTGTACTAGAGCATCCTCAATTTTAACACAATTAAACAGGTAAGTGATATCTAGGAATGTGTACTATATTACTACATGAAAATTACTCTTACTGACAGCCACAACAGGAAATTTGTGTGATTGGATCTGATTGTATATTGGATTATTAGGCTTGTCGTTAATTAACAATAAAAGGTGTGATTGTAGTTTTATACTATAAATAAAGTGTGAATTAATTAACTTTGTTGAATGTGTATTTGTGTATATTGCTAAGAAAATGTTACACATTTGTCAACCAATTTAGTGTATTGCATTCAACGTCTAGATCAGGAAGGTCTCTGTCTCGGCTACTACTTGGTAAGATTATATAAATATGATGGAAAATATGCTCACGTCATGGTGAAAGAGCAGCTGCGAGACCACAAACACCAAGTCATCGTCTGTGAGTGCGGAGAAGAATGTACCACCAACCATGTCCTGGTAGACTGCGAGGTATACAAGGAGGAGAGAAGGGAACTAGTGAGAATAATGGAGACCAACAACATACCATTCAACACTAAGAACCTACTCTTCCCTAGGTTTAACAAGCGACCCTATTCCTTATCACGCACAAGCTTGAGCGAGGAGCCACACCACTTGACACATTGACAGACCTTATGATGATTTAAAACTCACCAATTAGACCACTTGGTTGCCATGACAAAGATAACATGGATATGGGGGGGGGGGTGACTCTTTCCAACTATTATGGGATTTGTTGACATTGTCTCAATGTAAAATTGTTCCATTGTAAAAAGGGAGAAATATTAGTCTATTTTTAGAAAGACTTTACCTGTTTTATCAAAATCATTTCCTTGACAGCAAGTAAACATAGGCCACTATATGAATATGTAATAGTGATCTTAAACTAAAGCAATGGCACAGATAGTTAGTTGGACCTTTATGTTAGAAAATATAAAATTATTGAAATACTTCAAAATTGTACGACGTGGTTTATTTTGTGGGATAGTTGATTAAGATGATATTCTGTGATGATTTGCTACACAGAAACCAGTTTATACAATAATTTATTTGAATATTTTAGATATCTGCGAAAGCAGGAACTGGAGTAGAAGAGTTATTATATACTGTCATAGAAGATATACCACCGTAGGTAAACAGTATCTTTATAATTGTAAATGAAATTGAATGAAATAAACAACACATTTTTATATAATAGTCATCTACTTCTCACAAATGACAGTACTACAGAAGTTATGTCTTCTGGAATTATGAAAGGTTTTTTTGGTTTTGTTGAATAACATTAATAGATAAAAAAGGAAATACAAAAAGGTTTTTAATATATATTTGAATATCTTTGCAAGTTTTTCAAGGCAGTGTTTAGTCTCCATGTGTCTCCGAATAATCTTGTGTTTGGTGTGCTCTCAGTCACTATTCTCGGTGAATATTTGCTAGGCTGCTACAGTCGCTGATAAGAATGACATTGATGCAGCTTAATGAGCACCATTCTGCTCGGACCAGTAATGTCTTCTGTAAACAATGCATGCGCCATTGAGCCAATGATTGATGCCCTGTGATGTGACGCCACATGTTAAAAGCAGTCATCTTTTACAGAGCTATAAGAAGACTTTTCGCAATACCTCTGTGAAACAAATTGATATGTTGGTGTAGGTCCGGTCCTTATATGGGGGTTGGATGGCCGAATGGTTAGCGTGCACTCGCCATTGAGTTAACTGGCGTGGTTTCGAATCTCCGGTTGTACGTGGTAAGGAGTAGGGTCGCCTGTCCAACCTTGTGGGTTTTCTCCGGGTACTCCGGTTTTCCCCCCCTGCTAAAGTCCCCTACGCGCAAGTGAATTATTGAAATAAAAATTAAACCATATGTTAGTCCCGAAATGACCTAGCTTGTGTCGAGTGGATATTAAACCCCATTTCTCTCTCTCTCCCCCGGGTCCTTATATTTGACTGGTTTAGAATTTTTGTGGAGATGAATAATATTATTTTATTTTTTTATATGAGACCTAATGGTAGTAAAGAAGCTATAATTATATAGGATCTAGAACAACATTATCATTTATTGTCCCCCGCCTTTCGAAGGAAGTTGGGGGACTATTAAAATGGGTTCGTCCGTCTGTCTGTCTGTCTGTCCGTCTGTCTGTCCGTCACACTTTTTGGGACACAATAACTCTCTTCCTAATTGAGCTAGAATGTTCAAACTTGGTGTATGTGTTTATTAGGTCAATTCCTTGATGGAGTTCGAAGATGAGCATTTTCCGCTTAGGGTAAGCAGAGATAAGCAATTTGATTGGTTGATGCTTTGGGACACAATAACTTTAGTTCTAATTAAGTGAGAGTGATGAAACTTGGTGTATAGTTTCATTATAGTAATACCTTGACTAAGTTCGATAATGAGCATTTTCTGCTCAGGGTAAGCAGAGCTATACACAATTTGATTGGTCGAGAATTTGGAACACAATAACTCTCCTTCTAATTGAGTTCAAATGTTCAAACTTGGTGTATATGCTTATTAGGTCAATGCCTTGATGGAGTTCGAAGATGAGCATTTTCCGCTTAGGGTAAGCAGAGATAAGCAATTTGATTGGTTGATGCTTTGGGACATGATAACTTTAGTTCTAATTAAGTGAGAGTGATGAAACTTGGTGTATAGTTTCATTACAGTAATACCTTGACTAAGTTCGATAATGAGCATTTTCTGCTCAGGGTAAGCAGAGCGATACGCAATTGGATTGGTCGAGACTTTGGAACACAATAACTCTCCTTCGAATTGAGTTAAAATGTTCAAAATTGGTGTGTATGCTTATTAGGTCAATGCCTTGATGGAGTTCGAAGGTGAGCATTTTCTTCTTAAGGTAAGCAGAGATAAGCAATTTTTGGCTGACACTTCGTGTTCAGTTTGATTGGTCGATACGTTTGAAAAAATAAATGTGCGATTAATTAATATGTGTCATATATTTATTTCGGGATTTCGGCGGGGGACATCAGCCTCACTGTTGGCTTGTTGTTTTAATTGTAGACCTAATGGAAGTCGAGAAGCTGTAACTAGAGCATTATTGTTTGACTCAACATACGACCAGTATAAAGGAGTTGTTGGTTATTTTTCATTAATAGATGGTATGTTAACTAAAGGTGAGTAATGAGATATTGGGCTTGTCCTTCTCATTTTCTTTATCAACTGTACAAAGCTGCTAATCATTTCGGTGGAAGTGACGCTGCAATATGTACTATAGGGAGCTTTCACAACAATATTCAAGTACTTTCCCAAGTTCTATATATTGTTGATATCTTGTTAATTTGAAGATGTGTACTTAATTATTCATTCATTCATAATACATTTGATCTGGTTTCTCTAAGCGTACATATTTTCCAGAAACAAAATCAGTTGCTATTTCAAATTCAGTGAATCTGTTGCTTTTTTTGATTCATCGACTTATGGAGTTATTGTGTAGCTTTTATGATAAGTCTTTTTTTTTAGGGAACAAAATCACATCATATCATAATAAAAAGACATATGAGATACAAGATCTAGGTTTTATGCATCCTCTTGAAGAACCAACCAATTCACTGTGAGTTCAATATTAAATTTTGGTTTCAATTTTCATTTATGGTTGTCGACCAGTGTTTTCTATGTATGTTATATTTGTGTTGGAAACAAGATATTTATATGAAGAGAACAGGGGAAAGTCACTTTTTCAACGAATCCCAGTTCATGGCACCATCTAGTAGCAAATTGTATAAGCTTTCGGTGGAACAATCAATTTCAGTTAAAAACGATCGGAGTCACATCAAATCAAGGCTCTTCTGAAATGCCCCCCCCCCCCCCCCCCCCCGGGACAGGGACAAATACGTCCATCGTACACTTTATTTGACCGTAATTTGCCTAAAAAGTGGAAGGCAGTGGTTATACTGGTATTACGATTCGTATTAAACATCATTTTGAAGTTGTAATTAAACCCACTGGTTGTTCTGTTCGCGTCAAGCATTCTCGTCCTAAAGTTTGTTTTGCCTTTTATGCGAAAAGACAAAAATCGACTTAGATCGTTCTTCCTCTGTACACTTCATATACCACCAGTGTTTATATTGATAAGTAACAGGGAAAACAGTCTGGTATGGGCTTGTATTATATACCCTGTTATCCAGTTTTTGGTGACCATTAATGATCAGCTCAATATTTTTAGGATAAACTTCCTTTCAAAGTAAATAGGCTGGTTTTCTTTTTACATTTTTGCTATTATCTGCATACTTTAATGTTTAATTGTAGATATGCAGGTCAAGTTGGATATATTATATGTAATATGAGAAATGCTAAAGAGGCACAAGTAGGAGATACATATTACTTACAAAATACAGAAGTTCAAACTTTGCCTGGTTTTAAAGCTGCTAAACCTATGGTATGATTAAATTATTCAATACCTGTCAACGCTCATAATAAACGCTTGATGCCATCCGATGACTCCGATTTTAAGTAGATTAGAATAGTTCCTCCATTTAATTCAAAATTGGAGAAGCGAGACTAAAACTAGAGGGGGGGGGGGTGGCCGAATGGTTAGCGTGCACGCGCTGTATCATACAGCTTGCCATTGAGTCAACTGGCGTGGTTTCGAATCCCCGGTTGTACGTGGCAAGGAGAAGGGTCACCTGTCCAACCTCGTGGGTCTTCTCCGGGTACTCCGGTTTCCCCCCACTGCTAAAGACCCGTACGCGCAAGCAAATTATTGAAAAATTAAACTATATGTTGGTCCCGAAATGACCTAGTTTGTGTTGAGTCGACGTTAAACCCCATTTCTCTCTCTCTCTAAGACTCGAATGACCAGTAAGCGGTTACAATCAATGCACACATCTTGTCAAAACTACATATCTTGGCACAAAATAAAGTAATTTGAATGAAATTTTCAATATATTCATTTTGTATTACCTATTTTTGAAATCTTTTAGCGAGAATGGCCACTCTTTATCTAAATCTTACATAATGTTTTCTCAGTTTAAAATTTATTTTTTTATATTTAAACTTCAATCAATCTAATTAAAATATAGATCTATATTTCGTTTCGTTTTTTATGCTTTCGATGGCCTACACTCATGTAGATCTAACTAGTTATAGTGGAAGCTCACGTTCTATGACGTCAGGTATCAAGCACGGGACATTTGACCCGATAACGTCAGTCATTCGATTAACCAATTAGCGACCACCATGCTTTTCAAAATCAACTTTTGTTTTGTTATGATTTCTATCCGCTGGTGTTTATAGTATAGACGTCGTTGGCTGGTAATATCTACCCACAGTTCCACGCATGAAAAGGTCAAACGGTCGATTCGACAGACCATTTGATTGGCTGACCCCTCATTTCAGCCAGAACACCAGTTAAATAACAAGTCCTCCAGATCCAAGAGTAGTAAAGACAAGTAAAAATGAAATTTTGAACAATAAAAAACGAAACGAAATTGGATCTGTGTTTTAATCAGATTGAACTTCAATTTGTAGGTTTTTGCTGGTATTTACCCATCCGATCAATCTGAATTTAATTCTCTACGTAATGCTATAGAAAAATTAACATTAAACGATGCAAGTGTTTCTGTTCATATAGATAGCAGGTGATGTATTCTAAACAGTTTAAAATTTGATCATGTGTATATCAGAAGACATGAAGGGGGGTTGTATGGCCGATTAGTTAGCACGTGCGCGATGTATGATAATGTCTGTCATTAAGTCAACTGGCATGGTTTCCCATTCCCTAGTTGTATGTGACAATGTGTAGGATTCACTGTCCTACCTCTTGGATTTTCTCAGGGTCCTCTAGTTTCTTCCAACTGCTAAAGACCCCCTACGCGCAAGCGAATTATTGAAATAAAAATAAACCATATGTTAGTCCTAGTTTGTGTCGAGTGGATGTTAAACCCCATTTCTCTCTTTCTCTATCTATTCACACTGGTCTTAATCTACCTATAATAAAGGTTCTGCAGAGGTGTGGAAATAGATTTTATATAAGTTGATCGAATAGTTTTTAATTTCTTAAAAATAAGTTTTCAACCCTTGAATTAAAATTTCATATACACTACCTCGTTAGCACAGGAAAGCATTAGTGAATGATGGGGGAAAGAATTTAGTACTTTCTAGTTCATTGCACATGGTCTTGTTATTATTTTACTCTCTTCTTCATATTTAGGTCAAGGCTTTAGACTTGGTTATCTAGGTTTATTACATATGGATGTATTTAGTCAGAGATTAGAACAAGAACACAATGCATCGGTTATAACATCCTGTCCTAATGTACCATATAAAAGTAAGTAAAATAATATCCAATTATACCACATCCATCTTCTAAATAACTCATTCTACATCTACATTGCCCCAAACATTGCTGATGTTCTCTATTGTCACAAAGAAAGAGATCGTGGACTATATTTGTGTAACTGAACTATGTTTGTGTAAGCTTGTTAATTTTAAATGGTTACTAGTGTAACTATAATTAATAATGGGTTATACATATCTATAAATGCATTTAAAATTAATACTAAACCGATTTAGCTCAAATATATATTCAAATTCACTAAAAGCTTAATACAACTAGATTACAATAATGGACCATGTTTGTCTCACACAGATATGGTACATGTGCAGTTTAATAGTTAAACATACATACGATTATCTCCATTATATTTTCAGTAAAGATTAAAGGTGCTAAAAATATTAAAAAATTTACAACAGATGAAATAACAATTTTAAATCCATGTCATGTAAGTATGGAAAATATTCTAGAATTAACACAAGGTATAATTTTATGGATACACAATTACTGAGTTTGATACTAAGCAACGTTTCAACGAGGATACTCTCGGCTTTATCAAGCAAATGTATGCATAAAATTGTATCTTGTGTTATATGTTTAATTACTAAATGCCAATCAAAGAAGATATTCTAGAATTACCGGTATATATTCTGTTAGGAACCTAAAAATATGAAGGTAGCATTATAAAATTATCAGAAAGCCGATATCAAATGACCATATAAATGAAATGAAATGAAATGAAATGGGGTTTAACGTCCTACTCTTCCACACCTAACCTGGACTAATGGAAGACTGGCATACGCCATACAGTGTGCTATGAGGGAAATTTTGAACAATAGTGCATCGATTTGGTGAATTAAATTTATGAATTTTATCCTCTAAACAAAGTTATGATGTGATAACTGTGTTGTATTGTAGTTACCTGATAAACAGATGATAGTAGAGATGAGTGAACTGGTTGTAACTGGTACTATATTAATGCCTGATGATTATATAGGAGATGTTACATCATTATGTTTGGTAAGCTAACAATCAATTAATATAATTATTAACATTTAAAATATATTCCCACAAGGTTAATCAGGTCATCTATTATAAATTGAAGTTGATATTGCTAATTATTTTAAAATATATTACTATGGACAAATGATTACCTGAAATAAGCTCGTAATAGTTAGATAAAGAAATATTTTAATTTTAATCACACATTTTACAAAAGACCATTGGTTATTGGAACACAAAACAGTCTAGTAATATTTATGTGTAGGTGATGTATGTATGTGTAAGTGATGTTTTTTAAATAGTGATTCCTCATTCATAGCCCATAACAAATTCTCTGTTGTTTTAATATATTTAACAGTGAAGGGTTATATATTTTTAGTATTTGTTATTTGGGGGATATTAAGTTTAAAAAATGACAGTTTTAAGTAATTTAATATTTTTGTGCCCTTCTTCAGTAAATTCATTGATCATGACAAATGACAAAGTTGGTAGACATACATTCCAATGTTATAATTGTTGTTTTTATATTGTATTATATTTTAAAAGGAAAGAAGAGGAGAGATCATAGATCAGTCTTATATTGATAATAAAAGAATTATGATCAAACTACAATTACCACTTAATGAAATATTGATAGATTTTTATGATGAATTAAAATCTCTGACTTCAGGCTATGCCAGGTAAATATTGTGTTATAGTTTTTATAACATCCTCTGACTTGTATTAGACAGGTTTGTAACTTTTTCATGATGAAAATACTTTGGTTTTATGAAACCTGTGACTTTTACTAGACAGGTTTTATACTTGTTCATGATGAAAATACTGTCATTTCCAACTACTGGAATGATTTCCATGTGTGGCCCAGAAGATGATTTTACTATTCCCGTGTGTAGGAGACTTTTAAGAGTCTCACCTGTCATCATATTGTCACCCAATTAGCATCATCTTAGAAGTCTGACACACCTTCATTGGCACGCCCTTAAAATCAGCTAATCAGCTAATCGTATTGTCCTTGAACTTGGGTTGACTTATATTTGGCATGTAATAGTCAGAAACAAAACATATTAATAATAAGAAAGCATGTGGCTAGGTTACAGATTTATTTACGAAGGTACATTGTAAATGTCCATCCAAAAACAGTGGAAGAAATCAAACTTGCACACAAATATTAGTGACGCCCAGAGAGGGTTAAAAATTATCTCTAAAAACACATTAGCTTACTTAACACTTATTTTGAAAACAATTGTTTTAAAACCGTGATATTGTTTTCATTTTTATTTTAAATTTAGTTTTGATTATGAAGATGCCGGTTACAAAGTTTCCACTCTTGTAAAGGTAAAATATATATATAGCTGCAAAAATCTCACCCTTTCAGTGCCAAGACCCATTGCATAAATCTAACTTAAATATGGGTCAAATCAAAAATACCCCTTCCTGTTACGGACGGAAATCACACACAAAATTCAAAATTAAAATTGTTCAGCTATGCTTGAAAAGCCAAGCTATGTCCTGCTGGATCACAAATATCTTATTCATCAGAAAGCGAAATAGAAATGTGGACTGATGGTTTTCTTTTGCGTGTTATTTCAGTCCTTGTTAGTGTTACGGACGGAATCGCACGATTTTACTTATTTGAAAACATAACAATTTTGGATAAAGTCTGTGAAGTTTTTTATCAAATGAGAAATTTGGCATAATATTGCAAAACTACTGAAATAAAGCTTTTATATTATATATGTTTGAAGAATGATAAAATTATTTATGTGTTGTGAATAATTTGATATCAGAGTAATCTGTTACGGACGGAATTGCAATTGTTATGGACGGAGAATTTTGTCCACTTTTTCTAAAGCACTGCATTAAGCCAATTCATCATTTTATTTGCAACTACAAGGATATCTGGCTTTGCTCGGGGTAAGTAGTCCATCGCCACCAGGCCTATGTTACTCCCAGGTCTGAGCTATCCCTATACACCAAATTTCAGCATCTGGACAGCCCTAGTGTAACTGCCAATCCTGAACAGACAAACACAAGACAGTCACAAATATTAGTATAGATTAGCTTCTTTAGAAGCATCTGTTTGACCAGAACATGTTTTAAATTCGAAGATATTTAATGTTGTTAGGATATTGTAAAGCAGTTAAAAGAACATGGGCAAAATTTCCTATTTTAGGTATGATAGTGTATTTTTTTAAATACATATTATAGCTATGACGCAAGCAAATGGCAACAAATAATGAATACCTAATTATAATTATTGTATATTTTAATAAATTAACAAAGACAGGTTGCTAGGCAAAGAAACATGCCCACAGCAGCTAAGTCACCTGAGCTGTTAACAAGGGTTGTCGTATATTTTTTTTTCATTATGACGGTGATGAAAATTCACAACACACTAAACTTTGAGTAACAACCATTAAGTAGTTATCAGAAATCATTAGAATTTGTTTGGTTTCTATTTCTGCCCCATGCTAGCGTTAAAGGGCTTTCAGTGTACAATTCTTTAATTATATAGAATATAGCCCAAGCTGTCAGGAATCGTTGAAAATCAGTTGACTTCGTTGTCTTGTGACAAAGTCAATCGGATGACAACTTTGGTCTGTAGAGGGTGAACAAGATTATTCAGAGACCATAATCCCGGCAGTAATTATCGTAAATCAGCTTCTTCATCTTTTGGCCATAACTCTGGCAGTTATTGGAAATTGTCGAAAATCAATGGGCGTCTTCATCTTATGGTCATAAACACTGTATCAATTTAACGTCGATCGGTTTAGAGTTTTAAAAGTGGTCAAGGGCCATTAGTCTGGCAGTAATTATTGGCTTGCATTGAAGATCAATAGGATTCTTCCTCTCAAATTTAAAGTCAATCGAGTATTAATTTTAGAATTTTGAGCATCCACAAGCAGTTGTGAACGCCGAACAGGGGCAACGACAATATACAAGCCCATTTCAAAGTTAGCGTTTAAAAAGTAAACATTTTACTATAATCAAAACTTATTCAACAATATTTAATCCTAGAAAAATTAAATTGTCCATTCATGAAACAATTTATTTACTTTAGGCCTTTACGATAAGTTATATTTATAGCACAGCTTTCATGAGTTAACAGGTTTAACAGAGATACCGCAGGTCGAAGTGTTAAACCTGGAAACGAATGAAGCATGCTATAGTATAAATGACTTGTAATACTGACACCTGCTCAACATGACTGATGTTATTGCACGGGAAACCCACCCCAATCTGCTTATTGAACGAAAAGAACAAAGGAAGATCTCCTCTTCCTGTTACAATTTATTAATTTAGGCTCATACAATAATTTATTTAATTCTTAAACCCTGATGCCTGTACACAGGCATCATTATCCAGTGATTCCGTCCATAACAATTCTTCCATTTTCCGTCCGTAACATTAAATTTTAAAAGTTTTATACTGCATATGTTTAAGTGTTTACAAATTTATTAGACTAATTTGATTGCAATCTGCTAATATGATGAGAAATTAGAGGTTGTCATCCTTTAAGCTTTTAATGTAGGATACAATTTCCAGGAGATAAAATTCAAATTAAGATTTTGTTACGGACGGAAATTGAATTTAAATATTTTCATATAAAAGCTAAAATTGCATTTTTTTAAAAATAGTAAAAGTACATGTACATACATTAGATGAAGCCTATTCTAAATTGATTAATTAATTAGCATTTCATGAACTCATCTCTTCGAAATATTTCATAATTTCTCATTCCGTCCATAACAAAATTATTTTGGGTAGACAGGTAAAATGTCAGATATTTCTCAAAATGAAAGCCATTCTTTATTCTAAATATTGTTTAATTGTAGTCTAATAGTATATATTTGAGGTGGAAAAGACAAAATTATTGTAGGTTTTATTTAAAAATTTTACGCCCAAGTTGACCAATTTCTGATTTGACCCATATACATATGTGTATAGTTAGTATTGGATATTGTTAAATATTTCTAAAGCTTTGTGTACAGATCCCTCTTCACTTTGGATTTTCTGTAACCAGGTCATTTTTATTTCGGCATTACCAATTTAAAATTATGTTCTTTAGGATCACCTATTAAAACTTGAAAACCCATTTCTTAAAGGATGAAGAATTTTAAAATCCAAAAATACTTCACTGAGCATCTTCTCAAATGGGTCTAAACTCCTAATGTAAAATAACAAACACAGCGTCCATGAGGCCATTCATCAAGATTCTGAGGAACTCAAAATTAAAATCAGGAATATCTTTTTTTATCAACCATTTTTATACGCCCACATTATAATGTGGTCGTATATTGTCGTCGCCCCCGTCCGGCGGTCCGGCGTCTACAGGCTAAAGTTAATATCCGATTGACTTTAAATTTTTACACAGTAGTTAAGGCCATCAGACGAAGAAGCCTATTGATTTCCGATAATAACTGCCAGAGTTATGGCCCTTGATCACTTCAAAAAACCTTGTGGACGCTCTCGAGGCCAAAATTATTATCCGATTGACTTTAAATTTATACACAGTGTTAAGGCCATGAGACAAAGAAGCCTATTGATTTTCAGCGATTTCCGATAATAACTGCCAGATCACTTCAAAAAATCTTGTGGACACTCTAGAGACGATAGTTAATATTCGATCGACTTTAAATTTATACACAGTGTGTAAGGGCATGAAACAAAGCAGCCTATTGATTTTCAGCGATTTCCGGTAATTACTGCCAGAGTTATGGCCCTTGATCACCTCAGAAAATCTTGTGAACACTCTAGAGGCCAAAGTTAATATCTGATTGACTTTAAATTTGTACACAATGTTTAAGGTCATGGGACGAAGAATCCTATTGATTTTCAGCAAATTCCAATAATTCCTGTCAGAATTATCTCCCTTTAATTCTTCAGTACATGTCATGCCATTTATACTCATCACCACACTCCATTTACAAAATGTATATAATATTTTCAACTACATGAAAACAGTGAGTTTCTTTCAAATCACATCAATAATGATATTCGTCAAGAAATAACAAAAAGTAATACTACTAATCTGTTTATATAAATTTCCTTCATTTCAGATACTCTTTACTTCAATAGAGCAATGTACAGGATTGATTAGGATTAGGCTATTAATCAATTACTGAAATGTAGTAGATACACAATTGTTATTTCACAGGCATAGTAAATATTCAATAGAAGGCTTGATCTCACTTTAACAAGTACATCTTATCCAGGCCTTCACGTAATGCCCTGCATATTTCGACACTTGTTCACAAGTCGGCAGATAACGTAGTTATAATTTCGCACTATAATTTCTGGAAGTGTAAAATAATCTAGATATGTCCAGATGTTGTATAACACGCAGTGGTTGCTTCAGGAACATGTGGTTGAATTTTATATGAAAAGAAACACTGCCACCTTGATTCATTTGTGAGCATTGATCAAATTGAGAATGGCCCATGTTAAATATCAACTGTAAAAAATAATTTATATTCCCTTTAACAACATTTCATTACTTGTTTTCAATGTATTTTCACATAAATCATATCTGATAAATTAATGTTGATGGGGACTGTGGAACACAAAACAACCTTACATTGTAAGTTCCTGGACTTACGATGTGTCCCTCAAGGGTCGGTTTTTGGACCATCACTAATTATATCCTCCTTCCAAGAATGATGTCTAGCCTTTAAATCACACTTCGGTGTCTTGGGTGTATTTTTGAGGGGATATAGTGTGTCATTAGATTCAGGCAAAAAGCGATCATAAACGTTGCAGATGCAACATCTATTATGATACAAGTTCATCGTGCTTGTACTACCGATATTCTGTTTGGTTTTAAAAAAGGTGAAACAGATAAAACCAGAATACACACAAATAAAATAAATAGGTACGGCCAACTGAAAAAAGAAAATTTAATACATTTATTAGGGTTTTTTTTTTCAAATGTGCGAGCTAAAATTTCATGACAAAATGGTTGATGATTTCCATTTGAAATAAATGAACGTATTCAAAAAGGAATTAACTGATAATTCTTAAGTTGTAAAGCTTCTTGCTATTCTCTAGGTATAATTTACATCGAAAAGGCTACTGAATGTTTATTCCCGCAAATGACAGACCAAAATGTGAAGTAATAACTCATCCCCTTGTTGCTACTGGACAAGGGTTTCGGAAGATTTGACAGAATTTGATTAAGTGGAAGTAAAGCAGTACCCATAATTTCAGTAGACCTTTAATAGACCCCATAACTGCCAGTCTTCATTCTTTTCTTTTTTTTTTATTAAATCGGACTCTTGGAATTGGTTAACGGTTTGATTCAAACACGTGTGACGTAATACCGGACGGTGTCCGAATGTACCCAAAACCATAATTCTGATGTAAGCAGCCATTATGTTTATTTATAATGAAAATATGATAAATTTTCAATCTATTTCTCTTAATTACTAAATGAAGAAAGGGGTGACAGCATACCCCAAAAATAAACTTGTTAAACACTGATTTAATTTAACCATTTAGCTTTAGAAATTCTTTACATCAACTTTGTCATAAATAGAAGAAAGTTTAACTGTTTATGTTTGCCATGTGTTTTCTATGTTACAAGATGAGATCATTAGTATTTAAATAACCAATCAGAAAACGGATAGCACTGTAAAGCTGCATTTCCTTTAGTACGGATCCGGTCCGGTTGCGGATACGGAAAAAATCACTTTCATAGAATTTTAGTAAGAGTGTTTCCTTGTATGCGGATGCGGTTCTCTATGCGGCGTCCGGTACGGTTTTTCGAAACGACCATGTCGCGATCGGTACGGAAACGCATGCGGAATGGTGTCCGTAAGAGCGCATAAAGCACATAAGGAAACACACTTTGGGTAGCCCGCACGGCAAAAAGCCTAAAATAGGTAGGGAAATTCCAATTTTGTCCCTTTCTTAGACACGTGTCATGTTGAAAAGAGGGCCCTTCCGCATGAATAACCGCATATACGGATCCAGTCCGGCTCCGGCCCGAAAACAGACATGACACACGGCAGGTTAATTGTGTATCCTTATATGCGGTTTTTCAAGCCGAAGGGCTCCCTTTTCAACATGGCACGTATCTAAGAAAGGGCGAAAATTGGAATTTCCTTAATTATCTTTAGCTTTGTGCCGCGCGGGCTAACCAAACTGTGTTTCCCAACGTGCGTTATGGGGTTTTACGGACACGGTTCCGCATGCGTTTCCGTACCGAACGCGACATGGTCCGTTTCGAAAAACCGTACCGGACGCCGCATAGAGAACCGTATCCGCACCCGCACATAAGGAAACACTCCTACTAATATTCTATGAAAGTGATTTTTCCGTATCCGCAACCGGACCGGAGACCGACCGGATCCGTACTAAAGGAAATGCAGCTTTAGTCAACTCCACGTTATTGCAATTAAATATTTTGTGTTGCATTATACACGAACTACATATACATACATTGTAAAGTCACCCAAAGTAAAGAAAGACACTTACTATTCCAGCCATTTTAAATCTGAATAAGAAATAGCTTGAACGAATATACTGGAGCCATATTCTGAACAACAGTTCCTGTAAGTCTGGTTACCACAGCAATAATAATCATTCTTAGAATAAAGTTTTAATTTTAATGGACAAACAAAACCCGAGTGTAATTTACCACTGCTATCATTATACGGGGGACAATACTCTCCCATTTTGTATAATCTGAAAACATAAAAATAAAATAATAACGGAAGAAAATAGGGTTAACGTCCACACATTTCGGGACTAACATAAGGTTATTGCAATAAATCGCGTAAATAAATTGGAGGAAGCGCGTGGCCTTGAACATAATATTTCATAAGTTGTGGACGGTGATCAAGTCTTAGATACTTGTATGGTTTTCTCATATGTTGAAATTTTCAAATAGATCTATAGAAACGTTTAATGACAATAATTTCATATCGGAGATCGATTACCCACGCAAGTTTGAGGATCTGTGTTTATCCAGGTGTAAAGGAAAGTAAAATAATCAGTTTATTTAATTATCGATGACGTCGCTGTTGAATATTTAGAATACGAATAGATACAGTAATTAATTCTCTTGTCATACTGCTCAAGAACCGTGACAAAATTCAAACATTTATGATTCTTTTTGAATGGAATTCGATCTTAGTTAAGATGAAAAAAATCGAGTTTTGATTAAAATTAAGCATTACAAGAGAATGAAAGTACATTAATAATTGAAATCCATATTTAATTATAAGCTTTGACAGTTTTAATTGGCATTGTTTGAAAATGGTCATATGTTTGTTTACTAATCATAGCCGTTTTATCGGCGAAATGAACCCCGCCCCTATTTGTAATATAGTTTGTGCTTGATAACGACAAGAGGACACTTGTTGAAACTTTGCACTATTAATTAAAAGTTGCTAGTGATTGTTATCCTTAAAGTTGTGTTTGCGTTTTTTCAGTGAATAATAAAGATAACTTTCAGGGCCGGACTTGCCTACTTGTGAGCCCTTCATGGCAATGATCATACCCCGGCCCCATACTTATTGGACAGGGACCCCTGTGGTTTCATCTGGGGTATATTATATACAGGTAATAAGGATGACCTTCAGGGGCGGATCTAGGAATTTTGAAGGGGGGGGGCACAAAATTAGGGCACTGACCGCGGAAACAGGGCACGCCGCTGAGAGGGGGGGTCCCCAAGAAAATTATCCGTCATTTCCTTGCATCTGTCGCCTTTCCAAGAGCTATTTGACTGATATTTGCGTCTACGTAAACGTTCGGAACGGACATATTTGGGTCTGAGAAAAGGCACTTTCAACAATACAAAGGGGCACAGGCGAAAATTAGCCCCCCCCCCCCCTGTATCCGCCTCTGACCTTGGTTTTGGCAAATCTGAATTAGAATCTTTCGGTCATCCAATGAAACTTTTGAAAGTGTGGGAGCCGTCATACCCCTCGCAGTGTTCCGTTTGATTAGAGATAATCCCACTACTCACTGCTGTAATGAGTGGATATTGTTCTTTTAAATTTTGATTGGTCAGTAGTCCGACTACCAACCAATGACTAGCTGCTTTACGAAAGCTTTACATTTAAAACGAGTGCCAATATTGGACCAAATATGTTTACATAACGTTACGTCATGGCTCACGATTTTATTATGCCCAATTAAACCGTGCATAGCAGCATATTGCAGTAAAACTAATTGCGTGACAAACGAGGCTATCAATTGGAATGAAATGTAAACAATGCTGTTTGGAAACGAACATACTTTCGCCGTTTTTAATACCTTAAATCGCTGTCCAAAGTTTTAGGGAAGACCCAGATTAAACGTAGGACTGTCATGTTGATTGAACGGGAAGAATAGAAACACTCCCTCAAAAGTTCAAGAATCAAAAGTCAATCCAGCAATGGGCAGAGAGGGATTTCTCTGGTCATTGCTTCAGGAATATGGGGAGCCGTTCTACTTATACCCCGCCCTTGAAACTAAAATTTTATATTAAGCCCAGTATAAAGACTTGTTAAGATGATCTATTGGATCATTCTGGACTATATAATCTTTGTTCTTACCTGTTTTCGTTTGCAGATACTTCCAGAACATCTAATCAAATATTATAGATTGGCTCATATTATTCACAATTGCACGTTACGGGCCGAGATCAGAAATGTCTTACTACGTTGCAGCATACAACTAAAACCACGCTGTTTCGTGGCGTAGCCTTATGGCTATATTTGAACTTCTCCATTTCTTGTAAAATAACTCTTGAGGAAGAAAAGAAAGCTCTTTTTATCCCCTTATCATTGATCTTTGAATAAAAGTCGGGTGTTATTCTACACGGTTGTCAAACATAACAAGCACCGTCCATGTTTGAAGGTTCCAACCAAAGCTGTATTACCGGCAAGGTGGGTCGATTCCTTTTCATGGTACTATCAATTCTAAATTTTATCTATATTTTGAGCTTACTTAGAAACAATAAAATATAGATTAACGAACAAAATGTATATTTACGTTGCGCGTTCTCCAATCAATCAATAAAACGACGTGTTTATGAAAAATATGCATTTTACAAAAATAATAAAGATGCGGTGTGTAGAATTAAATGGGTGATTATTGATGATGATTATTACCGTATGAAAAGAATGTTAATGTACATTGTTTTTTGGATTGTTTTGTGTTTCATTTTGTTCTTTTAAAAGGGGGTATACTGTTCTTTTAAAAGGGGGTATACACCGACATTACATAATTTCCACGATTGTTTATTGTTAAGAACGAAGCCCTATATTGATACTCGGAATTGTTCTATCGCGAATCGCGGAACCACCCGGTTTACGTTCAAATTTATGAAATCTTGTGAATGTGATAGTTGTCGGTGGAATTTATGAAAACTTTGTGAGATTGTTTTTAGAGCATAAAGACAAACTCTAGAATTTCACATTTTTGGGGTCGTATACGAGGAACCCTATCGACATTTATCCTTCCGTTGCTTGTGGGGTTGCTCATTTGGGCATGAGAAACACCGTCATCGAATTTCCAGTCGTAAATTTTAACTCATTTCGCACATTCTTCTTTGAATTTTTTTTAAAAAAAGACTGTGTTTTGTTATATTCGGGCATAGGAACCCATTAGAAAATTACGACTGGAAAATTCCGAGTTATTTCCCGGTTTACCTGAGGTCTATACAACTTTTCCAATTTTTGCCTTTAGATTTGATGGGATAGTTCATTGCTTCATAAAATAAACAATGGAATACAGGACATTGTTGGATTTCAAAAAAAAAATTCACAAAAATAGTTGCTCTATTAGGATGGATGAATTTGTTGCTGGTGGGCCCGACAAAGGAGCTAAACCTCTTTCTCAATGTTAGTCATGATGTTGAAAATTAAAAACACGATCCATTTTAACCAATAATTATGTTATCTTACCGGGAAAATATGTGATCCCAATATCCAATATTTTAAACAACAAATTAACTCCTTATTGACATAATGGTTTCAACCGCCATTTTTACAACATAATCCAAAGGACAATACCGAGTTAATTAAAAATGGCTGATTCCCCCCCCCCCCCAAAAAAAAAACTAACTCAAATACCCAAATCGTGTAGTATGTAGTACGGTCTACGCAGGCGTAAATAACCGACACTTAATTTGGACTGAGTTCGTGTATTTCAACGAATACAATTGATTAGAAATTATAATAAATTTTTAAAAATTAGATATACATGGTAATTACTTTATATACACCCACATTACATTAATGTGTAATTTTAAGAACTATTTTCATTTTTTCATAAAGTTCCAGAGAACAGAGCTTACCCTGAATGTGTTCAAAATTTTAATGGACAATACTAGAACTGTGTCTTTTTCTTCTAATGCTAACTTTAAAGTCATGGCACCGCGTCGTTCTCTTGGTTATATCTATTACAGAGGGGGTTGGGATGGTCTAGTGGTCTATAGAGTGCCGCGCTTCGACCTCTAGCTGGCCGGTCACCTCTGGCTTCCGGCTGCGGTTTCGATCCATGGTGTAATCGTATGTGGCATGGAGATAGGGGTGCCTTCGCAACCTCGTGGGTTTCCCTGGGCACTCCGGTTTGCTCCCATTGCTAAAGACCCCTACTCGCAAGCGAATTATTGAAATAAAATTGAAACCATGTGTAATTCCCGAAATGACTTAGTTTGTGTCGAGTGGACGTTAAACCCCATTTCTCTCTCTCTATATATATATATATATATATATATCTATTACAGGGGAATTATTTGCTGTATTTCAATTGACAACAAACATGTTTTTCATAATAAAAGAATAAAAACATTGCTAATATTGTTTATTTTCTTCTCTTTTTTAGGTTATACATAATGGTTGAAATTATACTATCGCAATTTTAAACTATTTATATCATTATTCAAAAATACAAAGATATCATATATACAGTACTGAATTGATCGTCCTTGATCGAAATCTTCATGGGTTCTAAAACCTCTGCCATAATTAACTCTAGTGACCGGAGGCAACCAGTCCTAAATACTTCCGAGTTTATTTTGATCGGATCATCCCCAAGCACGAAAACTATTTTGTTAAGGATCAAAGATATAAAAACGGACTGCTCTTTGTCAACGTTAAGGAATATAATCTTTTAGAGGCATTTAGTAACTGGAAAGATCATTAAACTATAACACATACTTATGGAAGAACAATTACTAATTTATTTAGGCGACGTTTCGAAGAGTATTCTCTCAACGTTTTCAAGCAAGTGCAGCAACATATGTGTATGGCAATTATATATAGACAAGCAATAACAACAATTCTGAAACCATGCATGACAACAACAAGATCAAAGGCATATAACAACATGATCAAAGGCAAGGTGCATATGAAGGATTAGTGAGGCCACTGATAATTGGCATTAATTAACATTAGAGGGATATTAATAAGTAATAGTAGGGATAAATTATTAAACTTAGACAACCAATCATGACAAATCCGAAACCATACATGAACTGAGGGTGCTAGGCTAGGTTACATCAAAGGGATAGTAGCCGATTGATAATGAGTAATAATAACAACATAAACAACAAACAAAAGGGAAACCATACATGATACTAAACATCAGAGAGCTAGTAACTCCAGATAAATTAAATGGGGATTAAATATTTGGACCATAATTGGGTTAATATAATTAAGAACATTAAATACACACAAAACAGCACAACCCGCACGCCCCTTCTTTATAGTCCCACCCTCTTCCATCTGATTGACACCAACACATTATGCACAAGTTAAATAAAAGAAACAGTTGACCAGTTACTAAATGATAATTATGTACATGACCAGGATTAAATAGGGTATAACTATTGAATTATGAATATTTAGAAAGTCACGCCTCAGTCCTATTCACAGGCTTCTAAATAATTATGATCCTACACACTTCCTCTCATTAACACACACATTCCATTAAATTTAGTTCTGCAAATAGATAAAGAGTATTTACACAAATAATTCACACAACTCGCGAATAAAATAAACTACGCACTTTGGAGAGTATAGGCAAGAACACATCAGTTAAGAATTAATTCATCATATGCTCTTGGGAGGAATATTCCTGTGTCGCGATTAAGGTTCGGTTTGGATCTCCTGATGTGTATAGCGTCCATGATCTTCCGCGTCTTTTCATTGTGTTGATTAAGTGCTAGGGTCTTAAACGATTTGATTTTGTGGCCTGGATTGGACTGAAGGTGTTGGGCAACTGCTGACTGCTGTGGAGGACCTTGACTTATGTTGGGCGATTCTTTTAGGTAAGGGCTGTCGAGTTTCTCCAGTGTATAGACTGTCACACGTGCAAACAACTTCATACACACATCCTTTAGGTGGCAGTGGAATGGTGGGCTGGAGTTTCCCATTGGCCTTTAGGTGGTCTTTGAGTGTGCGCCCCGTAGAAAAGATGACTTGGATACCTGTGGTTGTGAGTAGCCTTCTGATGTGGTACGACAACTTCCTTTGAAAGGGGATAGTTATTCGTATGGGGGGTTTATCTGGCTTTGACTGTTCAATGGCGGATTTCTAGCACTTAATCAACACAATGAAAAGACTCTAATGTTAATTAATGCCAATTATCAGTGGCCTCACTAATCCTTCATATGCACCTTGCCTTTGATCATGTTGTTATATGCCTTTGATCTTGTTGTTGTCATGCATGGTTTCAGAATTGTTGTTATTGCTTGTCTATATATAATTGCCATACACATATGTTGCTGCACTTGCTTGAAAACGTTGAGAGAATACTCTTCGAAACGTCGCCTAAATAAATTAGTAATTGTTCTTCCATAAGTATGTGTTAAGGAATATCGCGAACGTATGTATCGGGGCTATTGAATTGCTATTGCCAATAAGTGTTTATAACCGTTTTCTTTCACCTCTTCGATCCCTGAGGTAGATTAAGAACCGTGAATCGTCTCGAGACAGGGAGCTTTATAGATGTATTCCAATAAAAGTGTGACCATTTTGGTATATGTAGATCACAAATAGTTTTAATGGCATTTAGTAACTGAAGTGGAATATACAGGTTGGAATACAATTACAAACACGTGTGATTTGATGATTTATTTGGACTTGAAACATATTCAAACTACTTAATCCATCAAAAGTTTGTTCCCTTTTTTGTCAAGTGAATTGAATAACCCGGTAGCAAGCATAGGCGTACGAGCCGGGGGGGGGGGGGGCACCGCCCCCCCCAAATATTTTCATGAAAAAAAAATAGAAATCTGAAAAGAGCTCAGAATTGTGAGATCGGTCATTAGCCGAGGAGTTTTTAAAAATGTGGTAGGGGTAGGGGTATGGCCTTGTCGGGGAAGGCTATGGTCTTGTCGGGAATGAATGCTCAGTTTGTCGGGAAGCGTCACGCCGTCTGTCGGGTTTTGAATATTTTTAATAATATGGAAGCGGAAAGAAAGCAGTCCAGTCAATGATGAACACGTACGCCATCTGAATAGAACTAGCACGTACATATGGCCTTTCTCAGTTCTTGAGTACTGTGTTCCTATACTGGAATCCAACTCCATGCACCGGGAGAGCCCAGTGATAGAAGTGAGCAGCTGAAAATTTTCTTTAATAATAATTGATACGTTTGTAATAATATTGTACTTTGTAGTCACATATAATATACATGTACGATGGCTCAATAGGCAGTAAATAATTCGATATTGAGCTCTTTTTTTTTGAAAATAAATATTCATAGGTGAATGTAAAGTGCCACTGGCATAGGCGACATGTGAACTGTCATATAATGAAAAACGTGGCAAAAGTAAATCGTAATGCGGATTATATAGATTGTAAATTTGAAATCTTTTAAAATGGTCATTCATACAGGGGCGTGGTGAGGGCAATTATTGAGAAGAAATTATGAGTAACAAAAAAGATTTTGGCACAAAAACCCTTTTACTGACCGCGAGCGCCGAAGGCGCGAGCCCGCGGCGGGGGGTCCGGGGGGCCCTCCCCCGTGAAAATTTCGAAAATTAGAAGCCCAGAAACGCAATCTCCAGCAATCCGAGACAAGAAATACGGTAATAAAATATGATTAAATTTTCCAACTTGACTCTTACAAAATTTTTTTAATTGGGTCAGATGAAACAATTTTTCCACTTACAAATGTTTTTCATTTTTTGAGTAATTTGATTGTGATTTTGGCGCAAAAACTTTTTGGCGCATGAGTATGGCTACTCATGAACTCATTCTCACCACGCCCCTGCATTCATATATTAAAAGTAGATAAAGTATATACAAGTCTTCTATACATCTGAGATCTGGATAAAAAATGTGAAGTCTCATAAAATGAAAAATGTGGCAAAAGTAAATCGTTCGACTTGTTCTTGTTTTCGTAGTAATAGAGCTTGTATATTAAAGATGACTTTTTACCAGTTTTTATGCTGCAACTGACATAATTTACTACCCACTCCAAATTACTAGAAAGTATTCGAAATGCCTGGAAATCGCGTCTGCGGCCGTCTGGTTTTCAAAATTTTCTGGGGGAGGCCCAACAGACCCCCCGTCGGACGCTTCGCCCCTCCGACGCTAGCGGGCGGGCGGACTCTAAAGAAATATATTTGTCGGGAAAATATGCTGGCCCCCCCAAACAAGTTCGGCCTCGTACGCCTATGGTAGCAAGCCAAGCTGAGGGAAGATTCATTTTCAGCTGATATTTGTCTGTAATCGCTGTCCATTTACCATGGATATCAAAGCCGAAGTAAATCCAGGGATTATCTTCAGTTCAATTTTTCAACGTTGTTAAATCGCAGAATCTGTTGCACGTTTGAAACAATTGGTGACAATGGTTAGTTTTACAAATTTAAAGATGCAGTCTTTCCATGTACAAACACATGTGATTTGATGATCTATTTGGACTAAAACATATTCAAACTACTTTACCCATCAAAAGTTGTTTCAAATGGCATTTAGTAACTGAACTGGAATATATAGGTTGGGATACAATTACTGCTTATTACGGAGCGACGTTCCTACTCGGTATCTTTAGTCATAATCAAACAATGATAGAATGTAAAACATAACGAGACAATATATATGTAAACATCAATACTTGGTTAATGCTGACCAATCAAAGAAAATCTTCTAATTACCTTGCAGTGGACGGTTACCAATGTACCTATAAGAAGAGGCTCTGAAGACGCAAGCACGTTGCTTGAGATCCACGTATCAACTGACCACATCATATCTCATTAGTTCAACCTATTTCTCCTAGGGGGGAGGGGGGTGGCAATGGCAAGTCCACCCTCATCCTTCATTTCAGATTTTGAGGAAAGGATTCCGGAAAGTAGATGACACCTTTGTTATTATCAAACAACTGACCCACGTGATGCAACTTAATTCTATAAAAATGATTTAAGTTTCCAGCAGAATGTTCCTGGATGCTGCGTCCTTACGTCCTGTATTGGTTTTCCTTAATTTACTGTGATACCAAATGACAAACTACAATAAGTTTACTTTGCAACGAATAAAAAAAAAATAAAGCCTTCATAGTAATATAATATGAATGGAAGAGTGATACATGTTGTCACTGTAAGAAATAACCACCACCCAGAGGCGTTTTATAGCTGAGGCGCTGAAGGCGCCAGCCTCCTCGCGAAAAAAAAAATCAAAGAAGTTGAAAAAATAAAACGGGAGAAAAATGCTAAAACCGATGAGAAACATGAAAATGTACCCTAGTTAGGGAGGGCCCTAAAGGCAGACAAAAGGGCCCCACGTCTGACAAAAGGGCCTCTCTGGCCAAGGGAAAGGGCCCACGAGTTCGAGTCAATCCACTACTAAATGAGAGTGCAATCATTGTAATTGCATGAAAATCATCAATCAAGAGATCACCTTTTATGAAAACCTACTGTATACATGTATAAGCTATTCAGAAAGAGATGGCTAGGCCGCCCCATGTGGCCTGGCTTGGCGGAGCGATCATTTCTTTGCTGAATAGATTTCCAGGATTAGGCGTGCTGCTTGCACAATTATTAGGCCCACTCCACCATATTCCATTAATTATTATTTGATTGAGCTCCCGATACGTACAAGTGATTTGTTTCGTATTCAGGCTTCAGACGAGTATCGAATTAGGCCCCGGCCCTCAGATTAAACCGTCCTCGAAGGGGCTGGGGGATATGTCAGAATGCACCAAAATGATTTGTATTTTGCAAAGTTTCTTGACCTCCGGACCCCCCCCCCTCTTCCGAAAGAGGGTCCTCAAAATAGTATAGCCTCCGCCATGATAAACCTTAAAACGCCCCTGCCACCACCCTCCCCCGACTATCCCAAAAATGCCATTAATTGTAGATCTTTAAAGCAAAAATTATTATTAAAAAAAGTCAATAAAACAAAGACAAAGTCTGACTGTTGGGTATCATACAATGCCTATAGCAGATTCTATACTCAAATTATATAATTTGCTGAAGCCATCAGATCAGTCGTGCATACCTGTTGGCAAACCATCTCCTGAAATCTGTTTGATCTTGGGTTGAATTTTAAGTAACAACTTACATAAAGACGCATTACTGGAGATTACATAAAGAGCTGACAGTTCCCATTCTAATAGTTAAAAACAACATAAAGTAAAGGGAATTCGCTGAAAATTTCTGTCAAATTGATCCACTCTGAACCGATAATTTAACGCTGGAATTTTCGGCTTAGCCTCGATCATCATTACCAATGTCGGTATGATAAACAGACTCGATCATCCATTTCATGATTTGAGCTGCAAATTGGTTCCCAATCAAGTAAATATGGCATGCTAGCGACGATATCGAGAGTTGATTATAGTCTCGATAAGTTAATTAATGACTGATTAATAATTTAGATAACATTTAAGGCCGAAAGAAAGACCTGCAATAGGCAGATTTAGCTCTTGCATAATGTATGTTTAATAACAGTTAGTATTACCAAGAAACTGATGAAAGTGGTATACATTACAACTATGCATTCTTTGCACATAACTTGATTAAAGTCAAAAATATAATACTAGATATGATTTATGTGATTTAGTTATTTAAATAACTTCATGTAACTATAAATTTCCAAATATTTCAATTATGCCAAGAAGAAAACTTGCCATGGTTCCTGTGAAATATCAACAGAATTCAAATTAATCCACAGAGAGAGAAAAAAGTTTATCAAAGGTAAGTTAGACCGTGCGTCACTGACTTCCCAACACCATGTAAGTAATGTATTGCGGTTGTTACATTGTGGACTTTTATTTCGTTTCGTTTTTTATAGTTCAAAATTTAGTTTTACTTGTCTTTACAACACTAAGATCTGGGAGATTTGATATATTACTGGCGTTCTAGTTGACGTGAGGGATTAGCCAATTAGACGGTGAGTTCTTGGCGTTTAATGCGCGGAGCTGTGGGTAAACGTTAATCATGGGGTCAAAAGCCGCCCGTACGATCTCTGACGCGACCTTCCAATACAACCGATCAGACCACCATATAATATAAAAGTTCCCGAAACGAAATATTGATCTGTATTTTAATCAAATTGAGTTAAAACAAAAAGGTTGTCTCATGAAGAAAAGGGCTCATTCGAGGAAATTCAATGTACCTTTATTGTGTGGGGCGTTGGGATGGCCTAGTGGTCTAGGGTACCGCGCTTCGACCTCTAGCTGACCGGTCACCTCTGGCTTGCGGCTGTGGTTTCGAGCCCTGTTGTGAGCGTATGTGGCATGGAGATAGAGGCGCCTTCTCAACCTCGTGGATTTCCTCCGGGCACTCCGGTTTCCTCCCACTGCTAAAGCGAATTATTGAAATAAAATTGAAACCATATGTAGTCCCAAAATGACCTAGTTTGTGTCGAGTGGACGTTAAACCCAATTTCTCTCTCCCTCTCTCACCTTTGTTGTTGAAAATTGGAAATGTGTAGTCTTTGCCAAAACACGTTGAGGTTCCCCCGTGGTTGAGAAAAACAACCCATCATACTAACGATTTGGTCGACTTTTAAGTTTGAATTGTTTTTATATACTGTTTTTTGGTTGATGTTACAAAATCCCCAAGAGCTAAACTATATTAAAATAGTTTAGCTCTTGGGGATTTTGTAACATCAATTAAAATAATTTTCCGTCCCTCGTATACGAATGTTTTAATATAGACCGTTATTGACGGACTAACCTGTTACCTAATGAATTTCAAAACACATTATAAATATTTTATGGAAAGAGAGTACATTAAATTTTAAATATTTACACAACACTTTGCTATCACTTCGCTGTCTTTCAAGGTATTATATGAAAAATTAAAACCTAGGTCATCTTGATATATTCTGGCATATTTATCAAATATTTGTAATTCCGTTCTAGCATTTTAAACACACATAAAAACATTTTGAAATTATCGATTTTACTGCATTCCCACTCTATTCCTTTATTACAACCCCCGTTGACTACTTAAAAAAAATAATGTTCTGCATGTCTAATCGATAAAATAGAATAAAATTCAAACACAAGTCTGCAGACTTTGTGTATTTATCTGCTGAATCAACAATGTTTTAAAGAGACAATGTTGCTTTGAATGTTTTTGTCGGTTGAAATGAAATTAGTTTTTCGATTCGACGTGATTTGCAGGGGTGGGGTGGGGCGTGTTTAAATTAAATTGCATACAAAATTTGAGAAAAAGTCTGCCAAGCCACCGGTGAAACTCTCGATTACACACATTAGGCCTACCTTCAGTAGGTTAATGCTTAGATTTTCAACAGCTAGGTTAATCTAAGGTAATATTTAATTATATGTGTTAATTTGACATTTGGTTACCGGACGAATGTAATAATGGCCCTTTAAGTCAATATAACCGCTAAATGCGGAACCAAAATAAATAATATATATATTGCAACTTTCCGTGGTTTGGGTTTTTTGTTCTCTGGATAAATGTCAAAGCTGAAATGGAAGGATTTCTTAGTTCTTATAGCATTCTAATACGCATCCATCCAATGTAATGAATATCGGTCATTCACATGTCATCTAGCCTTATTGAATGAATGTGTAATAAATGAAATTGGTTTTAACGTCAAACTGCTCTGCACCATTTGTGCTACCAATCTGGTTAAAATACACATCTATATTTCGTTTCGTTTTTTTTTATTCCCTCGATGGCCTACACTAGGCTACATGACGGTCTGATAAGTCGTACGAGCAGCCTTTGACCCTACGTCCGGCATTGATTAACCAATCAGCGTTGACGTTTCTAGTGGTTTACACACAGTTCCGTGCATCAAAAGGCCAAGAACTCACGGTAACAGACCGTTTCATTGGCTAACCCCTCACTTCAACCAGAACGCCGGTAATATAACAACTCTTCCAGATCCTAGTGTTGTAAAGACAATCAAAACGAAACTTTGACCAATAAAAAACGAAACGAAATAGGATCTGTGTTTTAATCAGATTGGTTTCTTTTTCGTTTCTAACTGCCAACGGTTCCTTTATGAGCAGAGATATTTGGGATATATAAAGATATATTTTACGTTTCATAAAAATCGGATTTTAGAGAGTCCACAACCTTAGTATTCGCCTACACACTATCATACTATTTGCATACAAGGAGTGGTCATTTTGCCAGGCAGTTTTAGTCCGATTTTCACGAAATTCGAACTAAGCCATCATTACGGTGATATATTCGAACGGGTTTTTTGTTTAAATCGGATAATAATTGTGACCTCTAGAAGAACCACAAGCTAAAGACGTGACCTTTCGTACAATCAGGGGCCATAATTCAGGAAGTTACGATCCGATATGCGCAAATACCGAACGGAACCAAGATATTTGGATTATAATCATGTATGCTGTAGACGGACGGAAGGACGTCCGGACAGGGACGACGATAATATACGGTACGTCCACGCGAAAATGGCGGTGTATATAAAAAAAATGTTTTCTGTTGAAACCAGTAGATCTAAATGTCCAGAGGTAAAATACATTTTCAATTAGATTCTTGTAGTTATGTAAGCATAATGCGCAATTAGGGAGAAAAACTTGTACATACATTCTTCTGGAGCATATTTGTACCGGTATCCAATATGTGGTACATTGTGTAGAAATAATCACAGTAGACCTATAGGCCCTACGTACAACGGCCATCACAGTGTAATATTTGAATGTTTAAAGGCGGGGGGTGGGGGGTGTCAGCACTTTATGAGATACATGTTTATCACAAATTGTTGACATACACGTTACTTGTTACAAGCACAATTTACATGAAGCTATTTACAGCACTATAGCACTATTGTTCTATATAATATACAGGGAGCCACGATGTCTAAGTGGGTAAGACGATAACTCGCTGGCCTGGAGGTCGGTGTTCGATCCCTGCGCATGGGTTGAGAAAGTTCATCGCAATTTTTGGGGCTTGGTTTCCCCTTGTCAGTGATGCAGGATGGAGGGTCGGACAAGGACAGCTCTCTAGTCGTTCGAATGGAACGAAAAAAATGGTGTCCTGTGTATCATTGGTGTGCATGTAAAAGATCCCTTAGCAGTTGTAATTCAATAAAGGAGTAGGCCATAGTGCGGCTGTCAGGTCAAAGTTCCCCTCATAGCACACTGTAGTATGGTGTATGCCTGTCTTCATTAGCCCAGTCGGAGCAGTAGGATGTTAAACCCTATTTCATTTCATTTCTACTGAGTGTAGAGTTTAGATAAAGTGTATATATTGACATGATGCACACATGAGAGAGAGAGAGAGATCCACTGACACAAACTAGGTCATTTTGGGACTAATATATTATGGTTCAATTTTATTTCAATGAAACGCTGCACTTGGGGGTCTTTTAGCAGTGGAAGGAAACTGGAGGACCCAGAGAAAAACCACAAGAATGGAAGAATGGACAGACACCCCTACTCCTTGTCATGTATAACTGGGGAATGGAAACCAAGCCAGTTGACTCAATGACAGACTTTATGATACAGCGAGCACATGCTAACCATTCAGTCAACCAACCTCCCACTACTTAACAGACAAAAACAAAACACCTACTGTTCTGCACAGACTGGGCTAATCAAGATGGTCATATGCCAAACAGTTTGCTATGAGTGTACATCAGCATTACGGCCTACTCTTATTTCGAATTCTGTCAAGGGTTCTTTTATGTGCACACCAATGTGTACATGGTACCTTGATTTTTGTACCATCCAAAAGACTATATTATTGTCTCTTGACAGGCTCTCCCTTGACAGACTCTTTTTCCTGCATCACTGACATATGTGGGAACCACACTGGAAAATCCATATGAACTACATGTATATCGGTTTCCTTTTAGAACAATTTTGGGGATCATGTGGCTAAGTGGGTAAGACACTGGCTCGCAAGCCTTGAGGTCGGGGGTTCGATCCCTGCATTGGCCGAGAAAATTCATCTCGATTTTCCGGTGTGATTTCCCCTAGTCAGTGATGCAGATCGGAGGGCCTGACAAGAACAGCTCTCTAGTCGTTCGGATGCGATGAAAAACCGAGTCCCGTGTACACATTGGCGTGCACGTAAAAGATCTCTTGGCAGTTGGAATTCAATATAAGTGTAGGCCGCAGTGCCACTGCCCGGGCAAAGTTCCCTCATAGCACACAGTATGGCGTATGCCCGTCTTCATTAGCCCAGGTTAGGTGCAGAAGAGTAGGACGTTAAACCCCATTTCATTTATAGAACAATTTAATACTTATTTAGCCTATAGCAGACAAACACTAAAGAAAATATTATTTTTAAAATAAAAATCGAAAAAACCCTGTTAAAAATCTCAAATTCTTAGAGGTAGGCCTTGAGTCCTATTTCTGTGACAATGGATGTGCTATAGGGTAATATACACTTTTCTTTTGAAAGGGTAGAAAATTAGGCCTGTAGCGGTCTGGAGCCTATCTTACACTTTGTGTTTTGTTTTTGTCTGTTTATTTTAGTGGGGGTTGAATGGCCGAATGCTTAGCACGTTCACACGGTATCATAACGTCTGTCACCCGGTTTACGTTCAAATTTATGAAATCTTGTGAATGTGATAGTTGTCGGTGGAATTTATGAAAACTTTGTGAGATTGTTTTTAGAGCATAAAGACAAACTCTAGAATTTCAAATTTTTGGGGTCGTATACGAGGAACCCTATCGACATTTATCCTTCCGTTGCTTGTGGGGTTGCTCATTTGGGCATGAGAAACACCGTCATCGAATTTCCAGTCGTAAATTTTAACTCATTTCGCACATTCTTCTTTGAATTTTTTTTAAAAAAAGACTGTGTTTTGTTATATTCGGGCATAGGAACCCATTAGAAAATTACGACTGGAAAATTCCGAGTTATTTCCCGGTTTACCTGAGGTCTATACAACTTTTCCAATTTTTGCCTTAGATTTGATGGGATAGTTCATTGCTTCATAAAATAAACAATGGAATACAGGACATTGTTGGATTTCAAAAAAAAAATTCACAAAAATAGTTGCTCTATTAGGATGGATGAATTTGTTGCTGGTAGGCCCGACAAAGGAGCTAAACCTCTTTCTCAATGTTAGTCATGATGTTGAAAATTAAAAACACGATCCATTTTAACCAATAATTATGTTATCTTACCGGGAAAATATGTGATCCCAATATCCAATATTTTAAACAACAAATTAACTCCTTATTGACATAATGGTTTCAACCGCCATTTTTACAACATAATCCAAAGGACAATACCGAGTTAATTAAAAATGGCTGATTCCCCCCCCCCCCAAAAAAAAAACTAACTCAAATACCCAAATCGTGTAGTATGTAGTACGGTCTACGCAGGCGTAAATAACCGACACTTAATTTGGACTGAGTTCGTGTATTTCAACGAATACAATTGATTAGAAATTATAATAAATTTTTAAAAATTAGATATACATGGTAATTACTTTATATACACCCACATTACATTAATGTGTAATTTTAAGAACTATTTTCATTTTTTCATAAAGTTCCAGAGAACAGAGCTTACCCTGAATGTGTTCAAAATTTTAATGGACAATACTAGAACTGTGTCTTTTTCTTCTAATGCTAACTTTAAAGTCATGGCACCGCGTCGTTCTCTTGGTTATATCTATTACAGAGGGGGTTGGGATGGTCTAGTGGTCTATAGAGTGCCGCGCTTCGACCTCTAGCTGGCCGGTCACCTCTGGCTTCCGGCTGCGGTTTCGATCCATGGTGTAATCGTATGTGGCATGGAGATAGGGGTGCCTTCGCAACCTCGTGGGTTTCCCTGGGCACTCCGGTTTGCTCCCATTGCTAAAGACCCCTACTCGCAAGCGAATTATTGAAATAAAATTGAAACCATGTGTAATTCCCGAAATGACTTAGTTTGTGTCGAGTGGACGTTAAACCCCATTTCTCTCTCTATATATATATATATATATATATATATATATATATATCTATTACAGGGGAATTATTTGCTGTATTTCAATTGACAACAAACATGTTTTTCATAATAAAAGAATAAAAACATTGCTAATATTGTTTATTTTCTTCTCTTTTTTAGGTTATACATAATGGTTGAAATTATACTATCGCAATTTTAAACTATTTATATCATTATTCAAAAATACAAAGATATCATATATACAGTACTGAATTGATCGTCCTTGATCGAAATCTTCATGGGTTCTAAAACCTCTGCCATAATTAACTCTAGTGACCGGAGGCAACCAGTCCTAAATACTTCCGAGTTTATTTTGATCGGATCATCCCCAAGCACGAAAACTATTTTGTTAAGGATCAAAGATATAAAAACGGACTGCTCTTTGTCAACGTTAAGGAATATAATCTTTTAGAGGCATTTAGTAACTGGAAAGATCATTAAACTATAACACATACTTATGGAAGAACAATTACTAATTTATTTAGGCGACGTTTCGAAGAGTATTCTCTCAACGTTTTCAAGCAAGTGCAGCAACATATGTGTATGGCAATTATATATAGACAAGCAATAACAACAATTCTGAAACCATGCATGACAACAACAAGATCAAAGGCATATAACAACATGATCAAAGGCAAGGTGCATATGAAGGATTAGTGAGGCCACTGATAATTGGCATTGATTAACATTAGAGGGATATTAATAAGTAATAGTAGGGATAAATTATTAAACTTAGACAACCAATCATGACAAATCCGAAACCATACATGAACTGAGGGTGCTAGGCTAGGTTACATCAAAGGGATAGTAGCCGATTGATAATGAGTAATAATAACAACATAAACAACAAACAAAAGGGAAACCATACATGATACTAAACATCAGAGAGCTAGTAACTCCAGATAAATTAAATGGGGATTAAATATTTGGACCATAATTGGGTTAATATAATTAAGAACATTAAATACACACAAAACAGCACAACCCGCACGCCCCTTCTTTATAGTCCCACCCTCTTCCATCTGATTGACACCAACACATTATGCACAAGTTAAATAAAAGAAACAGTTGACCAGTTACTAAATGATAATTATGTACATGACCAGGATTAAATAGGGTATAACTATTGAATTATGAATATTTAGAAAGTCACGCCTCAGTCCTATTCACAGGCTTCTAAATAATTATGATCCTACACACTTCCTCTCATTAACACACACATTCCATTAAATTTAGTTCTGCAAATAGATAAAGAGTATTTACACAAATAATTCACACAACTCGCGAATAAAATAAACTACGCACTTTGGAGAGTATAGGCAAGAACACATCAGTTAAGAATTAATTCATCATATGCTCTTGGGAGGAATATTCCTGTGTCGCGATTAAGGTTCGGTTTGGATCTCCTGATGTGTATAGCGTCCATGATCTTCCGCGTCTTTTCATTGTGTTGATTAAGTGCTAGGGTCTTAAACGATTTGATTTTGTGGCCTGGATTGGACTGAAGGTGTTGGGCAACTGCTGACTGCTGTGGAGGACCTTGACTTATGTTGGGCGATTCTTTTAGGTAAGGGCTGTCGAGTTTCTCCAGTGTATAGACTGTCACACGTGCAAACAACTTCATACACACATCCTTTAGGTGGCAGTGGAATGGTGGGCTGGAGTTTCCCATTGGCCTTTAGGTGGTCTTTGAGTGTGCGCCCCGTAGAAAAGATGACTTGGATACCTGTGGTTGTGAGTAGCCTTCTGATGTGGTACGACAACTTCCTTTGAAAGGGGATAGTTATTCGTATGGGGGGTTTATCTGGCTTTGACTGTTCAATGGCGGATTTCTAGCACTTAATCAACACAATGAAAAGACTCTAATGTTAATTAATGCCAATTATCAGTGGCCTCACTAATCCTTCATATGCACCTTGCCTTTGATCATGTTGTTATATGCCTTTGATCTTGTTGTTGTCATGCATGGTTTCAGAATTGTTGTTATTGCTTGTCTATATATAATTGCCATACACATATGTTGCTGCACTTGCTTGAAAACGTTGAGAGAATACTCTTCGAAACGTCGCCTAAATAAATTAGTAATTGTTCTTCCATAAGTATGTGTTAAGGAATATCGCGAACGTATGTATCGGGGCTATTGAATTGCTATTGCCAATAAGTGTTTATAACCGTTTTCTTTCACCTCTTCGATCCCTGAGGTAGATTAAGAACCGTGAATCGTCTCGAGACAGGGAGCTTTATAGATGTATTCCAATAAAAGTGTGACCATTTTGGTATATGTAGATCACAAATAGTTTTAATGGCATTTAGTAACTGAAGTGGAATATACAGGTTGGAATACAATTACAAACACGTGTGATTTGATGATTTATTTGGACTTGAAACATATTCAAACTACTTAATCCATCAAAAGTTTGTTCCCTTTTTTGTCAAGTGAATTGAATAACCCGGTAGCAAGCATAGGCGTACGAGCCGGGGGGGGGGGGCACCGCCCCCCCCCCAAATATTTTCATGAAAAAAAAATAGAAATCTGAAAAGAGCTCAGAATTGTGAGATCGGTCATTAGCCGAGGAGTTTTTAAAAATGTGGTAGGGGTAGGGGTATGGCCTTGTCGGGGAAGGCTATGGTCTTGTCGGGAATGAATGCTCAGTTTGTCGGGAAGCGTCACGCCGTCTGTCGGGTTTTGAATATTTTTAATAATATGGAAGCGGAAAGAAAGCAGTCCAGTCAATGATGAACACGTACGCCATCTGAATAGAACTAGCACGTACATATGGCCTTTCTCAGTTCTTGAGTACTGTGTTCCTATACTGGAATCCAACTCCATGCACCGGGAGAGCCCAGTGATAGAAGTGAGCAGCTGAAAATTTTCTTTAATAATAATTGATACGTTTGTAATAATATTGTACTTTGTAGTCACATATAATATACATGTACGATGGCTCAATAGGCAGTAAATAATTCGATATTGAGCCCTTTTTTTTTGAAAATAAATATTCATAGGTGAATGTAAAGTGCCACTGGCATAGGCGACATGTGAACTGTCATATAATGAAAAACGTGGCAAAAGTAAATCGTAATGCGGATTATATAGATTGTAAATTTGAAATCTTTTAAAATGGTCATTCATATATTAAAAGTAGATAAAGTATATACAAGTCTTCTATACATCTGAGATCTGGATAAAAAATGTGAAGTCTCATAAAATGAAAAATGTGGCAAAAGTAAATCGTTCGACTTGTTCTTGTTTTCGTAGTAATAGAGCTTGTATATTAAAGATGACTTTTTACCAGTTTTTATGCTGCAACTGACATAATTTACTACCCACTCCAAATTACTAGAAAGTATTCGAAATGCCTGGAAATCGCGTCTGCGGCCGTCTGGTTTTCAAAATTTTCTGGGGGAGGCCCAACAGACCCCCCGTCGGACGCTTCGCCCCTCCGACGCTAGCGGGCGGGCGGACTCTAAAGAAATATATTTGTCGGGAAAATATGCTGGCCCCCCCCAAACAAGTTCGGCCTCGTACGCCTATGGTAGCAAGCCAAGCTGAGGGAAGATTCATTTTCAGCTGATATTTGTCTGTAATCGCTGTCCATTTACCATGGATATCAAAGCCGAAGTAAATCCAGGGATTATCTTCAGTTCAATTTTTCAACGTTGTTAAATCGCAGAATCTGTTGCACGTTTGAAACAATTGGTGACAATGGTTAGTTTTACAAATTTAAAGACGCAGTCTTTCCATGTACAAACACATGTGATTTGATGATCTATTTGGACTAAAACATATTCAAACTACTTTACCCATCAAAAGTTGTTTCAAATGGCATTTAGTAACTGAACTGGAATATATAGGTTGGGATACAATTACTGCTTATTACGGAGCGACGTTCCTACTCGGTATCTTTAGTCATAATCAAACAATGATAGAATGTAAAACATAACGAGACAATATATATGTAAACATCAATACTTGGTTAATGCTGACCAATCAAAGAAAATCTTCTAATTACCTTGCAGTGGACGGTTACCAATGTACCTATAAGAAGAGGCTCTGAAGACGCAAGCACGTTGCTTGAGATCCACGTATCAACTGACCACATCATATCTCATTAGTTCAACCTATTTCTCCTAGGGGGGAGGGGGGTGGCAATGGCAAGTCCACCCTCATCCTTCATTTCAGATTTTGAGGAAAGGATTCCGGAAAGTAGATGACACCTTTGTTATTATCAAACAACTGACCCACGTGATGCAACTTAATTCTATAAAAATGATTTAAGTTTCCAGCAGAATGTTCCTGGATGCTGCGTCCTTACGTCCTGTATTGGTTTTCCTTAATTTACTGTGATACCAAATGACAAACTACAATAAGTTTACTTTGCAACGAATAAAAAAAAAATAAAGCCTTCATAGTAATATAATATGAATGGAAGAGTGATACATGTTGTCACTGTAAGAAATAACCACCACCCAGAGGCGTTTTATAGCTGAGGCGCTGAAGGCGCCAGCCTCCTCGCGAAAAAAAAAATCAAAGAAGTTGAAAAAATAAAACGGGAGAAAAATGCTAAAACCGATGAGAAACATGAAAATGTACCCTAGTTAGGGAGGGCCCTAAAGGCAGACAAAAGGGCCCCACGTCTGACAAAAGGGCCTCTCTGGCCAAGGGAAAGGGCCCACGAGTTCGAGTCAATCCACTACTAAATGAGAGTGCAATCATTGTAATTGCATGAAAATCATCAATCAAGAGATCACCTTTTATGAAAACCTACTGTATACATGTATAAGCTATTCAGAAAGAGATGGCTAGGCCGCCCCATGTGGCCTGGCTTGGCGGAGCGATCATTTCTTTGCTGAATAGATTTCCAGGATTAGGCGTGCTGCTTGCACAATTATTAGGCCCACTCCACCATATTCCATTAATTATTATTTGATTGAGCTCCCGATACGTACAAGTGATTTGTTTCGTATTCAGGCTTCAGACGAGTATCGAATTAGGCCCCGGCCCTCAGATTAAACCGTCCTCGAAGGGGCTGGGGGATATGTCAGAATGCACCAAAATGATTTGTATTTTGCAAAGTTTCTTGACCTCCGGACCCCCCCCCCTCTTCCGAAAGAGGGTCCTCAAAATAGTATAGCCTCCGCCATGATAAACCTTAAAACGCCCCTGCCACCACCCTCCCCCGACTATCCCAAAAATGCCATTAATTGTAGATCTTTAAAGCAAAAATTATTATTAAAAAAAGTCAATAAAACAAAGACAAAGTCTGACTGTTGGGTATCATACAATGCCTATAGCAGATTCTATACTCAAATTATATAATTTGCTGAAGCCATCAGATCAGTCGTGCATACCTGTTGGCAAACCATCTCCTGAAATCTGTTTGATCTTGGGTTGAATTTTAAGTAACAACTTACATAAAGACGCATTACTGGAGATTACATAAAGAGCTGACAGTTCCCATTCTAATAGTTAAAAACAACATAAAGTAAAGGGAATTCGCTGAAAATTTCTGTCAAATTGATCCACTCTGAACCGATAATTTAACGCTGGAATTTTCGGCTTAGCCTCGATCATCATTACCAATGTCGGTATGATAAACAGACTCGATCATCCATTTCATGATTTGAGCTGCAAATTGGTTCCCAATCAAGTAAATATGGCATGCTAGCGACGGTCTCGATAAGTTAATTAATGACTGATTAATAATTTAGATAACATTTAAGGCCGAAAGAAAGACCTGCAATAGGCAGATTTAGCTCTTGCATAATGTATATAGTTTAATAACAGTTAGTATTACCAAGAAACTGATGAAAGTGGTATACATTACAACTATGCATTCTTTGCACATAACTTGATTAAAGTCAAAAATATAATACTAGATATGATTTATGTGATTTAGTTATTTAAATAACTTCATGTAACTATAAATTTCCAAATATTTCAATTATGCCAAGAAGAAAACTTGCCATGGTTCCTGTGAAATATCAACAGAATTCAAATTAATCCACAGAGAGAGAAAAAAGTTTATCAAAGGTAAGTTAGACCGTGCGTCACTGACTTCCCAACACCATGTAAGTAATGTATTGCGGTTGTTACATTGTGGACTTTTATTTCGTTTCGTTTTTTATAGTTCAAAATTTAGTTTTACTTGTCTTTACAACACTAAGATCTGGGAGATTTGATATATTACTGGCGTTCTAGTTGACGTGAGGGATTAGCCAATTAGACGGTGAGTTCTTGGCGTTTAATGCGCGGAGCTGTGGGTAAACGTTAATCATGGGGTCAAAAGCCGCCCGTACGATCTCTGACGCGACCTTCCAATACAACCGATCAGACCACCATATAATATAAAAGTTCCCGAAACGAAATATTGATCTGTATTTTAATCAAATTGAGTTAAAACAAAAAGGTTGTCTCATGAAGAAAAGGGCTCATTCGAGGAAATTCAATGTACCTTTATTGTGTGGGGCGTTGGGATGGCCTAGTGGTCTAGGGTACCGCGCTTCGACCTCTAGCTGACCGGTCACCTCTGGCTTGCGGCTGTGGTTTCGAGCCCTGTTGTGAGCGTATGTGGCATGGAGATAGAGGCGCCTTCTCAACCTCGTGGATTTCCTCCGGGCACTCCGGTTTCCTCCCACTGCTAAAGCGAATTATTGAAATAAAATTGAAACCATATGTAGTCCCAAAATGACCTAGTTTGTGTCGAGTGGACGTTAAACCCAATTTCTCTCTCCCTCTCTCACCTTTGTTGTTGAAAATTGGAAATGTGTAGTCTTTGCCAAAACACGTTGAGGTTCCCCCGTGGTTGAGAAAAACAACCCATCATACTAACGATTTGGTCGACTTTTAAGTTTGAATTGTTTTTATATACTGTTTTTTGGTTGATGTTACAAAATCCCCAAGAGCTAAACTATATTAAAATAGTTTAGCTCTTGGGGATTTTGTAACATCAATTAAAATAATTTTCCGTCCCTCGTATACGAATGTTTTAATATAGACCGTTATTGACGGACTAACCTGTTACCTAATGAATTTCAAAACACATTATAAATATTTTATGGAAAGAGAGTACATTAAATTTTAAATATTTACACAACACTTTGCTATCACTTCGCTGTATTTCAAGGTATTATATGAAAAATTAAAACCTAGGTCATCTTGATATATTCTGGCATATTTATCAAATATTTGTAATTCCGTTCTAGCATTTTAAACACACATAAAAACATTTTGATATTATCGATTTTACTGCATTCCCACTCTATTCCTTTATTACAAACCCCGTTGACTACTTCAAAAAAATAATGTTCTGCATGTCTAATCGATAAAATAGAATAAAATTCAAACACAAGTCTGCAGACTTTGTGTATTTATCTGCTGAATCAACAATGTTTTAAAGAGACAATGTTGCTTTGAATGTTTTTGTCGGTTGAAATGAAATTAGTTTTTCGATTCGACGTGATTTGCGGGGGTGGGGTGGGGCGTGTTTAAATTAAATTGCATACAAAATTTGAGAAAAAGTCTGCCAAGCCACCGGTGAAACTCTCGATTACACACATTAGGCCTACCTTCAGTAGGTTAATGCTTAGATTTTCAACAGCTAGGTTAATCTAAGGTAATATTTAATTATATGTGTTAATTTGACATTTGGTTACCGGACGAATGTAATAATGGCCCTTTAAGTCAATATAACCGCTAAATGCGGAACCAAAATAAATAATATATATATTGCAACTTTCCGTGGTTTGGGTTTTTTGTTCTCTGGATAAATGTCAAAGCTGAAATGGAAGGATTTCTTAGTTCTTATAGCATTCTAATACGCATCCATCCAATGTAATGAATATCGGTCATTCACATGTCATCTAGCCTTATTGAATGAATGTGTAATAAATGAAATTGGTTTTAACGTCAAACTGCTCTGCACCATTTGTGCTACCAATCTGGTTAAAATACACATCTATATTTCGTTTCGTTTTTTTTTATTCCCTCGATGGCCTACACTAGGCTACATGACGGTCTGATAAGTCGTACGAGCAGCCTTTGACCCTACGTCCGGCATTGATTAACCAATCAGCGTTGACGTTTCTAGTGGTTTACACACAGTTCCGTGCATCAAAAGGCCAAGAACTCACGGTAACAGACCGTTTCATTGGCTAACCCCTCACTTCAACCAGAACGCCGGTAATATAACAACTCTTCCAGATCCTAGTGTTGTAAAGACAATCAAAACGAAACTTTGACCAATAAAAAACGAAACGAAATAGGATCTGTGTTTTAATCAGATTGGTTTCTTTTTCGTTTCTAACTGCCAACGGTTCCTTTATGAGCAGAGATATTTGGGATATATAAAGATATATTTTACGTTTCATAAAAATCGGATTTTAGAGAGTCCACAACCTTAGTATTCGCCTACACACTATCATACTATTTGCATACAAGGAGTGGTCATTTTGCCAGGCAGTTTTAGTCCGATTTTCACGAAATTCGAACTAAGCCATCATTACGGTGATATATTCGAACGGGTTTTTTGTTTAAATCGGATAATAATTGTGACCTCTAGAAGAACCACAAGCTAAAGACGTGACCTTTCGTACAATCAGGGGCCATAATTCAGGAAGTTACGATCCGATATGCGCAAATACCGAACGGAACCAAGATATTTGGATTATAATCATGTATGCTGTAGACGGACGGAAGGACGTCCGGACAGGGACGACGATAATATACGGTACGTCCACGCGAAAATGGCGGTGTATATAAAAAAAATGTTTTCTGTTGAAACCAGTAGATCTAAATGTCCAGAGGTAAAATACATTTTCAATTAGATTCTTGTAGTTATGTAAGCATAATGCGCAATTAGGGAGAAAAACTTGTACATACATTCTTCTGGAGCATATTTGTACCGGTATCCAATATGTGGTACATTGTGTAGAAATAATCACAGTAGACCTATAGGCCCTACGTACAACGGCCATCACAGTGTAATATTTGAATGTTTAAAGGCGGGGGGTGGGGGGTGTCAGCACTTTATGAGATACATGTTTATCACAAATTGTTGACATACACGTTACTTGTTACAAGCACAATTTACATGAAGCTATTTACAGCACTATAGCACTATTGTTCTATATAATATACAGGGAGCCACGATGTCTAAGTGGGTAAGACGATAACTCGCTGGCCTGGAGGTCGGTGTTCGATCCCTGCGCATGGGTTGAGAAAGTTCATCGCAATTTTTGGGGCTTGGTTTCCCCTTGTCAGTGATGCAGGATGGAGGGTCGGACAAGGACAGCTCTCTAGTCGTTCGAATGGAACGAAAAAAATGGTGTCCTGTGTATCATTGGTGTGCATGTAAAAGATCCCTTAGCAGTTGTAATTCAATAAAGGAGTAGGCCATAGTGCGGCTGTCAGGTCAAAGTTCCCCTCATAGCACACTGTAGTATGGTGTATGCCTGTCTTCATTAGCCCAGTCGGAGCAGTAGGATGTTAAACCCTATTTCATTTCATTTCTACTGAGTGTAGAGTTTAGATAAAGTGTATATATTGACATGATGCACACATGAGAGAGAGAGAGAGATCCACTGACACAAACTAGGTCATTTTGGGACTAATATATTATGGTTCAATTTTATTTCAATGAAACGCTGCACTTGGGGGTCTTTTAGCAGTGGAAGGAAACTGGAGGACCCAGAGAAAAACCACAAGAATGGAAGAATGGACAGACACCCCTACTCCTTGTCATGTATAACTGGGGAATGGAAACCAAGCCAGTTGACTCAATGACAGACTTTATGATACAGCGAGCACATGCTAACCATTCAGTCAACCAACCTCCCACTACTTAACAGACAAAAACAAAACACCTACTGTTCTGCACAGACTGGGCTAATCAAGATGGTCATATGCCAAACAGTTTGCTATGAGTGTACATCAGCATTACGGCCTACTCTTATTTCGAATTCTGTCAAGGGTTCTTTTATGTGCACACCAATGTGTACATGGTACCTTGATTTTTGTACCATCCAAAAGACTATATTATTGTCTCTTGACAGGCTCTCCCTTGACAGACTCTTTTTCCTGCATCACTGACATATGTGGGAACCACACTGGAAAATCCATATGAACTACATGTATATCGGTTTCCTTTTAGAACAATTTTGGGGATCATGTGGCTAAGTGGGTAAGACACTGGCTCGCAAGCCTTGAGGTCGGGGGTTCGATCCCTGCATTGGCCGAGAAAATTCATCTCGATTTTCCGGTGTGATTTCCCCTAGTCAGTGATGCAGATCGGAGGGCCTGACAAGAACAGCTCTCTAGTCGTTCGGATGCGATGAAAAACCGAGTCCCGTGTACACATTGGCGTGCACGTAAAAGATCTCTTGGCAGTTGGAATTCAATATAAGTGTAGGCCGCAGTGCCACTGCCCGGGCAAAGTTCCCTCATAGCACACAGTATGGCGTATGCCCGTCTTCATTAGCCCAGGTTAGGTGCAGAAGAGTAGGACGTTAAACCCCATTTCATTTATAGAACAATTTAATACTTATTTAGCCTATAGCAGACAAACACTAAAGAAAATATTATTTTTAAAATAAAAATCGAAAAAACCCTGTTAAAAATCTCAAATTCTTAGAGGTAGGCCTTGAGTCCTATTTCTGTGACAATGGATGTGCTATAGGGTAATATACACTTTTCTTTTGAAAGGGTAGAAAATTAGGCCTGTAGCGGTCTGGAGCCTATCTTACACTTTGTGTTTTGTTTTTGTCTGTTTATTTTAGTGGGGGTTGAATGGCCGAATGCTTAGCACGTTCACACGGTATCATAACGTCTGTCACTGAGTCAACTGGCATGGTTTCCATTCTCTGGTAGGAGTAAGATCGCTGTCTAACCTTCTGGGTTTTTTCGGGTCCTGCACGAATTATTGAAATATTAATAAACCATATGTTAGGTCAGAAATGACCGAGGTCGTGTCGAGTGGACGTTAAGCGCCATTTCTCTCTCATATAAACTACTTGTTTGCGTTTAGAAAGATAATATGAAATGGGGTTTAAGGTCCTACTGTTCTGCTCCTAAACGGGGCTAATGAAGACGGGCATATGCCATACAGTGTGCTATGAGGGAAATTTAGCCCGGGCAGCGACGCTACAACCGCCTTTCATATCGAATACCAACTGCCAAGGGATCTTTTACGTGCTCGCCAATGTTTACACGGGACCTCGGTTTTTGGTTCCATCAGAAAGACTAGACAGCTATCTTTGTCAGGCCCTTCGTCCTGCATCAATGACAAGGGGAAACTATGCTGGAAAATCTGGATGAATTTTCTCGGCCAATGCAGAGATCGAACACCCGACCCCCAGTCTAGCGAGCCAGCGTCTTACCCACCGTGATCCCCAATGCAGAGATCGAACACCCGACCCCCAGTCTAGCGAGCCAGCGTCTTACCCACCGTGATCCCCGTAAACAGATGAAATAATTGTATTATATATCTTATATTCTTACAAGGACTTCATCTAAATGGCTTCTGTTGCTTTAAAATGGTGTTTAGCATAGGTCTTCACCAGGGTCCGCGACAAGGCCCCCTGGGTCCTGGGAGAAGCAACTTGGCAAGGGGGGGGATATCTGTCAGTCCACCCAAAGCTATCAACAACAGCTATCGACAACCGTGTACATGATCACTGGTGGCAGAGTGTGACAAGGCCCAGATTACGTCAGGCCTCAATTACCTGCCGGGGACTGAATACCGTCAAGATGACGACAGTCTCAAGTAGAATGGTGACGGATCTGGGACCCATGCCTTATAGTTTTTAATTCAGGTTACAGTAGCAGGTCGTCTTCAGATTGTTCTGAACTCATTATCAGTTTATTTCTAGATGTGTTTTATTAGGAAAGGAATATATGTTGCTTATTGGATATTTTATATGGTTACAATGCTAATGTAATCTTAAATATTATGTCACATTTCACTGAATCTTTAACCTGTCCAGTACATACCTTTCTTAAAGGTATCCAGTGAGTTCAAGTTCACACTGTTTACTGGTGTTTCATTTCACCTTTGACCCAAAGGTTTCTTTGTAAAATCAGCTTGGTTGTCAGTTGTTATATATTTAGTTTTTAGATGTAGCCTCTTTCATCCTGTGTTTGGTCTTAGTTTGTTTAGTCATTCAGCTAGCTCAGTTCTTTAAATAGTCTTTTTCAACTAGACACTTCACATGGCACATAGTCATCTGCAGTTTCTACCCTATTTGGAGTGAGTAGAAATCGGTAACTTAGTTACTATCCTAACATCTTGTGTTAGCTGGTCACTTTTCCATACATCGCCATTGTGACTATATCAGTTCCTTCAAGCACTGAATTCACTAATCCAGGTAGGTTTTTATTTGTTTAACTTGATTTGACAATATTAAAAATAAGACAATTCCTCTTTAACTTAAATACTGTTTTATTCTGATATATAAGTTACAAATAAAATGATATATTCAATCTAAATAAGTTATTTTTAAAATATATGTCTTATTTGGTGTTTGTTTTATCTTTTAGTGTTTTGTACTGTATGGTTTTCACGATATATTCTTCTATTTCTTCGATTCATGAGAGCACCTTCTTCAGGGTATGTTTCTTGATCATTTCTTCATTGTAGCCTATGTAATTTATGTATGATATTTCTAAATGCTTCAGGGGGTTTTGATGGCCGAATGGTTAGCCCGTTCGCGTTGTATCATGAAGCCTGTCATTGAGTCAACTGGCGATGTTTCGCAGCCCTGCTTGTACGTGACAAGGAGTAGGGTAGCCTGTCCAACCTCGTGGGTTTTCTCCGGGTATGTTAGTCCAGAAATGACCTGGTTTGTGTCGAGTGGACTTTAAACCCCATTTCTATCTCTCTAAATGCTTCCTTATTTAAACATACATTATGCAAGAGCTAAATCTGCCTTTTGTAGGTCTTTCTTTAGGCCTGAAATGGATAATCCTGACTTAGTAATGATGATCGAGGCTAGGTCAAAAATTTAATCGCTAAAATCTCAGTTCAGAGTAGATCAATTAGACTGAAATTTTCAGCAAATTCCCTTTACATTATGTAGTTTTTATACGCCCACATTTTCATCTGGACGTATATTGTCTCCGCCCCTGTCTGTCCGTCCGTCCACAATTGTTTGTGAACAGTCTACAGGTCACAATTTTTATCCGATTTCAATGAAACTTGAAATACAGGTTTATCACCCCAAGATCTCGGTTCCTTTCGATATTGGCCTGTATCGGACTGTAACATCATGGATTATGCCCCCCTGATTATACGAAAAATCACGTTTTTAGCTTGTGAACACTGTATAGGTCACAATATTGAACCGAATTTGATGAAACTTGAAATACATGTCTATAACTCAAAGATCTTGGTTCCTTTCGATATTTGCGCATATCGGATCAAACTTCCTGAATTATTGCCCCTGATTGTACGAAAAAATCGCATTTTTAGCTTGTGGTTCTTCTTGAGGCCAAAATTATTATCCGATTTAAAAAACTGTCTGATTATGTCACCATTACACCGTACGGAAGGTTGTGCTTGAATTTCGTGAAAATCGGACCAAAATTGACAGACAAAATGGCCGCCGCTTTTACGCGAAAAGTTTAAAAATATGGTATGTCAAGGTTGTGAACACTGTAGAGGTCACAATTTTTAACCAAATTTGATGAAACTTGAAATGCATGTCTATAATTCAAAGATCTTGGTTCCTTGCGATATTTGCGCATATCGGATCGTAACATCCTGAATTATGGCCCCTGATTGTACGAAAATTACCTTTTTATACGCCCACATTTTCATGTGGACGTATGTTGTCGTCGCCCCTGTGCGTCTGGACGTCCACAATTTGTTTGTGGACTCTCTACAGGTCACAATTCTTATCCGATTTTGACGAAACTTCAAATATAGGTTTATCCCCATAAGATCTCAGCTGCTTTCGATATTGGCATGTATCGGATCAAAACTTCCTGGATTATGGCCCCTGATTGTACGAAAAATCACGTTTTTAGCTTGTGGACCCTATAGAGGTCACAATTTTGAACCGATTTTGATGAATCTTGACATGCATGTTTATAACCCAAAGATCTTGGTTCCTTTCGATATTTGCGCCTATCAGAACGTAATTTCCTGAATTATGGCCCCTGATTGTCCGCAAAAATAACCTTTTTTAGCTTGTGGTTCCTCTGGAGGTCACAATTATTATCCGATTTAAAAAACAGTTTGATTATATCACCGTTACACCCTAAGGAAGGTTGAGTTCGAATTTAGGGAAAATCGGACCAAAATTGCCATACAAAAAGGCCGCTGTTTGTACGCGAATACTGTTAAAAAATGGTATATCAAGGTTGTGGACCCTGTAGAGGTCACAATTTTAATTCGATTTTGATGAAACTTGAAATGCATGGTTATAACCCAAAGGTCTTGGTTCCTTTTGATATTTGCGCATATCGGATCGTAACTTCCTGAATTATGGCCCCTGATTGTATGCAAAATCGCCTTTTTATACGCCCACATTTTTATGTGGACGTATATTGTCGTCGCCCCTGTCCGTCCGGACGTCCGTCCGTCCACAATTTGTTTGTGGACTCTCTACAGGTCACAATTCTTATCTGATTTTGACGAAACTTGAAATATAGGTTTATCCCCAAAAAATCTCAGCTGCTTTCGATATTGGCATGTATCGGATGAAAACTTCATGGATTATGGCCCCTGATTGTGCGAAAACTCATGTTTTTAGCTTGTGGACCCTATAGAGGTCACAATTTTGAACCGATTTTGATGAAACTTGACATGCATGTTTATAACCCAAAGATCTTGGTTCCTTTCGATATTTGCGCCTATCGGAACGTAATTTCCTGAATTATGGCCCCTGATTGTCCGAAAAATCACCTATTTTAGCTTGTGGTCCCTCTGGAGGTCACAATTATTATCCAATTTAAAAAACCGTTCGATTATATCACCGTTACACCCTAAGGAAGGTTGAGTTCGAATTTCGGGAAAATCGGACCAAAATTGCCATACAAAATGGCCGCCGTTTGTACGCAAATACTGTTAAAAAATGGTATATCAAGGTTGTGGACCCTGTAGAGGTCACAATTTTAATTCGATTTTGATGAAACTTGAAATTCATGGTCATAACGCAAAGATCTTGGTTCCTTTCGATATTTGCGCATATCGGATCGTAACTTCCTGAATTATGGCCCCTGATTATACGCAAAATCGCCTTTTTTTAGCTTTTGGTTCCTCTGGAGGTCACAATTATTATCCGATTGAAAAAAACGTTTGATTATATTACCGTTACACCGTAAAGAAGGTTGAGTTCGAATTTCGGGAAAATCAGACCAAAATTGCCATACAAAATGGCCGCCGTTTGTATGCGAATACTGTTAAAAAATTGTATATCATGGTTGTGGACTCTGTAGAGGTCACAATTTTAATTCGATTTTGATGAAACTTGAAATGCATGGTTAATAACCCAAAGATCTTGGTTCCTTTCGTTATTTGCGCATATCGGATCGTAACTTCCTGAATTATGGCCCCTGATTGTCCGAAAAATCACCTATGGTCCCTTTGGAGGTCACAATTATTATCCGATTTAAAAAAACGTTTGACTCTATCACCGTTACACCCTACGGAAGGTTTGAGTTCGAATTTCGAAAAAATCGGACCGTAATTGCCTGAAAAAATGGCTGCCGTTTGTACGCGAACACTGTAAAAATATCGTATATCAAAGTTGTGGACTCTGTAGAGGTCACAGTTTTAATTCGATTTTGATGAAACCTGAAATGCTTGTTTATAACCTAAGGATCTTTATTCTTTTCGATATTTGCGCATATAAAATTGTAACTTAATGAATTATGGCCTTTGATTGTGGGAAAAATCACTTTCGGTATTGTTTGTTTTAGCTTGTGGTCCCTCTGGAGGTCACAATTATTTTCCAATTTAAAAAAACGTTTTATTATATCACCGTTACACCTTAAGAAAGGTTTGAGTTCAAATTTCGGGAAAATCAGACCAGAATTGACAGAAAAAATGGCCGCCATTTGTACGCAAATACTGTTAAAAAATGGTATATCATGGTTGTGGACCCTGTATAGGTCACAATTTTAATTCGATTTTGATGAAACATGAAATGCATGGTTATAACCCAAAGATCTTGGTTCCTTTCGTTATTTGCGCATATCGGATTGTAACTTCCTGAATTATGGCCCCTGATTGTCCGAAAAATTGCCTATGGTCCCTCTGGAGGTCACAATTATTGTCCGATTTAAAAAAACGTTTGACTCTATCACCGTTACACCCTACGGAAGGTTGAGTTCAAATTTCAAGAAAATTGGACCATAGTGTAAAAATATGGTATATCATGGTTGTGGACTCTCTACAGGTCACAGTTCTTATCCGATTTTGATGAAAAGTCACATTTCTAGGTTGTGTACCGTCAACCCATAATCATTGTCGGCTTCGAATTTCATGAATATCAGACTGGAACTGACCAACACGATGGCTGCTCCCAATACAGTATGAAATGTAGGACTTAATGATGTAGGAAAAATCACTTTCGGTATTGCTTGTTCTCTATCCATCTCTCAAAAATGTGGGCGTATCCTGCCTGGCAGTGCCAGCCTATCTTTTTAGCTTGTGGTCCCTCTGGAGGTCACAATTATTTTCCGATTTAAAAAAACGTTTGATTATATCACCGTTACACCTTAAGGAAGGTTTGAGTTCGAATTTCGGGAAAATCGGACCAAAATTGACAGACAAAATGGCCGCCGTTTGTGCGCAAATACTGTTAAAAAATGGTATATCATGGTTGTGGACCCTGTATAGGTCACAATTTTAATTCGATTTTGATGAAACTTGAAATGCATGGTTATAACCCAAAGATCTTGGTTCCTTTCGTTATTTGCGCAAATCGGATCGTAACTTCCTGAATTATGGCCCCTGATTGTCCGAAAAATCGCTTATGGTCCCTTTGGAGGTCACAATTATTATCCGATTTAAAAAAAAGTTTGACCTTATCACCGTTACACCCTACGGAAGGTTGAGTTCAAATTAGCATGGGGCAGAACTTTATAAAAAACCAAACAAATTCTAATGATTTTTGATAATTACTTAATATGCGACAACTATTGTTGACTGCCTGGATGATTTAGCTGCTGGTGGGCATATGTTTCGTTGCCTGACAACCTGTTTTGATATTTGCACATATCGAATTGTAACTTCATGAATTGTGGCCCTTGATCGTAGGAAAAATCATTTTCTTTTTAGCTTGTTCTCTATCCATCTCTCGGATTAGTGGGCGTATCCTGCCTGGCAGCCGCTATTTAACTATTATAGTGAGAACCAGGGGCGTACATAACGAATTTGTTTAGGGGGTGTTTAGCCAAAATGCGACGGACTGATGCACTTACGCCCCCACTCCACCCCACCCTAATACGAGTGACGCAATCAGGAGCCGTGCACCACAGGTGCAAGTTTTCTAGGGAAAATGGGGGTGGGGAAGGGGTGGTTTCAAATCTAGGCCGTCATCCACAATCAAATTACCGACTATAACATTAAACTTCCCGGTAGAACATAGATAGTATTGTATATTTATATAGTTGTTCGCCGATTGTTGTCTCGCCGGAAAGCAGTTTTATTTAAGGTCACATATAGCTTATGTCATATATCATGATTGTGCCTATAACACAAAGTAATTGGAGAAAATTTTGAAAAATTGATTCAATATCCTGGCATTTGAGGTCATTGCTGGGAGAAATTCTTGTGGTCGACAGGACCAGATAGTCAATCAATGGAACAGAATCTCGAGACCTTTTTAGGTTTTTGGGACTGGGCTTGAAAATTTGAATCAATGTCATGGAAAATGGAACCAAATTCTCGTTAACGAGAGGATAAGAAAAGGACAGAATCTTGAGGCTAATCTTTCGCCCGTTTTGTTATTGTTTGTTTACCTCATTGATTCATTTAGTCTGCGGAGACCGACTGTGGTGAGTACTTTTTTGAGACCGACTATTTTTTTTTGCCATGGTAGAAAACATTTCATAGAACAAAATACTCACATAGGGGTAGGGGTCTGACATAGGCATATTGCCTGTTCCCCAATTTCCCATTCATTGATAGTGAATAAAATATGTCTTAAAAAAAAATAACACTCACAACAGAATAAGAGTGACAAACATTTTTTCAAACATGACAAGCAGACGGTTATTTCATACTATAGTTTTGTGTGATGTATGTAATTTGCTCACGGATTCACGCAAATACATAGTATTTGAGATCTATTCTAACATTGTTTTTGAGACCGACTGCAGTGACTGTGCTTATTTTGAGACCGACTATTTTTCTCCCTGTGTGAAATTTTGTTGTTGGACCGACATACAACAGAATAGGGGTGACGTATGGAATTTAAGCTCACGGATTCATGCAAATGCATAGTATTTGGGATTTATTCTGGCATTGTTTTTGAGACCGACTATTTTTCTCCCTGGGTAAAATTTTGTTGTTAGACCAACATACTCACAACAGAATAAGAGTGAAACACGTTTTTGAGCCCGACTGCAGTGTCTGAGCTTATTTTGAGACCTACTATTTTTCTCCCTGGGTAAAATTGTCGTTAGACCAACATACTCACAACAGAATGAGAGTTAAACACAACATCTTTTCAAACATGTTAAGTTTACAAGGTTATTATATGCAAAAGTTTTGCGTTTGTAGCGTGACGTATGCAGTGAGCACTTATTTTCATACCGAATTCTCCTATTTTGCGACCGACTGCACTGATTTTGCGACCAACTATTTTTTTTCCTGGGGGGCCCCCCACACCCCCCCACATTCACGCCCCTGGTGAGAACTGCCAGCTTTGTATCTAATCTCCCATAATGTATCTTTAATATTACTAAGCAATATATTATACAGATCTATTTATATCTTTCATTAGTTACTAGTTATTAGAAGCTATGTAGGTGCTTCCTTCTATGAATATATTTGCTAATTTAGTTATTTTATTATTTCAGTGCTTTTCTACTTCTTTCTGTAAATAAGGTGTCATCCATCACTCCTGCTGTAATTTTATCAGCCAAAGATTTAAGACTTGCAGTTTAAAGGTATGTGTCACTATTAGTTTTAAATAGATATTACATTGTGACTGGGGGATCACGGTGGCTTCCTAGCCTGGAGGTCGTTTGTTCGATCCCTGCATTGGCCAAGAAAGTTCACCTAGATTTTCCGACGTGGTTCTCCCTTGTCAATGATGCAGGACGGGCGCCTCACAAGGACAGCTGTCTGGTCATTCGGATGGAACAAAAACAGGTCCCGTGTACACAGTGGCGTGCATGTAAAAGATCCCTTGAGAGTTGGAATTCAATATAAGAGTAGGCCGTAGTCCCTTGTTTAAAATGGACCTGAAACGCATTATGGTACACGATTCGTGTACCAATGTTAACTGTTTTATTTTGTCTTAAATATTGGATATCAGAAGTCCGATAACAACATCAATGATGATTTGAATTGACAAATAATTTGTGTTTTCATTGTCTAAGATTTTGGATGATATTGAGTTAGAGGTTTAGCTACTTTAATATGTAATATACTATTTTAATGATACAAATACATTGATTTTGTATATTTGATTAATTATAGTAAAATTGTATACTTTCATGGTTTTTATTGGATGGTTTTTAATAAACTTTTGTAAACCTGAACCCAGTGAAGTTCTGTTTAAAGATTGTGGTGATGATACAGCAATCTGGTACGTAAATCTTCTTATTTTTTAATTAGGTTGAATGCAAAACTGCTGTTGTGCATTTAGGGTTTCAAACTTTGAAGTATGTGTTGCTTTGAAGACAGGCACAAGCCATACAGTATGCTATTATGGAAATTGTCTTTTGACAGCAGCACTAAGGCCTACTCTTCTATCAAATTCCAACTGTTGAAGGCTCTTTTATGTGTAGGCCCATGCTGAACCTTTGTTTTTCGTCCCATTTGAAGAAGTCAATGTCTTATTCATTAAGCCACGATGGCTCTCTAAAAAGTGTAAGAAACCGAAACTGCAAATTCTCCATGTTAATTGTCTTAGAATGCTCATAACTTTTTCATTTTTGATATTCCTACATTTTAGTTTGACATATTAAAGATGATTGTGCCTATAACACAAAGTAATTGGAGAAAATTTTGAAAAATTGATTCAATATCCTGGCATTTGAGGTCATTGCTGGGAGAAATTCTTGTGGTCGACAGGACCAGATAGTCAATCAATGGAACAGAATCTCGAGACCTTTTTAGGTTTTTGGGACTGGGCTTGAAAATTTGAATCAATGTCATGGAAAATGGAACCAAATTCTCGTTAACGAGAGGATAAGAAAAGGACAGAATCTTGAGGCTAATCTTTCGCCCGTTTTGTTATTGTTTGTTTACCTCATTGATTCATTTAGTCTGCGGAGACCGACTGTGGTGAGTACTTTTTTGAGACCGACTATTTTTTTTTGCCATGGTAGAAAACATTTCATAGAACAAAATACTCACATAGGGGTAGGGGTCTGACATAGGCATATTGCCTGTTCCCCAATTTCCCATTCATTGATAGTGAATAAAATATGTCTTAAAAAAAAATAATACTCACAACAGAATAAGAGTGACAAACATTTTTTCAAACATGACAAGCAGACGGTTATTTCATACTATAGTTTTGTGTGATGTATGTAATTTGCTCACGGATTCACGCAAATACATAGTATTTGAGATCTATTCTAACATTGTTTTTGAGACCGACTGCAGTGACTGTGCTTATTTTGAGACCGACTATTTTTCTCCCTGTGTGAAATTTTGTTGTTGGACCGACATACAACAGAATAGGGGTGACGTATGGAATTTAAGCTCACGGATTCATGCAAATGCATAGTATTTGGGATTTATTCTGGCATTGTTTTTGAGACCGACTATTTTTCTCCCTGGGTAAAATTTTGTTGTTAGACCAACATACTCACAACAGAATAAGAGTGAAACACGTTTTTGAGCCCGACTGCAGTGTCTGAGCTTATTTTGAGACCTACTATTTTTCTCCCTGGGTAAAATTGTCGTTAGACCAACATACTCACAACAGAATGAGAGTTAAACACAACATCTTTTCAAACATGTTAAGTTTACAAGGTTATTATATGCAAAAGTTTTGCGTTTGTAGCGTGACGTATGCAGTGAGCACTTATTTTCATACCGAATTCTCCTATTTTGCGACCGACTGCACTGATTTTGCGACCAACTATTTTTTTTCCTGGGGGGCCCCCCACACCCCCCCACATTCACGCCCCTGGTGAGAACTGCCAGCTTTGTATCTAATCTCCCATAATGTATCTTTAATATTACTAAGCAATATATTATACAGATCTATTTATATCTTTCATTAGTTACTAGTTATTAGAAGCTATGTAGGTGCTTCCTTCTATGAATATATTTGCTAATTTAGTTATTTTATTATTTCAGTGCTTTTCTACTTCTTTCTGTAAATAAGGTGTCATCCATCACTCCTGCTGTAATTTTATCAGCCAAAGATTTAAGACTTGCAGTTTAAAGGTATGTGTCACTATTAGTTTTAAATAGATATTACATTGTGACTGGGGGATCACGGTGGCTTCCTAGCCTGGAGGTCGTTTGTTCGATCCCTGCATTGGCCAAGAAAGTTCACCTAGATTTTCCGACGTGGTTCTCCCTTGTCAATGATGCAGGACGGGCGCCTCACAAGGACAGCTGTCTGGTCATTCGGATGGAACAAAAACAGGTCCCGTGTACACAGTGGCGTGCATGTAAAAGATCCCTTGAGAGTTGGAATTCAATATAAGAGTAGGCCGTAGTCCCTTGTTTAAAATGGACCTGAAACGCATTATGGTACACGATTCGTGTACCAATGTTAACTGTTTTATTTTGTCTTAAATATTGGATATCAGAAGTCCGATAACAACATCAATGATGATTTGAATTGACAAATAATTTGTGTTTTCATTGTCTAAGATTTTGGATGATATTGAGTTAGAGGTTTAGCTACTTTAATATGTAATATACTATTTTAATGATACAAATACATTGATTTTGTATATTTGATTAATTATAGTAAAATTGTATACTTTCAGGGTTTTTATTGGATGGTTTTTAATAAACTTTTGTAAACCTGAACCCAGTGAAGTTCTGTTTAAAGATTGTGGTGATGATACAGCAATCTGGTACGTAAATCTTCTTATTTTTTAATTAGGTTGAATGCAAAACTGCTGTTGTGCATTTAGGGTTTCAAACTTTGAAGTATGTGTTGCTTTGAAGACAGGCACAAGCCATACAGTATGCTATTATGGAAATTGTCTTTTGACAGCAGCACTAAGGCCTACTCTTCTATCAAATTCCAACTGTTGAAGGCTCTTTTATGTGTAGGCCCATGCTGAACCTTTGTTTTTCGTCCCATTTGAAGAAGTCAATGTCTTATTCATTAAGCCACGATGGCTCTCTAAAAAGTGTAAGAAACCGAAACTGCAAATTCTCCATGTTAATTGTCTTAGAATGCTCATAACTTTTTCATTTTTGATATTCCTACATTTTAGTTTGACATATTAAAGATGAACTTGAGACCAGAATATTTTTCTTTAAACAAATAGCAATAATTCTAAAGCCCCTAAATAAAAAAAAAAATGACGAAAATAGGTCATTCCGTTATCGATATATTTAGATTGGAAAACCCCCTTTGCACCTGCCTGGTGAAATCCAATCAGCGTACGAGTCAACTTCCAGTAATTCCCTGAAATATGTTATGACGTCATAAGTGTGAGACGAATGTAAACAAAATGGCGACAACATGTGTTCGTTCGGATAGGGCATCAATTAAAAAGAAGTTCTAGGCGAGTTAAATTTGTCATATAAATAATCGTCGTTTGGGGATTCCGAAAGAGGTGTCAATGAGGACGAAGGCAGAGTAAATCCACATCAATTTGAGCCTTATGCAGACTGGTATGAGTCAGACAATGACGACCGTATCAACGGCTTGAACAACCACGGAACTACGATCGTCTGGATTCCACGGCAATGAATGGTCAGTTTTATTATTATCTACATTACAATTTATATTTTAACCATCCTGAATTATCTATCAGTAATATTGTGTTTGTATCAAATTGAAATTCAAACGTTCTTTTGACTTAGATATCGATTTTTTAAAACAATCATTAACCAAACACGAGTATAGACACAATAGATTATTTAGTAGGCCGCTAGTTAGTACTAGTTAGTATCGATCTATTCTGTGAGTAGAGCTAGGCCTAGTAAATGGTATCTAAGATAAAGGATTTCTTTTCAAATTCATAAAAGAAAATTATAAAATACACCTATCTAGGCCTAATTGTTAAATTGTATGCATAACACACAATTATTATATTATATATTTTTAGAGCAATATATTGTTATTGACATTATTGTCAAAATAAATATTTTTTATTATTATCTTTGGAGTTAGCCAGATTGGGAAAAAAGTCATGTTTTTTTTTTATAATAACATTTTTAAAATTGAATCACATTTTTTTTCCAATAAAATTATTTAATTAAGATTGTACCATATTAGGTTATAAATTCATATAATTTCCTGATTTGTGTTGTTGACCCTCTAAACATAATATTAAAGATACATTATCAACCGAAAATTAAGCAATTGCAATTTTTCGCCTAGCCTCGATCATCATAACTGTAATCGATATGGAAAAAAGCATAGTCTTGATTATCAATTTAATAATCAGTAAATCGGATAATGATCCACCAAAGATCGGAGGCTAGCGATGCTATCGAGAGTTGATTATGGTCTGGATGTGTTAATTAATGTTTAAATAATAAGAAAAGATTTCAGGCCTAAAGAAAGACCCACAATAAGAGGATTTAGAAAAGACAATTAAACAATGTATAAAATACCTAGTTTAATGAATAAATTGTGTAACACACAAATACACAATTATATTTCAGATTTTCCGGTGTGGTACCCCCTTGTCAGTGATGCAGGATGGAAGCCTTGACAAGGATAGCTGTCTAGTTGTCCATTAGCCCAGTTTGGAGCAGAACAGTAGGATATTAAACACCCCCATTTCATTTTATTTCTGTAGATCGGATACGATTGTCAATTATTTTTAGGCTTAGTCCTGTATGATTATTGTCAAAATTTGGCAAATTATATTAGGTGGTAGCTGGGTTGGGAAAAAATCTGATTTCTATCAGTTATAACATGTCCAGAGGGATATAATATTGTATGCTATGAGGGAAATTTTGCCTTGACAACGGCGCTACTGCCTTCTTGTATATATCGATTTCAAACTGCCATAGGATGTTTTACGTGCGTGTGAATGTGTAATCTCAGTTTTTCGTCCCATCCTGCATCACTGACAAGAGGAAACCTCCCCGGAAAAACCTGGTGAACTTTTTCGGCAAACACCAGGATCTAACTAGCTATGTCCAAGCTAGCAAGCTAGCATCTTACACACTTATCAACCTCGTTCGGTTCCTAAAAAAAAAATTAGCAACGAAAATCTTGGAGATATACATTTGATCACACACTTCAACGTGCCTATCCTTATGGGTTTGCATTACCATTTGCCATAGGTGTATGTCATTCCTAAATTTGTGCAGTGGATATTAAACATAATAATATGTATATTAATTATATTTTCAGGAGACATTAATATGGAACATGGCTTAATAACAGTTTGTCAGGAGTTATTGGAGCTGGTTGGGAAGACAAAATGCTGACATTGTACCAATGGTAAAAGTTTATCAGAGAGGCCTTTGTATAAGAAAAAGCCATGTAGGATTTATGTGGAAATAAAACAATATGTATTCAGACAATTTTTTTTATTATTTTTCTGTGAGATTCCTACATGATAACTACATCAATCAACCACATGCAAGTACTACTTAGTACCATATTGAGCTAAATGTTTTTTTATGTCAATGATGGGCTGGCACAAATGTGGCACTTTGAACAGAGGCTCAGCAAATGTTCTTTCTTCACTACTATTCCTGCAGATGAATTTGACAGTTATGCATTAAAATATTATAAGTTTAATCTAGCAGCTATAGAAGAGAACAAAATGAATCATTGTCAAGTCACGACTCACAAAAATCCACAATATAATTTATGACCTTCACTGGCTGGGAATGAAATAAATCTATGACTGGCAATGAAAATCGAAATGTACGTAAACTGTAAATCAAATGGGGTTTAACGTCCTATTTTCCTGGGGGGGTTGGGATGGCCTAGTGGTCTAGAGTGCCGCGCTTCGACCTCTAGCTGGCCGGTCACCTATGGCTTGCGGCTGTGGTTTCGAGCCCTGGTGTGAGCGTATGTGGCATGGAGATAGGGGCGCCTTCTCAACCTCGTGGGTTTCCTCCGGGCACTCCGGTTTCCTCCCACCGCTAAAGAACCCTACGCGCAAGCGAATTATTGAAATAAAATGAAACCATATGTTAGTCCCAAAATGACCTAGTTTGTGTCGAGTGGACGTTAAATCCCATTTCTCTCTCTCTCCCCCCTTTTTTCCTGCTTCATCCAGACTAATGAAGACAGCCAAATGTCATGCAAAGAGCTACTATGAAACTTTTGCCCGGGTAGTGGTGCAATGACCTACATGTATTCTTATTTTTTAACTCAAACTGTCAAGGGATCTTTAACATGCACACCAATTTGTACACAGTACCTAGACATTGTATCTTAAAATGGGGTTCAACGTCCTACTTTTCTGCACCTAACCTGGGCTAATCAAGACAGGCCCTACATCGTGCACCATTGACATGGATGATGGAAACCACACAGGAAAACCCTGGTTATAATTATGTATTTTATGTACCTTGCATCATCACTATGGATAGGCCTACTTTCTGAATCTGTATGAAGGCCTCGAATACTGAAAAATCAAAATGTTCATCAGCACTGTCATAACATTGTCTTCAATAGTGTCTGGTGACTGGAGTTTTATTCCTCTTCACTGGCATTTAAAAATAGTCTGCAAAAGAAAATATTTTTTTTTTCTTTTAACATTTTTTTATAATACAAGTCTCTTCAATTATTACTCACTGCTTGTACCTATAATCCCGGGGCTGGATACCAAATTAAACCAAAAGAGCCTAATATAATTACATAAATATCTTTTCTACAAAAGAAATAGGAGAGATATCAATATAAAAAGAATTTGACTCACCCTAATATTTTCTCTCGTTGCTGAGTCTCTTGTCTTAGTCAGACTCAGTACTACTTTTGTAGTTGTACCTTGTGTAGTAGGCCTATACCATCTCGGGTGGCTTGCTTGGGTTTCTACGACCGAATCACTAATAAAATTCACAGTAAGAACATTTGATAATACACGTGTGACTGGCGATTGTCCCGTTGCTTCCAAAATTAAATGGTTGAAAGGGGTAGTAGTCTAGTACTCGTATGTAAAAAAAAAAAAAAATGCGACAAACAAAACATGTGTCGCCTCGATTTGTCGCCACAAAACTAGCCTATCGTTTTAAAATAACTTATTTTCAAACGGAATTTAATTGAGTGAAACGTTATTGAGTTTGCATTATCATAGCCATAAGCAATACACCTCTTGTACAACCTTTTGTTGTCATTAATATTGGTCCCGTCAACAGCGTCCGCCATTGTCTCCGGGATTCCCTTGTTTATGTCTTTTACACTTGTGACGTCAATCGGTCAAAGGTCACGAGAGGTTCCACTCGGCTTATCGCTTCAGGTGAGAATTTTAGTTTTCCGTCTATATCGTGAGAACAAGTAATTGGATTTCATTAAAACTTTCAGGAACGTTTTATGGAGGCATTTCAGATATAATAATAATAAAATATGAGAGGTCTCAAGTTCATCTTTAAGTCGTCACCATGTTGGTTGATCTGTCTGTTGGTCTGTGAGCACAATACAAGCTACATTTTTAAATGGAACTTTTCCAAATTTGGTATGATGCATCAGGGTTATGAGAGGGTGAATCATATTGGTTTTCACTGCTCTGCAACCTTTGGATGCAGACCAACATTAAAATTCACCATCTCGGTACCCACAAATTGTAGTTTGTCTATTCAAAGCAATTCTCTCTTTTGTTGCCCATTTTTGTTGTTTTTTTGGTCTAGAGTGAAGGAAGAGGGTTTGAATTAGAATTTTCTGACAGGTTTTGGTAAATATTCATGATTTTGAGGTGGAAGGATAATGGCGTCATCAGGCTGGCTACGGTGATATGTACGGCAACTAATGACATGTTTATAGTATGTCTCTCAAAATTTTGGTGGTCAATTTCATAAAAAATTTTAGTGCAAAGACATGACCATGTGTTCCTCTGTCTGTAGTGAAAAGCATTCAGTCCAACGAAAATTTGGGAAAAAGTTGGAGGTGGGCAAAAAGGCCAGAATTAACATTGAAGTCAATGGGGAAATTAATGGTGGTCTGCCTCCTATATGTAAAGAAGCGAACAGTGAATGAGAGGCCTAGATTTGATCTCCAAATTGTCAGAAATTGTGATATATGACATTTTGATAATAAAAAAATTGACAAATTTGTGACGGGGAATTTTTGATTTTAGTCCAAATTTTGTGATTTTCAGTGTTTATTTACTTTTCAAAATTAGTGGAAAATATTTTAATGTGTAATTTTTACTTATTCTGCATCATAAAGGTTAGATGGGAAGAAAGTATCAAAATTTTACGCAATTTTGCCTAAAAATCAAGAAAATTTGTCTGAAATTCATCAGATTACTCCTAATATTGCTGTCAAAATATTAATTATTCATCTGTTGTAAAATGAACCAAAATGTCTTGCATCACTTCTTTATTTTCATTGTTAAATAACTTTGAAAGGATCCATGTGTTTGTCAGATATTGAGTTATGGCCCTTGATCACTTCAAAAAATCTTGTAGATGCTCTAGATGCCATAGTTAATATCCGATTGACTTTAAATTTATACACAGTGTTTAAGGTAATGAGATGAGGAAGCCTATTCGTTTTTTTAGCAATTTCCGATAATTACTTTTATGGCCCTTGATCACTTTGAAATTTTATTTAACGTTTTATAGGTCCAAGGTAATAACAGATTGACTTTAAATTTATACACAGTGTTAAAGGTCATGAGATGAAGATGCCTATTGATTTTCAGTGTTTTCCAATGATTACTGCCAGAGTTATGGCCCTTGATGAAAAATCTTGTGGACAGAGTTTAAGGTCTTGAGACAAACAAGTATATTGATTTTCAATGAATTTTGATAATTGAACAGCTAAATCTATAATATTAAATGTTTCATATACAAAACGTTTGCATGGGGCAGAACTTTATAAAAAACCAAACAAATTCTAATGATTTTTGATAATTACTTAATATGCGACAACTCTTGTTGACTGCCTGGACGATTTAGCTGCTGGTGGGCATATGTTTCGTTGCCTGGCAACCTATTTTGATATTTGCACATATCGAATTGTAACTTCATGAATTATGGCCCTGTTTCGTTGCATGGCAACCTATTTTGAAAAAAAAATAGTGTTTTGTGACCCTTTTATTAGAGTGGCTGGTTATCACCTAAATACAGTATTTGTTTAACGTTTATTAATCCATATTTTAATAAATAATTCATACATCAACAGTATTACTTATGTGGACACAAGTTGGGTTTGTTACAACATTTTGAGGGGGTGGGCTTACAAGTTTCCCTATAGTTCCTTACTGTTACCTTCAATGGAATTTTTCAAAAATTGACTTTCGTTTACCGTTTTCTACAAAATGGCCCATTTTTGACACTTTGTATGTCTCAAAATACCAATATTTCCCTATTTCTTATATAAGGTCCATGATTGAACAAGTTTGTCATCCGATTTAAAATACCATTCAAATATATCACCGTTACACTGTAATGATGGTTGAGTCCCTCGTATGCAAATAGTATAAAAATATAGTATATCAAGGTTGTGGACCCTCTAGAGGTCACAATTTTGATCCGATTTTGATGAAACTTGAAATGCATATTCATAACCCAAAGTTCTTGGTTCCTGTCGATATTGGCGTCTATTGGATTGTATCTTCCTGAATTATGACCTTGATTGTACGCAAAAACAAATCTTTAGCTTGTGGTCCCTCTTCAGGTAACAATTTTTATCCAAAATATAAAAAAATCGTTGGAATAGATCACCATTTGACCTTAATGATGGCTGAGTTTGAATTTCGTGTAAATCAGACCAAAACTGCCGGACGAAATGAGCGCCCCACGGTATGCAAATTGTCTAAATATATGGTATATCAGGGTTGTGGTCACAATTTTGATACCATTTGATGAAATTTGAAATGTAGGTTTATAACCTAGAGATCTTGGCTTCTTTCAATATTCGCGCATAGCGGATCGTTACTTCCTGAATTATGGCTGTTTTTAGCTTGTGATCACAGTTATTATCACAGTTATTTGAAAAAAACGTTTGAATATATCACGGTTACACCATAATGTTGGTTCAGTTCGAATTTCGTGAAAATCGGGTCAAAACTGCCATACAAAATGGCCACCCCTCAGACGCACAAAAAGTGTAATATCACGGTTGTTGACCCTCTAGAGGTCACAATTTTGATCCGATTTTGATGAAACTTGAAATACATGTTTATTACCCACAGCGCTTTGTTCCTGTAGATATTTGCCTATATCGGATTGTAACTTCCTGAATTATGGCCCTTCTTTGTACAAAAACCTACACACTACCAAGAACTTGGTTCCTTTTGATATTCGCACATATCTGTATGTAACTTCCAGGATTATTGCACCTGATTGTTTGAAAAATCGCATGTTTGGCTTGCGGATTCTCTAGAGGTCACAATTATTTTTATGATTTTAAAAACCGTTTAAATATATCACCATTCCATCAAAATGAAGGTTGAATTTGAATTTCGGGAAAATTAAAATGAAACTGCCTAACAAAATGGTCGCTCTTTGTAGGCAAATTGTGTAAAAGTATGTAATATGAAGGTCACAATTTTATCCGATTTTGATGAAACTTAAAACATATCTTTACATCCCAAAGATGTCAGTCTCTTTCGGTATTTGCGCATTTCAGACCATAACTTTCTGGATTATTGCCCCTGATTGTATAAAAATCGTGTTTGTTTTGAGTTTGTTCTCTATCCATCTCTTGCAAAATGTGGGCGTATCCTGCCAGGCAGCCGCTGGTTGTGTAATTTAATTGCAGTTTAATAAAAAGATAAAATTTGTTTCAGAAAATTAAAAAATTAGCCCATAATTTACATTTTATCCGAGACATACTATGAAAAACAAATCTTGTATAACAATTTTACAAATACAAATCTCGAAATAGAAATCTTGCAAGACATTTCTCGAAATTCATCGAACTGAAACATGACATGAGTGGAAATCAATCTGGCATACAAAAAATTGCCATACAATTTTAGCAATATAGAGTTATGTTTCTATATATATATATATTGGTTAATCTGATGTAGGATAAAATAATTGAAAGTGGTCTATTTGTATATGCCCAAATGGAAATGTGGTCGTATATTGTCGTCACCCTGTCCGGCCGGCTGTCTGTCCGGATGTCTATCGTCCACAATTGCTTGTGAACGCTCTACAGGCTAAAGTTAATATCCGATTGACTTTAGATTCATACACAGTGTTTAAGGTCATGGGACGACGAATCCTATTGATTTTCAGTGATTTCCGATAATTACTGCCAGAGTTATGGCCCTTGATCACTTTGACAAATCTTGTGAACACTCTAGAGGTTAAAGTGAATATCCGATTGACATTTTTATACGCCCACATTTTCATGTGGACGTATTATGTCGTCGCCCCTGTCCGTCCGTCCGTCCGTCCGTCCGTCCGTCCGTCTGTCTGTCTGTCCGTCTGTCTCGGCTGCTTTCGATATTGGCATGTATCGGATGGAAACTTCATGGATTATGGCCCCTGATTGTACGAAATATCATGTTTTTAGCTTGTGTACCCTATAGAGGTCACAATTTTGAACCGATTTTGATGAAACCTGACATGCATGTATATAACCCCAAGATCTTGGTTCCTTTCGATATTTGCGCCCATCGGATCGTAACTTCCTGAATTATGGCCCCTGATTGTCCGAAAAATCGCCCTTTTTAGCTTGAGGTCCCTCTGGAGGTCAAAATTATTATCCGATTTAAAAAACCGTTTGATAATATCACCGTTACATGGTAATGAAGGTTGAGTTCGAATTTCGTGAAAATCGGACCAAAATTGACATACAAAATGGCCGTCGTTTATACGCGAATAGTGTGAAAATATGTTATTTCAAGGTTGTGGACCCTATAGAGGTCACAATTTTGAACCGATTGTGATTAAACTTGCCATGTATGTTTATAAGCTAAAGATCTTGGTTCCTTTCTATATTTGCGGCCATCGGATCGTAACTTCCTGAATTATGGCCCCTGATTGTCCGAAAAATCGCCCTTTTAGCTTGAGGTCCCTCTGGATGTCAAAATTATTATCCGATTTAAAAAACCGTTTGATAATATCACCGTTACATGGTAATGAAGGCAGAGTTCGAATTTCATGAAAATCGGACCAAAATTGACATACAAAATGGCCGCCGTTTATATGCGAATAGTGTGAAAATATGTTATTTCAAGGTTGTGGACCCTATAGAGGTCACAATTTTGAACTGATTGTGATGAAACTTGCCATGTATGTTTATAAGCTAAAGATCTTGGTTCCTTTCTATATTTGCGGCCATCGGATTGTAACTTCCTGAATTATGGCCCCTGATTGTCCGAAAAATCGCCCTTTTTAGCTTGAGGTCCCTCTGGATGTCAAAATTATTATCCGATTTAAAAAACCGTTTGATAATATCACCGCTCTGGAGGTCAAAATTATCATCTGATTTACAAATCCGTTTTATTATATCACCGTTACATGGTAATGAAGGTTGAGTTCAAATTTTGTGTAAATCGGACCCAAATGGACAGACAAAATGGCCCCTGTTTGTACGCGATCAGTGTGAAAATATGTTATATCAAGGTTGTGGACCTTATAGAGGTCACAATTTTGAACAGATTTTGATGAAACTTGACATGCATGTTTATAACCCAAAGATCTTGGTTCCTTTCGATATTTGCGCCCATTGGATCGTAACTTCCTGAATTATGGCCCCTGATTGTCCGAAAAATGACCTTTTTTTTAGCTTGTGGTCCCTCTGCGGTCAGAATTATTATCCCATTTAAAAAAACGTTTGATTGTATCACCGTTACATCGTAATGAAGGTTGAGGTCGAATTTCGTGAAAATCGAACCAAAATTGACAGCTGTTCTTTTCAGGCCATCCATCCTTCATCACTAACAAGGGGAAACCACGCCAGAAAATCTAGATGAACTTTGTCACCCAATGCAGGGATCAAACACCCAACCTCAAGGCTACCGAGCCAGCATCTTACCCACTTAGCAACATGATTCCCAGTCGAATTTGAAGCCTACTGAAATGCACCTTTATAACCCAAAGATCTTAATTCATTTCGATATTTGCACATATCATATTCTAACTTAATGATGTAGGAAAAATCACTTTCGGTATTGCTTGTTCTCTATCCATCTCTCGAAAATATGGGCGTATCCTGCCTGGCAGTGCCAGCCTATCTTTGTGTTTAAGGTCATGAGACAAAGAATCCTATTGATTTTCAATGATATCCGATAATTACTGCCGGAGTTATGGCCCTTGACCAATTTGAAAAATCTTGTGGACTCTCTAGAAGCTTAGCTGTTGTGGGCGTATGTTTCATTGCGTGGCAACCTATCTTAAGTAATAAGTTTTTTTTTGTTTTTTTTTTATATACAATATTTTATTCTCAGAAAAGGATTGAGGAATAGCCTAGGCCTATATTACCTCTCGGTTTATTTATGGATAGGGACATTTCTTTGAGCAAACGAAACAGGATTTTATCTCTTTTAAATCATGTAATCATGGATGTGGCAGTAAATAACTAATATTCGTATACTGAAAGAGTGATAGAAAAGGCCCATATTTTATTTTTTAAATCCCTCCTCCCCTCAACGAATTAGAGTTCAGACGTTCCAAATTATATCTGCTTTAACAAGGTACGTAAATATGAATATGTCAGGAAAGTTTTTAAAATTTTGAAAAGGTATTTGCACCTCGTAATATTTCATGTTATGGCGTGTATTTAGACGTTATGGTCCCTACTTTGACATTATGACCCATACTGGTGGACACAGATGAAGATGAATCAAGACAGTATGGACGATTTTGCTTAAAATGAAAGTACAGTTTTTCTGTTGATTAGCCTAGTATGAGTTACAGTAGGACATTAAAACCACATTTTAATTTCTTTTTTATTATCCACATCTCGGCCCGATATGCCATACAAAGCAGGCGGTTTCACTACAGTCACGGTCATTGCACTTATTGTATATATGCTTTCTCAATTTCTCATTGTATGGTGACTTATTGTATGCTAGGATGATTTTTGCTTGGGTTGTCATTATGTAATTTGTTTCACAGAGGATTACGAAAGACTTCTAATATCTCTGTAAAAGATGACTTCCTTCAACACATGACCTCACATCATGCGATGTCAATTATTGGCTCAATGGTGCGTGCCTTGTTTACATTACTGAATAGGGCAGAATGCTGTCTTTTACTCATTTTAATACCATTTAAACACTAAATACAAATTCTTCAAACATCTTTTTTTATTTTTCTAATACATAAAAAAAATGTTTTAGAATTTAATTTGTCGGAGAAAAAAAGTTAATATTTTTGGCTCATTAAGTCGCATAGATGTCATCCTTATCAGTGTAGTCATAATGTTTGATAAATTTCGAGATTTGATTTTGGAAATTTGTTGTTGAAGTTAATATATTTGGCTGATTAAGTCGCATAGATGTTATCCTTATCAATGTAGTCATAATGTTTGATAAATTTCGAGTATTTGAGATTTGTTTTTGGAAATTTGTTGTTAAAGATTTGTTTTTCGTTGTATGTCTCTGATGAAATGTAAATTATGGGCTAATTTTTTTATTTTCTAAAATAAATTGTATCTTTATATTACACTACAATTAAACAAAAATACATTTTAAACAATTGAGGACTATCAATTTAATACTAGGGTGGCGGCAGACTGCGTGACCCTTGATAAATGGGGAAGAGACCATCTGAACAGTCCAGTTCCGTGCAGATTAAATTAATTTGAATTTCAATTCCCTTTTCTTTGTTTGTCATTGCACATATACTAACTGCCTTATTAGTCTGTTTTTCAGGAGCCCCGTTGGGGGAAGGAGAATGGTGGCGACAGAATGGTGGGCACAGATGAAGAAGATGACTCAAGACAGATGAAGAAGATGAACCAAGCCAGAATGGTGGACACAGATGAAGAAGATGACTCAAGACAGATGAAGATGACTCAAGACAGATGAAGAAGATGAACCAAGCCAGAATGGTGGGCACAGATGAAGAAGATGGATCAAGGCAGTTTGGTGTTCTGTTTGGACAATTTTGCTTAAAAGGAGAGTACAGATTTTCTGTTGATTTTCTTGAGGGTGGCGGCAGACTGCAGACTGCGTGGCCCTCATTAAAAGGGGGAAGAGGCCAGCTGAACAGTCGAGTTCAGTTCCGTGCGGATTAAATTTCAATTCCTTTTTCTTTGTTTGTCATTGCACATATACTAACTGCCTTATTAATCTGTTTTTCAGGAGCCCCGTTGGGGGAAGGAGAATGGTGGCGACAGAATGGTGGGCACAGATGAAGAAGATGACTCAAGACAGATGAAGAAGATGAACCAAGCCAGAATGGTGGACACAGATGAAGAAGATGGATCAAGGCAGTTTGGTGTTCTGTTTGGACAATTTTGCTTAAAAGGAGAGTACAGATTTTCTGTTGATTTTCTTGAGGGAGGCGGCAGACTGCAGACTGCGTGGCCCCCATTAAAAGGGGGAAGAGGCCAGCTGAACAGTCGAGTTCAGTTCCGTGCGGATTAAATTTCAATTCCTTTTTCTTTGTTTGTCATTGCACATATACTAACTGCCTTATTAATCTGTTTTTCAGGAGCCCCGTTCGGGGAAGGAGAATGGTGGCGACAGAATGGTGGGCACAGATGAAGAAGATGTCTCAAGACAGATGAAGATGACTCAAAACAGATGAAGAAGATGAACCAAGCCAGAATGGTGGACACAGATGAAGAAGATGGATCAAGGCAGTTTGGTGTTCTGTTTGGACAATTTTGCTTAAAAGGAGAGTACAGATTTTCTGTTGATTTTCTTGAGGGTGGCGGCAGACTGCAGACTGCGTGGCCCTCATTAAAAGGGGGAAGAGGCCAGCTGAACAGTCGAGTTCAGTTCCGTGCAGATTAAATTTCAATTCCTTTTTCTTTGTTTGTCATTGCACATATACTAACTGCCTTATTAATCTGTTTTTCAGGAGCCCCGTTGGGGGAAGGAGAATGGTGGCGACAGAATGGTGGGCACAGATGAAGAAGATGACTCAAGACAGATGAAGATGACTCAAGACAGATGAAGAAGATGAACCAAGCCAGAATGGTGGACACAGATGAAGAAGATGGATCAAGGCAGTTTGGTGTTCTGTTTGGACAATTTTGCTTAAAAGGAGAGTACAGATTTTCTGTTGATTTTCTTGAGGGTGGCGGCAGGCTGCAGATTGCGTGGCCCTCATTAAAAGGGGGAAGAGGCCAGCTGAACAGTCGAGTTCAGTTCCGTGCGGATTAAATTTCAATTCCTTTTTCTTTGTTTGTCATTGCACATATACTAACTGCCTTATTAATCTGTTTTTCAGGAGCCCCGTTGGGGGAAGGAGAATGGTGGCGACAGAATGGTGGGCACAGATGAAGAAGATGACTCAAGACAGATGAAGAAGATGAACCAAGCCAGAATGGTGGACACAGATGAAGAAGATGGATCAAGGCAGTTTGGTGTTCTGTTTGGACAATTTTGCTTAAAAGGAGAGTACAGATTTTCTGTTGATTTTCTTGAGGGTGGCGGCAGACTGCAGACTGCGTGGCCCTCATTAAAAGGGGGAAGAGGCCAGCTGAACAGTCGAGTTCAGTTCCGTGCGGATTAAATTTCAATTCCTTTTTCTTTGTTTGTCATTGCACATATACTAACTGCCTTATTAATCTGTTTTTCAGGAGCCCCGTTGGGGGAAGGAGAATGGTGGCGACAGAATGGTGGGCACAGATGAAGAAGATGACTCAAGACAGATGAAGATGACTCAAGACAGATGAAGAAGATGAACCAAGCCAGAATGGTGGACACAGATGAAGAAGATGGATCAAGGCAGTTTGGTGTTCTGTTTGGACAATTTTGCTTAAAAGGAGAGTACAGATTTTCTGTTGATTTTCTTGAGGGTGGCGGCAGACTGCAGACTGCGTGGCCCTCATTAAAAGGGGGAAGAGGCCAGCTGAACAGTCGAGTTCAGTTCCGTGCGGATTAAATTTCAATTCCTTTTTCTTTGTTTGTCATTGCACATATACTAACTGCCTTATTAATCTGTTTTTCAGGAGCCCCGTTGGGGGAAGGAGAATGGTGGCGACAGAATGGTGGGCACAGATGAAGAAGATGACTCAAGACAGATGAAGATGACTCAAGACAGATGAAGAAGATGAACCAAGCCAGAATGGTGGACACAGATGAAGAAGATGGATCAAGGCAGTTTGGTGTTCTGTTTGGACAATTTTGCTTAAAAGGAGTGTACAGATTTTCTGTTGATTTTCTTGAGGGTGGCGGCAGACTGCAGACTGCGTGGCCCTCATTAAAAGGGGGAAGAGGCCAGCTGAACAGTAGAGTTCAGTTCCGTGCAGATTAAATTTCAATTCCTTTTTCTTTGTTTGTCATTGCACATATACTAACTGCCTTATTAGTCTGTTTTTCAGGAGCCCCGTTGGGGGAAGGAGAATGGTGGCGACAGAATGGTGGGCACAGATGAAGAAGATGACTCAAGACAGATGAAGATGACTCAAGACAGATGAAGAAGATGAACCAAGCCAGAATGGTGGACACAGATGAAGAAGATGGATCAAGGCAGTTTGGTGTTCTGTTTGGACAATTTTGCTTAAAAGGAGAGTACAGATTTTCTGTTGATTTTCTTGAGGGTGGCGGCAGGGTGCAGATTGCGTGGCCCTCATTAAAAGGGGGAAGAGGCCAGCTGAACAGTCGAGTTCAGTTCCGTGCGGATTAAATTTCAATTCCTTTTTCTTTGTTTGTCATTGCACATATACTAACTGCCTTATTAATCTGTTTTTCAGGAGCCCCGTTGGGGGAAGGAGAATGGTGGCGACAGAATGGTGGGCACAGATGAAGAAGATGACTCAAGACAGATGAAGAAGATGAACCAAGCCAGAATGGTGGACACAGATGAAGAAGATGGATCAAGGCAGTTTGGTGTTCTGTTTGGACAATTTTGCTTAAAAGGAGAGTACAGATTTTCTGTTGATTTTCTTGAGGGTGGCGGCAGGCTGCAGATTGCGTGGCCCTCATTAAAAGGGGGAAGAGGCCAGCTGAACAGTCGAGTTCAGTTCCGTGCGGATTAAATTTCAATTCCTTTTTCTTTGTTTGTCATTGCACATATACTAACTGCCTTATTAATCTGTTTTTCAGGAGCCCCGTTGGGGGAAGGAGAATGGTGGCGACAGAATGGTGGGCACAGATGAAGAAGATGACTCAAGACAGATGAAGAAGATGAACCAAGCCAGAATGGTGGACACAGATGAAGAAGATGGATCAAGGCAGTTTGGTGTTCTGTTTGGACAATTTTGCTTAAAAGGAGAGTACAGATTTTCTGTTGATTTTCTTGAGGGTGGCGGCAGGCTGCAGATTGCGTGGCCCTCATTAAAAGGGGGAAGAGGCCAGCTGAACAGTCGAGTTCAGTTCCGTGCGGATTAAATTTCAATTCCTTTTTCTTTGTTTGTCATTGCACATATACTAACTGCCTTATTAATCTGTTTTTCAGGAGCCCCGTTGGGGGAAGGAGAATGGTGGCGACAGAATGGTGGGCACAGATGAAGAAGATGACTCAAGACAGATGAAGAAGATGAACCAAGCCAGAATGGTGGACACAGATGAAGAAGATGGATCAAGGCAGTTTGGTGTTCTGTTTGGACAATTTTGCTTAAAAGGAGAGTACAGATTTTCTGTTGATTTTCTTGAGGGTGGCGGCAGGCTGCAGATTGCGTGGCCCTCATTAAAAGGGGGAAGAGGCCAGCTGAACAGTCGAGTTCAGTTCCGTGCGGATTAAATTTCAATTCCTTTTTCTTTGTTTGTCATTGCACATATACTAACTGCCTTATTAATCTGTTTTTCAGGAGCCCCGTTGGGGGAAGGAGAATGGTGGCGACAGAATGGTGGGCACAGATGAAGAAGATGACTCAAGACAGATGAAGAAGATGAACCAAGCCAGAATGGTGGACACAGATGAAGAAGATGGATCAAGGCAGTTTGGTGTTCTGTTTGGACAATTTTGCTTAAAAGGAGAGTACAGATTTTCTGTTGATTTTCTTGAGGGTGGCGGCAGACTGCAGACTGCGTGGCCCTCATTAAAAGGGGGAAGAGGCCAGCTGAACAGTCGAGTTCAGTTCCGTGCGGATTAAATTTCAATTCCTTTTTCTTTGTTTGTCATTGCACATATACTAACTGCCTTATTAATCTGTTTTTCAGGAGCCCCGTTGGGGGAAGGAGAATGGTGGCGACAGAATGGTGGGCACAGATGAAGAAGATGACTCAAGACAGATGAAGATGACTCAAGACAGATGAAGAAGATGAACCAAGCCAGAATGGTGGACACAGATGAAGAAGATGGATCAAGGCAGTTTGGTGTTCTGTTTGGACAATTTTGCTTAAAAGGAGAGTACAGATTTTCTGTTGATTTTCTTGAGGGTGGCGGCAGGCTGCAGATTGCGTGGCCCTCATTAAAAGGGGGAAGAGGCCAGCTGAACAGTCGAGTTCAGTTCCGTGCGGATTAAATTTCAATTCCTTTTTCTTTGTTTGTCATTGCACATATACTAACTGCCTTATTAATCTGTTTTTCAGGAGCCCCGTTGGGGGAAGGAGAATGGTGGCGACAGAATGGTGGGCACAGATGAAGAAGATGACTCAAGACAGATGAAGAAGATGAACCAAGCCAGAATGGTGGACACAGATGAAGAAGATGGATCAAGGCAGTTTGGTGTTCTGTTTGGACAATTTTGCTTAAAAGGAGAGTACAGATTTTCTGTTGATTTTCTTGAGGGTGGCGGCAGACTGCAGACTGCGTGGCCCTCATTAAAAGGGGGAAGAGGCCAGCTGAACAGTCGAGTTCAGTTCCGTGCGGATTAAATTTCAATTCCTTTTTCTTTGTTTGTCATTGCACATATACTAACTGCCTTATTAATCTGTTTTTCAGGAGCCCCGTTGGGGGAAGGAGAATGGTGGCGACAGAATGGTGGGCACAGATGAAGAAGATGACTCAAGACAGATGAAGATGACTCAAGACAGATGAAGAAGATGAACCAAGCCAGAATGGTGGACACAGATGAAGAAGATGGATCAAGGCAGTTTGGTGTTCTGTTTGGACAATTTTGCTTAAAAGGAGAGTACAGATTTTCTGTTGATTTTCTTGAGGGTGGCGGCAGGCTGCAGATTGCGTGGCCCTCATTAAAAGGGGGAAGAGGCCAGCTGAACAGTCGAGTTCAGTTCCGTGCGGATTAAATTTCAATTCCTTTTTCTTTGTTTGTCATTGCACATATACTAACTGCCTTATTAATCTGTTTTTCAGGAGCCCCGTTGGGGGAAGGAGAATGGTGGCGACAGAATGGTGGGCACAGATGAAGAAGATGACTCAAGACAGATGAAGATGACTCAAGACAGATGAAGAAGATGAACCAAGCCAGAATGGTGGACACAGATGAAGAAGATGGATCAAGGCAGTTTGGTGTTCTGTTTGGACAATTTTGCTTAAAAGGAGAGTACAGATTTTCTGTTGATTTTCTTGAGGGTGGCGGCAGGCTGCAGATTGCGTGGCCCTCATTAAAAGGGGGAAGAGGCCAGCTGAACAGTCGAGTTCAGTTCCGTGCGGATTAAATTTCAATTCCTTTTTCTTTGTTTGTCATTGCACATATACTAACTGCCTTATTAATCTGTTTTTCAGGAGCCCCGTTGGGGGAAGGAGAATGGTGTGGACGTGTATTGTCGTCACCCCTGTCCGTCCGTCCGACCACATTTTGTTTACGGACACTCTATGGGTCATCTTTTTATCCACTTTCTGTAATATTTGAAATAATTATAGGTTTATCTCCCTAATATCTCGGTTCCTTTCAATATTGGCATGTATCGGATCGTAACTTCATGAACTATGCCTTTGATTTTACGAAAAATCATGTTTTTAGATCTATGGAGTTCACAATTTTTGATGAAACTTAAAAGGAGCGTTTATAACTCAAAGAGCTCGGCTCCATCCGATATTCCTGGATATCGGATATTAACTTCCTGGTTTATGGCCCATGCTTGTACAAAAAATGGTGTTTTTAGCTTGTAGCCCGCCCAGAGATCACAATTTTCATTCGATTTTTAAAAACGTTTTTATATATCCCCTTTACACGCTAATGATTGCGGAGTTCGAATTTCGTGAAAATTAAACTGAAACTGCCAGACAAAAAGTATGTAATTCCAAGATTTTATCAGATTTTGATGAATCTTCAAAAGTATGTTTGTATCGCAAATGTCACGGAATGAGAGAGTTCACGCTGACCTATCACTGGCCGTGCTTATAGTATAAAATCTATCAACGACAGCTGATTCATTGTGTAGTTCTTTATATGATATATTAAATATCAATAATATATGTAATGCATGCTTTGATTAACTTTATACGACATCTAAGTTTAGTATAATTTAGCTGTGGTTGTTGAGACAAATGAGTGGAGCTTGGGAGCTCCCTATAAAAAGGTCTCTCTATCTCAAGAAGATGGGGAGCAAAGACGGACAGGGACAGAGAAGAGAGACGCACATACAGGCTTATGGACTCACCCGCTGTCTTGGCAGAGAGGCGGAATGGTAGACTTAATATAATTATGTACCGTTCTGATGCGTTCCTTATATAGTTTAAGTACCTGTATTGCTGCTGTAGTTATGTAGATGTGTTGTATTCTGTTCCGATGTAAATAAACCATAAGATAGTGTTACACAAAGATTTCGGTTTCTTTCGATATTTGCGCATATCACAATGTAACTTCCTGGAATATGACATTGAATGTACGTAAAATCACGTTTTTTGCTTGTAGCTCCTTTCTTTTCGACTTTGATGAAACTTTTATATATTCTTTTATATCACAAAGTTGATTCCTTTTGATTTTGTCGCATGTCGGATTGTAACAAACTGAATGATGGTCCCTGATGGTACAAAAAAATCGCTTTTTATATAGCTTGTTCTCTGTCCATCTCTTGCAAAATGTGGGCGTATCTTGTATGGCGACCGCTTATTCATATTTAATTCCGGTATAGTATTCAAATTTGTGTCAGTAATATTCCTACAAGGACAGCTGTCTTGTCGTTCGGATGGAACGACAACCTGAGTCCCGTGTACACATTGGCGTGGACGTAGCGATCCCTTGACAGTTGGAATTCGATATAAGAGTAGGACGTAGTGTCGCTGTCCGGGCAAATTTTCCTCATAGCACACTGTATGGCGTATATGCCCATCTTCATTAGCCCAGTTCGGAACAGAACAGTAAGATGTTAATTCCATTTCATTTCATTTTTTTTGGTAACATTCCTACAAATTTAAGTGCTTTCATAATACGATAGAAAGAAAGCTTGTCGATCCGTGTCTGCTTCAATCAAATTCAGGCCAGTATTATTTCTTAAAAATGTATTCGTTTATACGGTAGCAAACGAAAAAAGCTTCCGAAATAAGAATTGCTTGTGGTGATGTCAAATCATTTTCGTAAAATGTTATTTTAAAATTACATTGATAGTTAAATTACTTGTAAGGTAGATTAAGCCGGTATAAACGGTATAACACGATAAATACGCTGACCAACTAATTATCTAATCAATCCAGCCTAATATCAGGTTGCGTGGTAGTTATACACTCAATACACATATTAATTTTGAAAATCCGAATATTATTCAATATATCGATGTCCAATTGGTGAATATTGATGTTCAATTGGTCATATTCCTGGCCTGACATCTGAAAAATATCGTAGGACATGTCCAGAAAGTACGGGCGAAATCCAGACACTTAAGAAACTGAAATATGACGCGAAAAATGACGAATTTCGTAACTTTCGACACAAATTTTCATACTGTTGTGGGTGAGTTGACAACGATTTTATTTTTTACGTTGTTAGAATAGGTCAAGCTGCAAATAAAACGATTTACATTTTGATCGCAAGCCCTGCTCCAGTGGAGTTATCGCAATTTGAAAAAAGGGTATAATCCAGGCATCTCTAGACAAGTATCGTGTGTAGTCTCCTGTTACCTATTGAAAATGAACTTGAACCGGATGACCATGATATTGTGGTAGTGCAAGACCCCGACTATCACGAACAACCCAAACCTAGTTCTCCAGGGTCATGTAACAGCGGTAGTAGTGCGACAAAAATACCTAAAATTTGGCTTGAAAATGACAAAAAACAGCCGAAAGACGTAAAAGGCCTGTATCTCGAAAATGGTTGATTTCTGAAATCAGTGATTTTGGCTGGGGAGTAGGTTCGAAGGGTCGACCAAACCCTGTAAATATGAACGCAATCGGCCGACCCCCACCTTCGAACCTTCTGCATGGTTTTCTCGTGGACTGGCTTTTAAAACTATGAAATTCTTGCTTTAACATTATGTTTTAAAGTGACATGTTGATATAAAAGAACTTGTTTCTTGGTTTGTTTGTTTTTGCCTATTTTCTGTTTTTATATATTATGCCTTGATATGTAAATAACTTAATTAAATTAACCTGTCAAAAATATCATATTATAAGGCAAATTTATTACTGTACATGAAATAAGTGTTTTTTTATAGGCCCATGTTAAACAATAATTAGATTTTTACAGGCCCATATTTAATATTACAGAACAAAATTCTAAATTTTCTATTTTACTAAACATGAAACATGCACCGTTATGGGAATTTGAATGGGATCAAAATTGTTTCGGAATTTTCGACATACACACATGTGATATGGGGGGAGGGAAGATGTATTATGTCTGTGGGTCCGTCATGCTACAGGTCCAAAATTTAAATTTTCCCTTTTCACTAAACTTTGAACACACTAGTTTATTGTAATTTGAATGGGCCCAATTTATTTCGAAATTTTCGACACACATATAATATAAGGGGGAGGTGGTGGGGTCAAAATTTGTATAAGATTTTTTTTTTTTTTACCTATACCCACATATTTTAAAATATTGTTTAATGTGGGCCAAGTGATAATTCATCAGTCAAAATAGATTATATTAATTCTTAATCAATTATATACATATAGATTAGAGGTTTTGAATAATATTCGTATTTGAATATATCTGATGTTAAATTAAACCAATTATTATCTTATTGCCAAAATAGTATATTTTTTTTTAATGAAGTTGTAGGACTGATGTCTACTGTTATAATTTTCCATTTATATTATATGCATGATTATGTATTTTACAATATAAGGTCAATAGTGAGTAAACACTTTGATACCAAAGTTAGGGTTAGGTAGCTGGCTCTTAATACTGACCACTCATATTTACATCTTTCTTTCAAAATAAGTATATACTATGATATGATGATACCAGTCTCTAGAGATTGTCAGAAAAGCTCACAAAGATTGATATAAATATTCACAAAGTGACAGCCTTCTCTTCTCATGTGTGAATTTTAACATGGTGTTTTAAAGAGACGTTTTGATATATTTGGTTTTTTACCCAATTTTTGTTTTATATATTACGCCTTTATATGTAAATTAAATTACACAACTATATCAACTTATCTAAAATATATTTTAATGTAATGCACAAATTTATTATCGTACATGAATTAACTGTTTTTTTATAGGCCCATGTTAAACAATGATTAGATTTTTATAGGCCAATATTTCATAGATGCCCAAAATATCATATTATAATGTATAGGACAAATTTATTATGGTACATGAATTAAGTGTTTTTTATAGGCCCATGTTAAACAATAATTAGATTTTTACAGGCCCATATTTCATATTAGCGAACAAAATTCTAAATTTTTGATTTTCCTAAACATGGAGCATAAACCGTTATGGGAATTTGAATGGGATCAAAATTGTTTCGGAATTTTCGACATACAAACATGATGTGATATGGGGGGAGGGAAGAAGTATTATGTCTGTGGGTCCGTCATGCTACAGGTCCAAAATTTAAATTTTCCCTTTGCCCTAAAGTTGGAACATACTAGCTTATGGTAATTTGAACAGGGCCAATTTATTTCAAAATTTGCGACTTACATGTCATATGAGGGGGAGGTGGTGGGGTCGAAATTTTTATAAGATTTTTTTTTTTTTTTTACCTATACCCACATATTTTAATATATTGTTTAATGTGGGCCAAGTGATAATTCATCAGTCAAAATAGATTATATTAATTCTTAATCAATTATATACATATAGATTAGAGGTTTAGATTAATATTCGTATTTGAATATATCTGATGTTAAATTAGACAAATTATTATCTTATTGTTTAAAATTAAGTATTCACTTTAATAGGATGATACCAGTCTGTAGAGATTGCCAGAATAGCTCACAAAGATTGATGTAAATATTCACAAAGGGAGAAGTGAGCACCCTCTTTTCTCAAGTGTGAATCTTAAAGCGAGAATTTCATATTTTCTAAGAAAGTTAAAACATAATTATTTCTATGTCTTTTGCTCAATAGGTTGTCAACACACTATTATACGTTCATAGGCATTATTTCCCACACTTAAAAATCGTTCACACCGGAAATAATGACACAATTACCTCTCTTGTTTTTCTATCCCCCCGGCCCCCCACAGAATAGCTATTATCAAACGTTTGAATTTGAAAATGATATTATGACAATTTCTCAACTGGCAATAGTGAATTGATACCATCTTTTTTAAAGCTTTATTTTAATACATTTTAAAAATATAACTTAAAACTATGAAATTCTCGCTTTAACACTATTTTTTAAAGTGACATTTTGATATAAAAGAACTTGTTTCTTGGTTTGTTTGTTTTTGCCCATTTTCTGTTTTTATATATTATGCCTTGATATGTAAATAACTTAATTAAATTAACCTGTCAAAAATATCATATTATAATGTATTGGGCAAATTTATTACCGTACATGAAATAAGTGTTTTTTTATAGGCCCATGTTAAACAATAATTAGATTTTTACAGGCCCATATTTAATATTACAGAACAAAATTCTAAATTTTCTATTTTACTAAACATGGAACATGCATCGTTATGGGAATTTGAATGGGATCAAAATTGTTTCGGAATTTTCAACATACACACATGATGTGATATGGGGGGAGGGAAGATGTATTATGTTTGTGGGTCCGTCATACTACAGGTCCAAAATTTAAATTTTCCCATTTCACTAAACTTGGAACACACTAGTTTATGGTAATTTGAATGGGCCAATTTATTTCGAAATTTTCGACACACATATAATATAAGGGGGAGGTGGTGGGGTCAAAATTTTTATAAGATTTTTTTTTTTTTTTTACCAAAACCCACATATTTTAAAATATTGTTTAATGTGGGCCAAGTGATAATTCATCAGTCAAAATAGATTATATTAATTCTTAATCAATTATATACATATAGATTAGAGGTTTTGAATAATATTCGTATTTAAATATAATTATCTGATGTTAAATTAAACCAATTATTATCTTATTGCCAAAATAGTATATTTTTATACGCCCACATTTTCATGTGGACGTATATTGTCGTCGCCCCTGTCCACAATTGTTTGTGAACAGTCTACAGGTCACAATTCTTATCCGATTTCAATTAAACTTAAAATATAGGTTTATCACCCTAAGATCTCGGATCCTTTCGATATTGGCATGTATCGGACTGTAACTTCATGGGTTATGGCCCCTGATTGTACGTTTTTTAGCTTGTGAACAGTGTAGAGGTCACAATTTTGAACCGATTTGGATGAAACTTGAAATGCATGTTTATAACCCATAGATCTTGGTTCCTGTCGATATTTGCGCCAATCGGATCGTAACTTCCTGAATTATGGCTCCTGATTGTCCGAAAAATCACCCTTTTTAGCTTGTGGTCCCTCTGGAGGTCAAAATTGTTATCCGATTTAAAAAACCGTGTGATTATATCACCGTTCCATGGTTATGAAGGTTGAGTTCGAATTTCGTGAAAATCGGACCAAAATTGACTGACAAAATGGCCGTCGTTTCTACGCGAATAGTGTGAAAATATGTTATATCAAGGTTGTGGACCTTATAGAGGTCACAATTTTGAACCGATTTTGATGAAACTTGACATGCACGTTTATAACCCATAGATCTTGGTTCCTTTTGATATTTGCGCCAATCGGATCGTAACTTCCTGAATTATGGCTCCTGATTGTCCGAAAAATCGCCCTTTTTAGCTTGTGGTCCCTCTGGAGGTCAAAATTGTTATCTGATTTAAAAAAACGTTTGATTATATCACCGTTCCATGGTTATGAAGGTCGAGTTCGAATTTCATGAAAATCAGACCAAAATTGACAGACAAAATGGCCGCCGTTTGTACGCGAATAGTGTGAAAATATGTTATATCAAGGTTGAGGACCTTATAGAGGTCACAATTTTGAACCGATTTTGATGAAACTTGACATGTATGTTTACAACCCAACCCAAACTTGACATGTATGGTTCCTTTCGATATTTGCGCCCATCGGATCATAGCTTCCTGAATTATGTCCCCTGATTGTCCGAAAAATCGCTTTTGTTAGCTTTTGGTCCCTCTGGAGGTCAAAATTATTATCCGATTTAAAAAAACATTTGATTATATCACCGTTCCATGGTTATGAAGGTTGAGTTCGAATTTCGTGAAAATCGCACCAAAATTGACGGACACAATGGCCTCCGTTTGTACAGGAATAGTGTGAAAATATGTTATATCAAGGTTGTGGACCATCGGATCATAACTTCCTGAATTATGTCCCCTCATTGTCCGAAAAATCGCTTTTGTTAGCTGGTGGTCCCTCTGGAGGTCAAAATTATTATCCGATTTCAAAAAACGTTTGATTATATCACGATTTCATGGTAATGAAGAGAGAATTTGAATTTCGTGAAAATCGGACCAGAGTTGACGGATAAAATGGCCGCCGTCTGTACGCGAATTGTGTGAAAATATGTTATATATATCAAGGTTGTGGACCCTATAGAGGTCAAAATTTTGAACTGATTTTGATGAAACTTGAAATACATGTTCATAACCTAATGATCTTGGTTCCATTGCATATTTGCCCATATCGGATCGTAACTTCCTGAATTATGGCCCCTGATTGTACGAAAAATCACCCTTTTTAGCTTGTGGTCCCTCTGGAGGTCACAATTATTATCTGATTTAAAAAAACGTTTGATTATATCACAGTTACACCGTAGTTATGGGTGAGTTTGAATTATGATTTTCTGATGATTACTTAAAATGCAACAACTCTTGTTGACTGCCCCGGACGATTTGGCTGCTGTGTGGGCGTATGTTTCGTTGCCTGGCAACCTATTTTTTTAAATGAAGTTGTAGGACTGATGTCTACTGTTATAATTTTCCATTTATATTATATGCATGATTATGTATTTTACAATATAAGGTCAATAGAGGGTAAACACTTTGATACCAAAGTTAGGGTTAGGTAGCTGGCTCTTAATACTGACCACTCATATTTACATCTTTCTTTCAAAATAAGTATTTACTATGATATGATGATACCAGTCTCTAGAGATTGTCAGAAAAGCTCACAAAGATTGATATAAATATTCACAAAGTGACAGCCCTCTCTTCTCATGTGTGAATTTTAACATTGTGTTTTAAAGAGACGTTTTGATATATTTGGTTTTTTACCCAATTTTTGTTTTATATATTACGCCTTTATATGTAAATTAAATTACACAACTATATCAACTTATCTATATATTTTAATGTAATGGACAAAATTTTTATCGTACATGAATTAACTGTGTTTTTAAAGGCCCATGTTAAACAATAATTAGATTTTTATAGGCCAATATTTCATATTACAGAACAAAATTCTAAATTTTCCTCAACTTGGAACATAAACTGTTACCGGAATTTGAATGGTGTCAAAATTATTTAGAAATTTTCGACATACCAACATGGTGTGATGGGAAGGGTGATGTATTATGCCTGTTAGTCTGTCATGCTATAGGTCCAAAATTAAAATTTCACCTTTTCCATAACTTTGGAACACACCTGATTATAGTAATTTTAATGGGGCCAAAATCATTTCGAAATTTTTGATGTACAAACATGTGCAGTTGCGGTGGGGTCGAGGAGATTTTCTAAGATTTTTACCTGCAAGCACATTAAACATTTTTTTATCTGTACCAAAGTATTTTAAGATATTGTTTAATATGGGCCAACTTATATCTTGTTTCTTAATCATTTATATACTTATAGATGTAATGAAAAATTCATTTAGAAATAAAATATTTCACTGTCCCCGTTTTTCTATTGAATCTGTAATTTTGTAGTGAACAAGCTGGGGTAGACATCCATACACAGGCCATTGACGATTATGTGAGCGAAGCATCCTGTGTACACATTGACGTGCACGTAAAAGATCCCTTGGCAGTTGGAATTTCATATAAGAGTAGGCTGTAGCGCCGCTGCCCGGCCAAATTTCCCTCATAGCACACTGTATGGCGTATGCCCGTCTTCATTAGCCCAGGTTACGCCCAAAACAGTAGGACGTTAAACCCCATTTCGTGTTAATATGAGATAACAATTTCACAGATAACTTGCCTTCGCGTCTTCTTTTTGTTAGCTGCAAATTATTTGTTTCTGTTCCACCTGAACAAGGCCCAATCTCTATAATAATCTGCCTCTGCAAAGACGAGGTTTTAGGTACTACTTATGACTGTTGGATGTTTTGCACGGAATAAGCTGCTACATTTATATGGAAGAAACAGTGACTTGTCGTTCTGGTTAGCATGTGCACGCTGTATCATACGGTCTGCCATTGAGTCAACTGGCGTGGTTTCGAATCCCTGGTTGTACGTGACAAGGAGTAGGGTTGCCTGTCCAATCCCAAGGGTTTTCTCTGGGTATCTCCCTCTGCTTCAGACTCCTACGCGAAAGCAAATTATTGAAATAAAATTGAACCATGTGTTGGTCCCGAAATGACATAGTTCGTGTCAAGTGGATGTTAAACCCCATTTCTCTCTCCCCAGTATTAGGGATTACAAGCTATATATACAACAAGCATCTTTTGGTGGTTTGGACTGGTAAAACGTTAAGGTAACAATCTAGCTAGTTTTGAACAAGCCAACAGTGAGGCTGATGTCCCCCGCCGAAATCCCAAAATAGATGACACATATTAATTAATCGCACATTTATTTTTTTCAAACGTATCGAGCAATCAAACTGTACACAAAGTGTCATCCAAAAGTGGCCATGGGAAAGGGCCCTTGTGTCTGAGTCAATCGTTTCTATACACTGTTACTGTCGAATCCATTACTGAATGAGAATGCAGTCATTGTATTGGCATAAAAATCATCAATCAAGATGAACCAAAGTCATCTTGTCCCAAAGTATCAACCAATCAAATTGCTTATCTCTGCCTACCCTAAGCATACACACCAATTTTGAACATTTTAACTCAATTAGAAGGAGAGTTATTGTGTTCCAAAGTCTCGGCAAATCAAATTGCTTATCACTCTGCTTACCCTGAGCAGAAAATGCTCATTATCGATCTCAGTCAAGGTATTACTGTAATGAAACTATACACCAAGTTTCATCACTCTCACTTAATTAGAACTAAAGTTATCGTGTCCCAAAGCATCAACCAATCAAATTGCTTATCTCTGCTTACCCTAAGCGGAAAATGCTCATCTTCGAACTCCATCAAGGCATTGACCTAATAAGCATATACACCAAATTTGAACATTTTAACTCAATTAGAAGGAGAGTTATTGTGTACCAAAGTCGCGACCAATCAAATTGCGTATCGCTCTGCTTACCCTGAGCAGAAAATGCTCATTATCTATCTTAGTCAAGGTATTACTGTAATGAAACTATACACAAGGTTTCATCACTCTCACTTAATTAGAACTAAAGTTATCGTGTCACAAAGCATCAACCAATCAAATTGCTTATCTCTGCTTACCCTAAGCGGAAAATGCTCATCTTCGAACTCCATCAAGGCAGTGACCTAATAAACACATACACCAAGTTTGAACATTCTAGCTCAATTAGGAAGAGAGTTATTGTGTCCCAAAAAGTGTGACAGACAGACGGACAGACAGACAGACGAACCCATTGCATATTTTTCAGAACACCCATTGCATATTATTAGATATATCACATTTACAGATTACAATAACAATGGAGTTACAATTCATATTTGACTTCACATGAAATTTTGTATCCGTAGTGATTTGGATTGAATCACACTGAAGGTTTTGAAATATTCGAAATTGTGGACAAGGCATATTCAAGATTTTCCCTCTTTACAGGGAAAATTCTAAAAACAGTCACTTATTAGAATGTAAAGAAATTAATTTTATTAAAAAACATATGGCCTCCTTAAATTGGATAACTGAATATTAATAACATTAGATGTTATATTTTACTTTATCAATTTAATATATTTTCCTGTTTTGTAACTATGCTCTCACTTAACGTCATTGTCTTATTATATACAATATTATATTATATCAATATGGCCTGAAAAGGTTCAACAAAACTGAAAAGGTTAGCCATAAACATGTGGTTTTTTTTCTTTTTTTCAACGTAATTTTATATATATATTTCTCTGGGAGTAGTTCGAAGAAACATTTTTTGTATATATATTTATAATTGTGACTGAGAGAACCAAATCTATGTTTTATTATAGCCTTTCAAGTTACATCAAAAAGAACCTATTGTGTATACCTGTATCACTTGATTCCTCAGTAGCCAGAGAGAGAGAGAAATTTGGTTTAACATGCACATGACACAAACTAGGTCATTTCAATGTTATTTCAAAAATTCGTTTGCGCGTAGGGGTCTTTAGCAGGGGAAGGAAACCGAAGGATCTGAAGATAATCATTCAGTATTTAATGCTAGAAAATATTGCTTTATTTACTCTCTTCTATAACTTTAAATTAATAATAAATCAAATGAATAACAATTGCTGAGTATTTAATCTTTAATTTTAAGAATACTTCTTTTCTCTAAGTCCTCCATTTCTTTCAGTATAAAAGCTACATTATATCTTAGCTCGTGGAACTTTGAAGTTGGAACCTGAAATTACATCAATCAACAATACATGAAGAGCGAGCAAATTCTTTAATCTTAATAAAACCAAGTCAACAGTGGTACTCATGTCCCAACCAAAATGAAAAAAAAATAGACAACACAATTTAATATAGTTAAGGTATTGATGTAATGAAACTATAGGAAATGGGAATGATCGAACTTAGTCCTAGTATTGATGAAACAATATATGCCAAGTTTCACCATTCTCACTCAATTAGCTCGAAAGTTTTGACCAATCAAATTGATCATTTAAACACATTTAGTCAAGGAATTCAAAGTTAGTCATGGTATTCAAAGTTAGTCAAGGTTGTCAAATATAGTCAAAGCATTGATGTTATGATATACATATGCCAAATTTTACCATTCTCGCTCAAATAGAATCTTAGTTGTCAAGCTCCAAAGTCTAACTGAATCAAATTGCTTATCAGTCTGCTCCTTATTGAACCTGCTTATATTCCTCCTAATGGTCCACTCTATTTTCTTCACAATGTTGTCTGTATTCATCTGTCTGTATTCATCAACATGTGTTTGACAGTTTACTAACCTCAAACGTTTTAATTGATCCATCACTTAATGTCATTTCCATTTGAACTGATGGCTCTAATACTCTATTTAGGACACTGAAACAATATATATACTATTTAATGTACTGCAATGCAAAGGAGAAATTGTACCAGGTAGTGTAAATTCTGCATATTCTTCTGTGAATCACAACTGTGAATAGTCCTTTTAATATGTCAAAGAGTTATAGATGGACCTTACTGTTCTTCCCATAAGAATAAAAGAGAGAGGGCAGTGGTTTTTAAAGTAGCTAAGTCTCTAACTCAATATCATCCAAAGTCTTCCACATGAAAACCCGAATTATTTGTCAATTTAAATCAGCAATGATGTTGTGAGAAAGACAAAATAAACATTTTACCATTGGTACACGAATTGTGTCATTTTTAACGTGGGACAAGGAAAAACAAGACTAGAGATTCCATAAGTCATGTCAAGTGCTCACGCTTTATTCTTATCTGGAGAGAATGCACAATAAATACTATCGGTGTAGACTAGAATAACTAAATGCTAGAGATTGCCATTTGATTGAGACTTCCGGCGTATTTCGCTGATTTGAAATTAGAGTAAACACAGCAAAGACTGAATGTAAATCAGTTCTGATTTGTCTAGTTTCTAGGTCTCAAATATTAGCGATTTAGCTCCTTTAACATCCACTCAACTCAAACTAGGTCATTTTGGGGCTAACTTTTGGTTCAATTTTTTTTCAATAATTCGCTTGCATGTAAGGAAGGAAACCGAAGGACCCAGAGAAAACTCATGAGGTTAGACAGGCGACCATACTGCTTGTCACGTACGACCAGGGAATCAAAACCAAGTCAGTTGACTCAACAGCAGATCTAGAGATTTCATATGCATGTGTTAAACGCCAGACCATCCAATCCCCCACCCGGCTAAGGAGTTGGACCCACATCTACAATATAATCAACAATAATTCATTACAAAAGGACAAGTGCTAAAAATTCAGCTTTTAAAAAAATTAACTGTGTAGTCTTGTCCCAAGATCAGAATGTGAAATGAATGTTCTTCAATGTGCTGATCATCACCATCTGTATGTTTCGGACAACATCTAATTTTTCTCAAATTGATTATTTATAATGTAATTTAGAAAATCTAAATATCAATGGTAAATACTCCTTGTCACGTACTACTGGGGAATCTAAACCATGCCAGGTGACTAAATTACAGGCCTTATGATAGAACGCGTACAAGCTTACCACACAGTACATAAACACAACACAGACAAAGTACTAAAGTGAACAATCTGTAATCTAAAATATGAACTGGCCACATCTCTCACCGATGCACCAAATGGCAAGTGTTGTTCAAGAAGGAATTAGCATGCCCCGCCCCAGACACAATAACACAACCATTCTATTGTGATGTGTTTTACCTGGTTGAAATAGCTACATCTACTCTCCAGTTCAAATTTTCTAATCGGGCAAATCTTGGCCGACTATCATTGGAATGTGAATCAATCTTTGGTCTCCTGAAATAACAAGACTTGATTTACAATTACAAGACTTGATATACAATTACAAGACTTGATGTAAAATTACAAGACTTGATGTAAAATTACAAGACTGGATATACAATTAAAGGACAATATTGGTGCCAGTCATTATCACATATGTGATAGAACTGATTAAACACTTTCCAAATATACTATTAACACAGAGATCATCCCTACCATAGAGGAGTAATAAAGGATTCATGATTCGGAAGTGACGAACGCCAAAGGAAAACACGAGTTATCTCTCTATGTGAATGACTGAAGTGACGAGTGATGACAGATAAACGGCCAAATTTCTGCTCACTAATAATTCCTTCGAAGACAAAAAGTTGTTATATGGGACCGCAAGAGCATATCTGACGATTCAATAAAGTAATTAAGTGTCATAAGATAAGAAAACACGGGAAAAATAGAAATACTCCGTACAGCCCCTTGTTTTTTAGGGGAGACCGGCGCACATTGAACACTGTATAGCGTTGGGTTGTATAGTATTATTTATAAAGGATATATCCATGGTGGTTCAATGTGCCCCGGTCTCCCCTACCTTATAAAAACATGGTATGCACAAACTTTTTTCTGTTTTTCTTTCGTGTTCTCTTATGTAGTGGCAGTCAATTCTTTTTATGAATTGTAAGATATTCTCTCACAGTGTCACACAGCAACTTTAGGTCTTCGAGGGAATTATTAGTGAGCAAATATTCGCCCATGTATCTGTTATCACTAGTCACTTCAGTTAGTTATATAGAGGAATAACTCGTGTTTTCCTTTGGCGTTTGTCACTTCCGATTCATGAATACTTTATTACTCCTCTATGGTAGCGATGATCTCTGTGGTAATATTATATTTGGAAAGTGTTTAATCAATTCTATCACATATGTGATAATGACTGGCACCAATATTGTCCTTTAAGCAAAGAATTAAGTTCAAGTTACTATTCTTAATCTTTAAAGTGTTAAACATCTTGTATAAAAAGTCTTGTAGAACCCTGTACTACCAACAAAAATCTCTGTTCTCAGAAACAACATCTTCTAAAATCTCCAAATATTAAATTGGAAAACACCAATGTCAATGAAACATCAATGTCAATGTGGGCCATTTTAAATCTTGTCTGTGGGCCATTTTAAATCTCAACTTATACCCTGGGCCCTGTTTCTCGAAATTTTAACTAAAGATAAAATCCAAATTTTAGTAGATACTTTAATTTTTGATTGGCTAAGCACTAAAATCAATCTAATATTATCCAATTAAATTACTAGAATTTGGATTTTATCTTAGTTAAAATTTCGTGAAACAAGCCCCTGATCTATAAGTAATCAGTGAATATAAACACCAACAGCACCTTAAAAACTGTTCTTCAGTATTAACATGCTTTATAAATGATGATATTATTATTATCATTATGTGAGAGTGCCCAGACAATTTTTTTTAGAAAAATACAAGATTTGTGGAATATATAACACTAATCATGCCATTTCTGAACTAACATGTTTTGTTTTTTTTTAATAATTTGCTTCCATACAAGATCCAAATAGAAGTGCAACGAAACCAGGTATTTTGGTAAAACCTATGGGACAGGTGACACTATTTACGAAAAACAGATCCAAACAATGACTACCAACCGGTTTAATGAGCTTGCAAGCCTAAAATAACTCAATTTGCCAAATATTTCTTATTAATATTTTGTCTGTCAAGGACCAAGGTGTAAAAACAAAGGCGATGCTCGATTCACAGTCCAGAACGTCCAGAATCGGCAGAATTACAATCGAGTGGCGCGGAATTCAGTCCTGACACAGTTCTGTCAGTCCAGACAGCTGAGATGGAGTAGAATCGTGACGTATTCCTAGGTAAAATATATGTTTCAGCTGTCATGATTGGTTGAGATATATTTTATACAATCGACTCATGCGCTGTACTCCGAAATTCTACTTTTCACTCGATTGACACCAGTTTTGGAATTCAATTCCGGAACTGTGAATCGAAATTCTACTTTTCACTCGATTGACACCAGTTTTGGAATTCAATTCCGGAACTGTGAATCGAGCATCCCCAAAATAAAGAGAAAAGGGGGATAACTTCTGTCAGCTGGTTTCAAATTTGTGAAAATTCAGTGCAATAGAAAGTAGGTCAAATTATCAGCTTTATGTTAAAATAAAAAAATAGATGTATTAAGACTCTTGGTCTTTCAATTACCTTGATCCAAATACAACACTGGTTAAATCATCATGGAAAATGTTTGGTATTCTGTAATACAAAAAAGCAAATAATAAAACAGATGGCGAGAGTAGAAAAAGATTAGATCATGGAATAATCCTGCTCATCAAATGTACAAACTGACTTTATGTAGATGAACATGTACACATCTATTTAAATACACATATTTATAAAGTGGTAGGTCCTACAACAAAAATAACACATTTTACGACTGGCACCAATATCAGGGATTTTTCGGAAAGTGGGAACATTCTTGTTCAATATTCATGGATAAATTTGAATAAATTCCATACATACATGTACATGTATATGGTTGTGTTTGTCTACATATATGCATATCTTTATATTCACAATCGACACATTACCTCACATTATCTTTGTTACACACCAGTATAGTTTACTTTTATATAATCTCGTAATCAAATATTATAGGCATATATATTACTCATGTTCACATCCAAACAAAATACTAAATACATAAATATCTACTTACTGCAATTCAACTAAATCATCTTTAAACATCTGGAAAATAATACAAGATTATCTCAATCTGACAAACATCCTTGTTAGCATCACATCGAGACCCTGGCTGTCACAAAACCGACAGCACGCCCACGTTTAAGCCATGAATGTACATATAGTTTTTATACCATAATTCCCTTGTCTACAAACATGAGCAAATTACCATGGCTCTGTTTTAGAACATTTTTTATATCACTGTGGTTGATTTTGTACGAAAGTTAAAATATGTTATTACCGATCTTACCTCTTGTTTTAAAGATGAGGCAGAGTGTTTTAGTGCTGATTTTAACAGAGTTGTCAACCCTGTAAAAAATAGAACTAATATTTGTTCTGTAAGACTGTTTGTTTCTAATTGTTTTATATCATCATATTCAACCGGATTTCCTTCTAATGAGGCTACAATCACTGAAGTATAAAAATAACAAACACAAAATTTAATTAAAATGAAATGAAATGGGTTTTAACTGGGCTAATGAAGAGGGGCTAAATAAAATGATGCATTGTACCATGGGCTCTGACTCTGCAACTGCAGCCATTACGCAAATTACGTAGACATGCTTTTTAAAATAGAAATCCAACACCTCGTTTGACATCAATTTTTATCATGAATTAATAGGATTGCATTGTGATTGACTTTGATTGATGCTAATTGTGATATCACTAATGTCTATATAATATCATTATCTTGAGCTTAGAATTGCTCATCTCATTCCACCATCTGATGATAAGATTCCCCCCCCCCCCCCGATCCGCATCTGCTAATCCATACAACATCACAACCAACCAATTGTCTAGTGTTGAGGGAATTGATATGGGCTTGTCATGTCCTTCCACCTAAGCTGTCACAGCACAGGGCAGAGAGTTTATAATACCTACAATGTTAGAGATAAAAAATCTAATTCTTACATTTTAATATTTTTCTGAAAACATTTAATTAATTGATTTTATTTCACTTGGAACTCGTGCTCCATAAAATGGTGTTCTGTCAGGTGCCACACTTTTACCGGTGCCAGTCACTTGTATAATCGACATGATTGTGTCTGTTTTATTTTGTTTGACTAAAAACAAAATCGCCTTTATAGTTTAGATCGTCTATGTTAAGAAATTCACTAAAATAAAGCGATGTAGGGCCAAATATTTCCCTTTATTTGCTATCTTTCATAAGCACTTGAGCAACACAATGAAATATCATCAGTACCGCCCAAAGCAGTTAGGGTTAGGGCTAGGGTTAGGTTATGTGATGTCATGACTAGTCCCCTTGAACATGCCCTAAACATTTTAAGGTAGAGCCAGTAGGGGTGCATTACTGGGATCACGTGGCAAGTGGGTAAGGCACAGGCTCGCCATACTCCGTTTCATTTGATTAGAGGTAATCCTAGAAATGGTTCCACTACTGATGCCTTCCGTCATACTTCAGGCACAGTAGTGGCTTTTCCTACAGAGTTCCTTTGCGCAAGTTTTTTAGTCAAATGACTACAAAAAGTTTACTGGCCTATAGCTCCCTTAATTTAGACAGACACTAACCCAAAACTGTACTGCACATAGCTTAACATATAATAGATCAGTTCTCCATTGAAATAAAGGTGAAGCCTTACCGCATAATTATATGATTTGATCAAATCCAAACGCTTCGTGAAATTCTACTACTACCTGGTGTTTTAACGTCCGCTTCCACAGAAGTGATATCGCAGACAAGACATAGGAGAGCCGAGGCTTCTTCCTGTTTTTAGAATATGATTTTGCAATCTTTCCATTTGCGGCCTCGAGCCATGGAGTAGGTTTAGTGAGAAGTTCTTCCCTTTATTTAATAAAACACATATTGTTTGGTAGTTGATCTGTAGAGACAGCATTTATGCAGACATATATGCGTCTCGTCTCTGGATTGGTAGAAGTCATCTTTTGGGGTTTAGTGTTTAGGTGCCAGGCCCGTCTTATCGTGGCCTCCCCTTACTCCACTTTGCAGGTTTGGTGTCTTTGTAGTGGATTAGTGTTTAGATGCCGAGCCCGTCTAACCGTGACCCTCCCTTACTCCACTAGCCTGCTACTTTGGTGTATATCCCCTATGTAGTTTAGTGTTTAGATGCTGAGCTCGTCTTATCGTAGCCCCCTCTTACTTCACTATTCTACTTAATCCAACGGTGTTCAATAAATCGTGAATTAGTTCGAAGATTTGCAGCTTCAGATCGGGTCTTGGAAAGAGTTGGTTCTTAGTGTTGAGCGGTATGTTGTTGGTCTCCATCATCTCCACTAGTTCCGTTCTCTCTTCCTTGTATACCTCGCAGTCTACCAGGATATGGTTGGTGGTACATTCTTCTCCGCACTCACAGACGATGACTTGGTGCTTGTAGTCTCGCAGCCGCTCTTTCACCCTTAGTTTCGATATAAGTTTGCATATATCTCTTCTAGGGTGATTGATAGCTGTCTTCGTGTAGATCTTGTCATCCAGCCGGAATCTGTATGTGTCAAGTTCAACGAGCTTTAATTCCCAGAGTGAATTGACCTGTCTTTTTACCATACTGTAGATTTCCGTGGTGCTGTATTCTATGGTGCGGAGTGGTGCTGTGTCCCCGAGACCTTCATTTGCGAGTCGATCTGCTTCCTCGTTTCCTCTAATGTTCACATGTGATGGAATCCACACAAGCTCTAATTTGCTTCCCTTCTCTAGGACCCTCTGGTACAGCTGCCTGATTTCCAAAATGATTTCTGGTCTTGATTCCGATTTTGGATTGAAATCAGACTGCTCAGAGAGTCGCTTGGGATGACGAACTTACTAGTCTTTTGATAAGAGATCCATGATATAGCATCACGGATGGCCACAATCTCTGCAGTGTACACCGAACAGTTATTGGGCAGTTTCCTGCTTATTCCCTGTTCCCCGTTTGGCAAGTATATACCAAACGAGCTGGTGCCCCTTTCAGGACTGCGTGAGCCATCCGTATAAACATGTTCCCAGTCATCCGACGGCCAGTTGTCTTCCAGGTGTTCCAGAGAGAGAGCCTGTGCTGCAGTGGGGTTGTTTTTCTTGTCGGTTTTCTGTAGCAGATCTAGATTGACCAGTGGTATTGGGAGTGTCCAAGGAGCGATCGATGGTGGGTCGTGTTCGTTTATCACGAGCTTCTCCAGTCGTAGTTCCTTGACTGTTTCCCTGATACCCTGGCCGAAGCTTTTCTTTCTAGGATCTCTTACATATCTTGTCTTCTTTAGGCTGACAAAGGCCGGGGATCTCTCGCCCAATTGCGAGATCTTAGCCCAATACCTTGTTGCTAGTTCTTTTCTTCTTAAGGATAGGGGCAACTCTCCGGCTTCCTGTATTAATGCCTCTCTCCTGGTCCCAAGCCCTACGCCAGTCGCAATACACAGAGCTTTGTATTGGATGGTGTCAAGCTTACTTAAGAGTGTTGGCGCGCAGTTCATGAAGACCAAAGATCCGTAGTCTAATACAGAGCGTATTAGAGCACGATACACCATTATAAGTGTAACTCTATTGGCTCCCCAGGTGCTACCCGTTATTTTTCTCATTAAGTTTAGGACTTTGGAGCATCTATCTACAGTCCAGTCGATGTGCGGTTTCCAGGTCAGCCTTCGATCAAAGATTACGCCAAACAACTTGGTTTGGTCTTTAAACTCGATGGTTTTCCCGTTCATACACAGACTCATTCTGCTTATCCCTCTATCCCTGCACAAAAGCATGCCGACTGTTTTCTTCTCTGAGACCTTAAATCCCCAGTCGTTTGCCCATGTCATGAATTTGTCTAAGGCCTTTTGCATATTCTTTTGAAGTTCACAGAACCTCGTCCCTTTCCTCCATATTGTGCTGTTGTCAGCAAATTTTGCTAGCTCAGTTCTGGCGTCGAGATATGAAGATTTCTGTATGTTGTTGATCATGATGTTGAAGAGAGTGGGACTGATGACAGACCCCTGAGGCGTGCCATTTTCTAATGTTTGCTCGGCACTCAGGAATCTGCCAACATTCACCTGCATCCTTCTATCGCTCAGAAAGCTTTTGATCCACCGAAACATTGTGCCCGTTATTCCGATACGTCCCAGCTTGAAAAGCAGCCCGTCCAACCAAACTAAATCGAAAGCCTTGGTTAAATCTACAAACACGGCACATAGCAGGTGCCCCGAGACGAGTGCCTGAGACATGACTTGCTGTAGTCGCACCAAGTGGTCCATTGTTGATCGTCCCTTCCTGAACCCGCTTTGATTTTCGTCAGCGCATGGAGTTGAGGACAAACGTCAACGAAGAAAAACAATGTAAATATTGGAATCAAATGGCTATGATATCGTTTTGTGGGGAGTATTTGTGCAAATCAAAACGGCTAGATTGAAGAAAAATCATATCTGGGTGAATTGGCAGAGGTTAGATTGCCTGACATTACGAATTGTGGAACAAAAACGTGCCGAAGCGAGAGCAGGTAAAATCGAGGCTTTGACAGGCATTGCATTCCTGTTCTTTTTTAATTTTATTATATAATATATTGTCTAGTTCGGTATGGTGTATGCATATATATACAGATATAAGGTCAGATTCCTGTGCACTGAAGCACGAAAAATTGCCAGGTTGATCAAACCTCCTGACCGAATACAAATCGTGGGGGATCAATTATTTACATATACCTATGGATGTGATTCATTTCTGTCAGCATCTAATTAACTAGAACATCTGATATCACCTCCCATTGGAAGTTTGCAAATAATGCTGAATGCTTTACACATGTAGATGTATATTAATGTTTGATTATAGAATTTGTGTATGTGTTGGATTTAGAAAATGAATTGAAAAATACACCTTTACATTATTTATTTTTCAGAAATATAGGAATACTTGTCTAATGAATGCCAGGAACTGAGATATGATTTAGGATTTGTTGACTTTAATAACAGGTGTGTATAACAAATTGTAGATAATGTGGATTATTCCATTTGATGTACATACCTGTACATTACTAGATGAATGCTTTTTGAGTAAGGGGAGTTGGATGACCAAATGGATAGCATGTGCGTGCTGTGTCATAAAGCCTGTCATTGAGTCAACTAGCTTTGTTTTGAACCTCCGGTTGTACGTGACAAGGAGTAGGGTTGCCTGTCCAACCTCGTGGGTTTTCTCCGGGTCCTCCAGTTTCCTCCCACTGCTAAAGACCCCTATGGGCAAGCGAATTATTGAAATAAAATTAAACCATTTAGTCCCAAAATGACCTAGTTTGTGTCGAGTGGATGTTAAACCCCATTTTTTTTCTTTTTAAGTAAATTGGATATCCGAAAGATTAACATGTGCACATTTGAACACAAGGTCTGTCATTGAGTCAAGTGGCATAGTTTAAGTTCTCTGCTTGCATGTGACAGGCAGTAGGGTCACCTGTACAGCCTAATGGGTTTTTTCCCAGTCCTCCTACTGCTAAAAGGGGGTTGGGATGGCCTAGTGGTCTAGAGTGCCGCGCTTCGACCTCTAGCTGGCCGGTCACCTCTGGCTTGCGGCTGTGGTTTCGAGCCCTGGTGTGAGCGTATGTGGCATGGAGATAGGGGCGCCTTCTCAACCTCGTGGGTTTCCTCCGGGCACTCCGGTTTCCTCCCACGGCTAAAGACCCCTACGCGCAAGCGAATTATTGAAATAAAATTAAAACCATATGTTAGTCCCGAAATGACCTGGTTGTGTTGAGTGGACGTTAAACCCCATTTCTCTCTCTCTCTCTCCTACTGCTAAAAACCCCTACATGTTATCAACTTATTGAAATAAATTTAAACCATGAGTTAGTCCCTAGTTTGTATCCAAAGGACATTAAACCTTTCTGTCTGTCTCTCTGTCACTCACAATAATACATTTATTAAATTCATGAAAATCCCCCCCCCCCCACACACACACACACATACCCCCCAAAAAGGCTGCTTCTATTGCAATTAGATGTTATATCAGGAATATGAAAGCTATGTGTACAATGTAGAACACTGGTAGGGTGCCCCACCCTAAATGAATATCTCCAAATATCTCGACAATTACACCACAAAACTAATATATTTAGAAAGCCTTAAATCTGTTTCACACATTTATAGTCACTAAATAAACGACCATGTTGTACTTCATAAGCTATGATCATTAAACCATACATAAATAATACTGAAAAATGGTTTGGAGTGGCGTCCATAACATCCAGACACTTTTGAGTAAAAGATAGGTTACGTGCCCTTGTTTTGAAATTAGTCTCGCTTAACTAGTCTACCGATCATTCTACGTCTAATTGACGGGTCGGGATAATCAAGACTACTTTTTTTACGAAACATGGAACAAGAAATTGAATTTAGAAGCACCAACATCAGGCAACTCAACAATATTTTTAAGAACCTTGTAAAAGTAAAATGAAACTACTGCTAGCATCATATTCTTGCTTTACGCCATTTACGGATGTTGAGTCAGAGATATTATTTGTACTTAACCAAAATATGCAGCTTCTAATGGTACAGTTAATTATAAGGCAATTTAAAAAATAAAACGAGCGTAATTTCTAAAGATGCCGTAAAAACCAAAAAGTTAAATATTATTGCTATTCAGAATCGTCAACAATAGATTTTTTACGACTGTAGTAGTGTTTGGTGTTTTGAACATTTCCGCATGCTGTTGCTATTTATAGCCTCAACGAGTGTGCGAGACTGTTAGAAATCAGTAGTAAGTCATTCAACTAAAACGTGCAGGATCAACGTGTCAAGAACAACTTTTCAGTTGGCACGTGGGGCACCCTAACACTGGTAAATGCTTCACATTCATATCTTTGTGAAACTCATATCATAGGGCCAATATTGCTATTCACTGTGCCACTAGTTGTACACCATACATCTGCAGAGAAAGTAGTGCATGAAACAAAATGGCCTTTTGTTTACAAAATATTTGAAAACTTTGAGGTCCTATAACTAAGTTTTGATAATTTTTTTTCAGATTTCAAGTCTTGATGGTTGGAGTTTGATTATCTGAGCAACTTTTGGCTGGTTTAGTTTTCCTGTGTTCTTTTTTATAAAGCTTGTAGCTGCGCAGCCCTGACTTAGGAATTTCCTTTATTATTTGGTAAATATTTTATTTCAAAGTCATTTTTTTTTATATTTCCATCCATTTTTTATTGCTCTGTATCATCTCAGGCACATTTAGATACCAACATATCAGCATTAAATCTTGTGTAAGTCAATTTTTGAGAACCCCCCATTTTAGGTGTTGTGACAAAATGGTGTCACTTTACCTTGCCCTTAAATTACTTAGGACGGGAAGATCTTTGCAGTATCTAGTAGTCTTTCTGGATTTGAGGAGTCTTTGGATTCTTGAGTCTTGGCTAGGCTTCTTTATCTATGATAAACTCAGCAATAGGTTTGGAGCTCTGGAGCAGTTAGGTGTTGTCAGTACGAGTACTAATTTGCCACCTTCGTGAAATTTCTCAAGTTCTGAAATTATAATGGCCGCCCAGTCAAATAGAGCATGCGCAATCCAACTCACGTGATCATACGCCCCTTTCCATATATGGCATATGACCATAATTATATGCTAATGAACTTAGCGTGGGAAATAAATGTCAGAAACAATAATAGACCGCGTGTTGGGGAGGATGGGCATAAATTTTTCGCTCAAACCTGAACAAAAACTGATAATAGATTTAATTGTTCAAAAAAAGGATGTAATGGGCGTCTTGCCAACGAGATTTGGCAAATCTTTAACATTTATCATGATCCCATTAGTTTTAGATGAGGTAAGAATTTTTCGTCAAAAGTTAACAAATATATGAATTAATGAATGAATGAATAAAATGGGGTTTAATGAATTAATTTTTGATAATTAATTTAATAATAACTAAATATGTTTAAAAAAACTTTCAATTTTTATGTGTATTGATTTTTGTTTTCTCTTTTTATGATAGATTGATTTATTAATCTTTACCCATAACTTTTGTGAATAAAGACCTTTTAGTAGCTGGCTTGCTACTTGTGAAAGGCTTTCCACAGTTGCAACATTCATCCATGTTGGACAAGTTTAGTTTCGATTTGAAAGACACATGATTCCTGTCATTGACATTTCAGCCGAGATTCTCTTATAGTATTTGAGCTGGTCAGCGTATAGCAGGCATTGCCTTATATGGAAAGCGATGGGCGGAGTTAAGGCGTCGCGCTATTTGGCGAGATTTCAATTGGCCTGTGTCATGGCTGCCTGCACATTACAAGGCAAAATACTAGATCTTTCCGAACGGTTAGGGTTCGGGTTAGGTTTATCTACAACTACTCCGAAGGGGTTGGGTTAGGGTTAGGGTTCGGCTTAGGTTTATCTAAAACTATTCTGAAGGGTTAGGGTTCGAACTGTGGCTACGGAAAATATTTCTCCGTTCGGAAAGATCCAGCCATTACAAGAAACACCGCTAAGAAAATGTAAAACGCATTACCACAAAGAAAAACTGTTCGGTAACTCTTTTAGTTGTTAAGACTTCATTATGTATGATAGGATTACTTATTTTAATACAAACTGTAATGACAATTGTGCATTTTAACCTATTTGAACTTGCGTCAACGGTCTTAGACTGTACCACTTGTAACGATAACCAGCTCAGCTATAGTTATCATTACATTATAGTAACTACCTGCATGAGTGCATGGGTGAGAAAGTTCACCTCGTTTTTCCGGCGTGATTTCCCCTTGTCAATGATGCAGAACGGGGGTCCTGACAAGGACAGCTGCCTAGTCGTTCTAATGGGACAAAAAACGAGGTCCTGTGTACACATACATGTACATGTAGGCATGCACAAATTTGAAAACTAATACCAGCAATGCAGTAGCAACGGAAATCGGTTATTTCAAATATGATGTACATAAAGGCAGTCAAAATGTATATCCTACCTTGTACAGAAAATAAACATAATAGATTTATAGACTTTTTTTTTTTTTTTTTTTTTCTCAAGTTTATTTACAAAATTCAGAGTTACATTATTCATTTATAATGATATTAACAATGCAATTGACAATATTTATAATTTAATACAGTAGAATTATTTACAATTGTTATATACATAAGTCAATATGAATTATATACATACGGTAATATATTACAACATAGTATAAAAGTTCCTACAGCTAATTCCATATTTTGAGGTATAGACAGCTCTTTGACATCTGCTTAACGCCTGGTTGAACGAGGGTGAAATACCGTTTCCCTCGGCTATAGCACGTGCAGAAGGAATTGTGGGATGTTATGAAGACCAGCTAGATAAGGGGTGAGTTTTGATCACAGTGAATGGATAGCGGTAAATTTCTTTTAATTAATTTATATTTTCCACTTGAACATACAATAATTTTGGTAAGTGTTTTTGACAGAAAAAACCTCGCAGTTACTGAGTTTGTGTCTGGGGTGTGGGATATATAATATGAAACATTAGTCAACGTGCTAAAATACGAAAGCGAAAAAGTAAATAAGATGCCTAATGGACCTTATAATACATGTTATAAGGTTCATGCTAAAATGGTTGGAGCAACTTATAAAGTGATAATAGCACAGTTAATGTTTACATAATTAGGGGAGAAGTTGCAGGGTAAAACTTCAAACATGACGAAGACTTGCCTTAAAGAAAATAATAAGGCAGTGAGGAGTGAAGCTTAGGATAGTATTGATTATCAATGTGTTTGTTTTCTTTTTGTATAGAATTGGTGTATTAGTTCTTTTGAAATATTGGTGGATAGAGGGTGTGTCCGGTTAGACCATATGATTGACAGGTATAGGTATATATCATGGATGTATTTAGATTTAACATTGTGCAGATGGATGGTGTTGTTGTTGATTTTGAACTCTTTGGTGAAATGAATGTTGTTTATGTGCGTGGTAATGAAACGTTTATAGAATTGTAATTTGGGGCAATTTAGAAACAGGTGATGGTAAGATTCAGTTGCATATGATTGACAGGTATAGGTATATATCATGGATGTATTTAGATTTAACATTGTGCAGATGGATGGTGTTGTTGTTGATTTTGAACTCTTTGGTGAAATGAATGTTGTTTATGTGCGTGGTAATGAAACGTTTATAGAATTGTAATTTGGGGCAATTTAGAAACAGGTGATGGTAAGATTCGGTTGCAATAGTGGCATTTATAGCTGTTAATATATATATTTCTGTGTAGCATAATATCTTTTGTTAGCACGGCATTATTAATGGTTGTATACATGAAATCCTTTTCTTTTTCAGACAAGCAGGTACCTTGTTTATTTATTTTTGGTTGTGTGTGTAATATGTCAACTAGAGACTGGTATATGTCTTTAAGTTTTGTATTATAAGTATATTTGATAGATGATTTGAGTCTATGGTAAGATTCTTTTATATCTAAAAATGGTTGGGGGATTTTATCTGAGTGGGTATAATAATTTGACGCATAACTCGGTAGAATATCCCTTGTATTAAATCCTAGCCAGTATATGTATAGGCCTACCCAGGGACTTGTGTTGTCCTTAATAGCATTTATTATGAGTTGTTGTTGCATTGCCTGAATTTTTATACGCCCACATTTTCATGTGGATGTATATTGTCGTCGCCCCTGTTCGTCCGTCCGTCCACAATTGTTTGTGAACAGTCTACAGGTCACAATTTTTATCCGATTTCAATGAAACTTAAAATATAGGTTTATCACCCTAAGATCTCGGTTCCTTTCGATATTGGCATGTATCGGACCGAACTTCATGGGTTATAGCCCCTGATTGTACGAAAAATCACGTTTTTTAGCTTGTGAACAGTGTAGAGGTCACAATTTTGAACCGATTTGGATGAAACTTGACATGTATGTTTATAACCGAAAGATCTTGGTTCCTTTCGATATTTGCGCCCATCGGTTCGTAACTTCCTGAATTTTGGCCCCTGATTGTCCGAAAAATCGCCCTTTTTAGCTTGTGGTCCCTCTGGAGGTCAAAATTGTTATCCGATTTAAAAAAACGTTTGATTATATTACCGTTCCATGGTTATGAAGGTTGAATTTGAATTTCGTGAAAATCGGACCAAAATTGACAGACAAAATGGCCGCCGTTTGTACGCGAATAGTGTGAAAATATGTTATATCAATGTTGTGGACCTTATAGAGGTCACAATTTTGATGAAACTTGACATGTATGTTTATAACCCAAAGATCTTGGTTCCTTTCGATATTTGCGCCCATCGAATCGTAACTTCCTGAATTATGGCCCCTGATTGTCCAAAAAATCGCCCTTTTTAGCTTGTGGTCCCTCTGGAGGTCAAAATTGTTATCCGATTTAAAAAAACGTTTGATTATATCACCGTTCCATGGTTATGAAGGTTGATTTCGAATTTCGTGAAAATCGGACCAAAATTGACGGACAAAATGGCCGCCGTTTGTACGCGAATAGTGTGAAAATATGTTATATCAAGGTTGTGGACCTTATAGAGGTCACAATTTTGAACCAATTTTGATGAAACTTGACATGTATGTTTATAACCCAAAGATCTTGGTTCCTTTCGATATTTGCGCCCATCGGATCGTAACTTCCTGAATTATGGCCCCTGATTGTCCAAAAAAATCGCCCTTTTCAGCTTGTTGTGCCTCTGGAGGTCACAATTATTATCTGATTTTTAAAAAAAATGTTTGATTATAAAAACCAAACAAATTCTAATGATTTTCTGATAATTCCTTAATATGCGACAACTCTTGTTGACTGCCCGGACGATTTGGCTGCTGTGTGGGCGTATGTTTCGTTGCCTGGCAACCTATTTTTAGTTGAATATTTGGAACTTTAAGGCCCCCATTTCTATAGTCTAGGTTCAAGGTGTTTCGATTAATTGTTTCACTTTTATTATCCCAGATGAAGTTGTAGATTATTTTATTTATATTTTTGGTAATTGAATTTGATGGAGGAACTATCCTAGCAACAAACCATAATTTACTGAGTATGTAGGTGTTTAATATACATATTTTTTCTTTATATGATAGTGAGTGGTTTTCCCATGTCTGAATGGTTGATTTTATTATTTGGATTAGGGGTAACCAGTTTTTTTCCATTTTATTTGTGCCAAACCAAATGCCTAGTAATTTAATAATATCAGTTTTAATATTTATACTTATATTTACAGGATAAGAGTATTGGGATGGTTTACCAATAGAAAGAATTTCAGTTTTATCATGGTTAAGTTGAGAGCCAGATATCGAGCCAAAGGTTTTGAATTGTTCAAGAAGTGTGTTGTATGAAGATAGTCTCGATATTATTGCCGAAACGTCATCCGCGTTTTGAAAAAGCTTAATCTCTGATGGGTAGTTAGGGATTCGGATGCCTTTTATGAGGATGTTTCTGTTTATGTATGAGGCAAGGGGGTTGATACATAGGGAGTAGAGAATCATGGATAGTGGACATCCTTGACGAATCGATCGGTTAATTTTAATAATTTGGGTAAAGGATCCATTTACTTGGACTTTACTAATCAAGTTTTTAAACAATATTGTAATCCAGTTTAGGATATAATTTGGGAAATTTATATGTTTTAGTAAATTTTTAATATAGTTGTGTTCAATGCGATCAAAGGCTTTTTCTTGGTCAAAAGATAGTATATAGGCACTGGACTCATTTGTGTTTATATAGTTTAAAATTGTATTTATTGAATGTAGATTGTCAAAAATGCTTTTATTTGGTCCGGCTCCAGTTTGTGTATTAGAGATTAATTTGTTTATAACTGTATTGATTCTTGTGCCTAAAATTTTTGTGATGATTTTATAGTCGACACATAACAGGCTTATCGGTCTATAATTCTTTAGTAATCAGTGGTCACCTTTATTCTTATAATTAATTGTTATTATACCAGTTCTCATTGTGTTGGATAGTTCACCCTGTAAATAGATGTTGTTTATTACTTCTGTTAAGTCGGTTCCTATGGTGTCAAAAAATTTAATATAGAAATCGGCTGTAATACCGTCGATGCCAGGACTACAGTTTGTTCTGAAACTTTGTAACGCTTTGAGAACTTCATCTTTAGATATGAAATGAGACAGAGAATCTCTTTCCGTGTTAGTTAGAGTATCTATGTTACTGTTTTCAATATAGGAGTTTATAAAGTTTTCATCAATGTTTTGAGAAGTATATAGTTGTTGGTAATATTCGTGAATTGTGTCTAGAATATCTTGTTCATTATCACATAATGTATTATTTTGATTGATTAATTGTTTGATTTGCTTTTTAGCACCATTTTTGACCTCTGCTAGTTTATATATTTTAGAATTATTAGATAGATTAATTTTAGGTATTTCTAGCTTTGATCGTATGACGTAACCTTGTGTTATATTTTGTTCTATTATTTCGATTCTTGTTTGAATTTCATGTATTGAGTTAGTATTCATAGATAGTTCATTCTCAAGAGTTTGGAGTTGTGAGTATAGGTTGTTTAGTGTATTTCTATTTTCACTTGATTGTGCCTGACAGTATTTTTGTGTAATTTGTTTGATAGATTTTTTTCCATCTTCCCACCATTTTATGTTATCTAGGTAGACATTTTTTTTGTTTTGCCAATGAGACCAGAACAGTGTGATTTGGTTTTGGTAGATTTTGTCCTCTAATATTGAGTTGTTAAGTTTCCAGTATCCATGACCCCACTTTAGGTTGTCTAGATTTATATTGATTTCAATTGCTTTGTGATCAGAAAAGTGTATAGGAATATGTTTAATTGTTTTTATGAATGTCGAAAAGTCATTACTCGAATAGCATCGGTCTAGCCGTCTAGCGTATCCCCTAGAATTGGACCAGGAGAAAGTAATAGAGTCCGGGGAAGTAACTCTATAATTATCAATGATATTTAGGGTGGATTTTATTTCAATTAGTTTTTGAATGGCTTCTTTTGGGTGGTTGTTCAAGTTATCAGATTTATTGTCTTTTTTATCTTCTATAAGGTTGAAATCGCCTGTCATAATATATGTGTGTTGTGGGTTATAAAGTGTTTTGACATATTCTAATAATAATGAGGTGTAAAAGCTAATTTTTTGTTCTCTGGCGCTGGGCCCATATATATTTAGTAGTTGAATAGTTTTCATGTTGGCAGTTATTTCTATATGCTGAACTCTACTACCAGCAAGTTTTTGAGGTGTAGTCTGGATATTATGAGCAATGTTTGGATTTATTAGTATAGCAACACCAATTTTAGTTTCATTAAATGATGTGTACATTTTATGGTTAGTAATATTTTCAATACTTTGTCTCTGTTTATCATCTAGTGTTAGAATTTCCTGAATACAGGCAATATCTAACTTCTTAAACATATTATTTGATTTAATAATCTTCAAGGTATTACCTTGTTGAATATTCATGGAAAATAGGAACATAATTAAATAGATATAAGAGAGTAGGAGCTTCATAGTTTTGTTTCTTAGAGTTGTTTCAATCTAAAGTAAGATAATTCCAAATATGTATCTAGACATTAGTTTCGATCAGGGGCGAGTTCGCCCTTTGTTTTTTGTCGTTATTATCACTATCTGAACGACTATCTGAGCTTCTATCTCTTTTATATCTATCACACTCAGTGATTGTAGAAATATTTATTGACTCATCAGCGTCATAATTGGTAGTCATATCGGTTGCTGGTGTTCCATTAAGACTATCATCAGCATATAAGTCATTGTGGTCCACTCAGGGCCTTGTACTTATTGGGGTAGATAACCCAGAACTATCTGGGAGGGACTCTAGTGGGGTGCTCTGGGATTCCGTGCAGATATGGGCAATGTCTGTGGGGCATGAGATATTGATGTCAGATTTTTGATTAATTGAGTAAGGATTAGGTACATGATTGTCATCGGTTATAATATTTACAGTGGCGCATTCCTTAGACCTATCAGTATTACTCAAAATATTAGGATCTGCTATTTGTTTTGGGATTGTTATGTCTTCTTCTTTTTCTAGAGTAGAATTGGAATTATCAATGGATTGATTCGTTATAGGGGATGGTACTATGGATGGTATATCACTTTTTGGGCTTGTTTGGGGATGTAGAGCAGGGAAATCATTTTGACTGTCAGGTTTTGGAGGTTTGGGGGTGACACCCTGACTATACCTTTTGTCCGGTTTAGGGCATTCCCGACCTAGATGGCCATGTTGGCCACAGTTATAGCATGTTTTGCCACGAATTTGGCCCTCATATTTGATGGAAACATGTATTCCCTTAACATATATGTGGGATGGGATGGTTTTATAGATTTTTTTTGCATAGACAATTCTTACACCACTTTCCACTGTCGGAAATGGTTTTAATGTTGATCTGTCGCATTTAACAAGATCACAATAGTTCAGCAGTTTGTTTACTATATGTTTATTTTCCATTTCGCATGGTAGACCGAACACCGCAACTGGAATTGAATCAACTGGGTACTCCCAAGTAATGTTGCCAGCAGCTTCCACAGTATAATTGCAGTTCTTTATTGTAAAAGTCTTAAAGGTTTCTAGGAAGACTTCCTTAGCCAGGATATCCTGTAGGGTAAGATAGAATTTACCCTTACCTATATTTTGAAGGCACTTTATGTTCTGTATGTTATACTCCTTTGCCTGTAGGAAATAAAGAAGATCTATTGAAGCAATCCCCGAGAGGGAGTGGTCATCATCTGGTATTAACTCCACAGTATTGTCTCTGTTGAGGTGGTTTGTTATACTAATATCCCCATCGGGATTTATTGTCATCTTTGTTGATTTAGCGTAGCTCATTGTCAATAAATCACGTCAATAAAACATTTATCATAACCTTTCACGTTTTGTTTTTTTTTTGTTTTTTTTTTATTATTAATGTTAATATTAATGGGTAGATTGGTGTGATGGAGCATTTACACAATAGTGAAATGTGATAAACGTGTCATGGCCGCGGCAGTAAGAATGTCAACAGAAAAGGTTTTTTTTATGTTTTGTCTCTCTTGTATAGTTTATATAAAACAGCTGATAATGTTATACTAATCCAGTTTCAGGAATATCTTAGTTGTATCTATTTAGCACACTCGATTCTCACTATTGCATACTAAACGCTTTCTATAGACACTAGCTAGAGGGAGAGCTTCCGAGACACTTCTTGTCAGCTCCACTTTGTACTAGAGCATCCTCAATTTTAACACAATTAAACAGGTAAGTGATATCTAGGAAAGTGTACTATATTACTACATGAAAATTACTCTTACTGACAGCCACAACAGGAAATTTGTGTGATTGGATCTGATTGTATATTGGATTATTAGGCTTGTCATTAATTAACAATAAAAGGTGTGATTGTAGTTTTATACTATAAATAAAGTGTGAATTAATTAACTTTGTTGAATGTGTATTTGTGTATATTGCTAAGAAAATGTTACACATTTGTCAACCAATTTAGTGTATTGCATTCAACGTCTAGATCAGGAAGGTCTCTGTCTCGGCTACTACTTGGTAAGATTATATAAATATGATGGAAAATATGCTCACGTCATGGTGAAAGAGCAGCTGCGAGACCACAAACACCAAGTCATCGTCTGTGAGTGCGGAGAAGAATGTACCACCAACCATGTCCTGGTGGACTGCGAGGTATACAAGGAGGAGAGAAGGGAACTAGTGAGAATAATGGAGACCAACAACATACCATTCAACACTAAGAACCTACTCTTCCCTAGGTTTAACAAGCGACCCTATTCCTTATCACGCACAAGCTTGAGCGAGGAGCCACACCACTTGACACATTGACAGACCTTATGATGATTTAAAACTCACCAATTAGACCACTTGGTTGCCATGACAAAGATAACATGGATATGGGGGGGGGGGGTGACTCTTTCCAACTATTATGGGATTTGTTGACATTGTCTCAATGTAAAATTGTTCCATTGTAAAAAGGGAGAAATATTAGTCTATTTTTAGAAAGACTTTACCTGTTTTATCAAAATCATTTCCTTGACAGCAAGTAAACATAGGCCACTATGAATATGTAATAGTGATCTTAAACTAAAGCAATGGCACAGATAGTTAGTTGGACCTTTATGTTAGAAAATATAAAATTATTGAAATACTTCAAAATCGTACGACGTGGTTTATTTTGTGGGATAGTTGATTAAGATGATATTCTGTGATGATTTGCTACACAGAAACCAGTTTATACAATAATTTATTTGAATATTTTAGATATCTGCGAAAGCAGGAACTGGAGTAGAAGAGTTATTATATACTGTCATAGAAGATATACCACCGTAGGTAAACAGTATCTTTATAATTGTAAATGAAATTGAATGAAATAAACAACACATTTTTATATAATAGTCATCTACTTCTCACAAATGACAGTACTACAGAAGTTATGTCTTCTGGAATTATGAAAGGTTTTTTTGGTTTTGTTGAATAACATTAATAGATAAAAAAGGAAATACAAAAAGGTTTTTAATATATGTTTGAATATCTTTGCAAGTTTTTCAAGGCAGTGTTTAGTCTCCATGTGTCTCCGAATAATCTTGTGTTTGGTGTGCTCTCAGTCACTATTCTCAGTGAATATTTGCTAGGCTGCTACAGTCGCTGATAAGAATGACATTGATGCAGCTTAATGAGCACCATTCTGCTCGGACCAGTAATGTCTTCTGTAAACAATGCATGCGCCATTGAGCCAATGATTGATGCCCTGTGATGTGACGCCACATGTTAAAAGCAGTCATCTTTTACAGAGCTATAAGAAGACTTTTCGCAATACCTCTGTGAAACAAATTGATATGTTGGTGTAGGTCCGGTCCTTATAGGGGGGTTGGATGGCCGAATGGTTAGCGTGCACTCGCCATTGAGTCAACTGGCGTGGTTTTGAATCTCCGGTTGTACGTGGTAAGGAGTAGGGTCGCCTGTCCAACCTTGTGGGTTTTCTCCGGGTACTCCGGTTTTCCCCCACTGCTAAAGTCCCCTACGCGCAAGTGAATTATTGAAATAAAAATTAAACCATATGTTAGTCCCGAAATGACCTAGCTTGTGTCGAGTGGATATTAAACCCCATTTCTCTCTCTCTCTCCCCCGGGTCCTTATATTTGACTGGTTTAGAATTTTTGTGGAGATGAATAATATCATTTCATTTTTTTATATGAGACCTAATGGTAGTAAAGAAGCTATAATTATATAGGATCTAGAACAACATTATCATTTATTGTCCCCCGCCTTTCGAAGGAAGTTGGGGGACTATTAAAATGGGTTCGTCCGTCTGTCTGTCTGTCTGTCCGTCTGTCTGTCCGTCACACTTTTTGGGACACAATAACTCTCTTCCTAATTGAGCTAGAATGTTCAAACTTGGTGTATGTGTTTATTAGGTCAATTCCTTGATGGAGTTCGAAGATGAGCATTTTCCGCTTAGGGTAAGCAGAGATAAGCAATTTGATTGGTTGATGCTTTGGGACACGATAACTTTAGTTCTAATTAAGTGAGAGTGATGAAACTTGGTGTATAGTTTCATTATAGTAATACCTTGACTAAGTTCGATAATGAGCATTTTCTGCTCAGGGTAAGCAGAGCTATACACAATTTGATTGGTCGAGAATTTGGAACACAATAACTCTCCTTCTAATTGAGTTCAAATGTTCAAACTTGGTGTATATGCTTATTAGGTCAATGCCTTGATGGAGTTCGAAGATGAGCATTTTCCGCTTAGGGTAAGCAGAGATAAGCAATTTGATTGGTTGATGCTTTGGGACATGATAACTTTAGTTCTAATTAAGTGAGAGTGATGAAACTTGGTGTATAGTTTCATTACAGTAATACCTTGACTAAGTTCGATAATGAGCATTTTCTGCTCAGGGTAAGCAGAGCGATACGCAATTGGATTGGTTGAGACTTTGGAACACAATAACTCTCCTTCGAATTGAGTTAAAATGTTCAAAATTGGTGTGTATGCTTATTAGGTCAATGCCTTGATGGAGTTCGAAGGTGAGCATTTTCTTCTTAAGGTAGGCAGAGATAAGCAATTTTTGGCTGACACTTCGTGTTCAGTTTGATTGGTCGATACGTTTGAAAAAATAAATGTGCGATTAATTAATATGTGTCATATATTTATTTTGGGATTTCGGTGGGGGACATCAGCCTCACTGTTGGCTTGTTGTTTTAATTGTAGACCTAATGGAAGTCGAGAAGCTGTAACTAGAGCATTATTGTTTGACTCAACATACGACCAGTATAAAGGAGTTGTTGGTTATTTTTCATTAATAGATGGTATGTTAACTAAAGGTGAGTAATGAGACATTGGGCTTGTACTTCTCATTTTCTTTATCAACTGTACAAAGCTGCTAATCATTTCGGTGGAAGTGACGCTGCAATATGTACTATAGGGAGCTTTCACAACAATATTCAAGTACTTTCCCAAGTTCTATATATTGTTGATATCTTGTTAATTTGAAGATGTGTACTTAGTTATTCATTCATTCATAATACATTTGATCTGGTTTCTCTAAGCGTACATATTTTCCAGAAACAAAATCAGTTGCTATTTCAAATTCAGTGAATCTGTTGCTTTTTTTGATTCATCGACTTATGGAGTTATTGTGTAGCTTTTATGATAAGTCTTTTTTTTTTTAGGGAACAAAATCACATCATATCATAATAAAAAGACATATGAGATACAAGATCTAGGTTTTATGCATCCTCTTGAAGAACCAACCAATTCACTGTGAGTTCAATATTAAATTTTGGTTTCAATTTTCATTTATGGTTGTCGACCAGTGTTTTCTATGTATGTTATATTTGTGTTGGAAACAAGATATTTATATGAAGAGAACAGGGGAAAGTCACTTTTTCAACGAATCCCAGTTCATGGCACCATCTAGTAGCAAATTGTATAAGCTTTCGGTGGAACAATCAATTTCAGTTAAAAACGATCGGAGTCACATCAAATCAAGGCTCTTCTGAAATGCCCCCCCGGGACAGGGACAAATACGTCCATCGTACACTTTATTTGACCGTAATTTGCCTAAAAAGTGGAAGGCAGTGGTTATACTGGTATTACGATTCGTATTAAACATCATTTTGAAGTTGTAATTAAACCCACTGGTTGTTCTGTTCGCGTCAAGCATTCTCGTCCTAAAGTTTGTTTTGCCTTTTATGCGAAAAGACAAAAATCGACTTAGATCGTTCTTCCTCTGTACACTTCATATACCACCAGTGTTTATATTGATAAGTAACAGGGAAAACAGTCTGGTATGGGCTTGTATTATATACCCTGTTATCCAGTTTTTGGTGACCATTAATGATCAGCTCAATATTTTTAGGATAAACTTCCTTCCAAAGTAAATAGGCTGGTTTTCTTTTTACATTTTTGCTATTATCTGCATACTTTAATGTTTAATTGTAGATATGCAGGTCAAGTTGGATATATTATATGTAATATGAGAAATGCTAAAGAGGCACAAGTAGGAGATACATATTACTTACAAAATACAGAAGTTCAAACTTTGCCTGGTTTTAAAGCTGCTAAACCTATGGTATGATTAAATTATTCAATACCTGTCAACGCTCATAATAAACGCTTGATGCCATCCGATGACTCCGATTTTAAGTAGATTAGAATAGTTCCTCCATTTAATTCAAAATTGGAGAAGCGAGACTAAAACTAGAGGGGGGGGGGGGTGGCCGAATGGTTAGCGTGCATGCGCTGTATCATACAGCTTGCCATTGAGTCAACTGGCGTGGTTTCGAATCCCCGGTTGTACGTGGCAAGGAGAAGGTTCACCTGTCCAACCTCGTGGGTCTTCTCTGGGTACTCCGGTTTCCCCCCACTGCTAAAGACCCGTACGCGCAAGCAAATTATTGAAAAATTAAACTATATGTTGGTCCCGAAATGACCTAGTTTGTGTTGAGTCGACGTTAAACCCCATTTCTCTCTCTCTCTAAGACTCGAATGACCAGTAAGCGGTTACAATCAATGCACACATCTTGTCAAAACTACATATCTTGGCACAAAATAAAGTAATTTGAATGAAATTTTCAATATATTCATTTTGTATTACCTATTTTTGAAATCTTTTAGCGAGAATGGCCACTCTTTATCTAAATCTTACATAATGTTTTCTCAGTTTAAAATTTATTTTTTGATATTTAAACTTCAATCAATCTAATTAAAATATAGATCTATATTTCGTTTCGTTTTTTATGCTTTCGATGGCCTACACTCATGTAGATCTAACTAGTTATAGTGGAAGCTCACGTTCTATGACGTCAGGTATCAAGCACGGGACATTTGACCCGATAACGTCAGTCATTCGATTAACCAATTAGCGACCACCATGCTTTTCAAAATCAACTTTTGTTTTGTTATGATTTCTATCCGCTGGTGTTTATAGTATAGACGTCGTTGGCTGGTAATATCTACCCACAGTTCCACGCATGAAAAGGTCAAACGGTCGATTCGACAGACCATTTGATTGGCTGACCCCTCATTTCAGCCAGAACACCAGTTAAATAACAAGTCCTCCAGATCCAAGAGTAGTAAAGACAAGTAAAAATGAAATTTTGAACAATAAAAAACGAAACGAAATTGGATCTGTGTTTTAATCAGATTGAACTTCAATTTGTAGGTTTTTGCTGGTATTTACCCATCCGATCAATCTGAATTTAATTCTCTACGTAATGCTATAGAAAAATTAACATTAAACGATGCAAGTGTTTCTGTTCATATAGATAGCAGGTGATGTATTCTAAACAGTTTAAAATTTGATCATGTGTATATCAGAAGACATGAAGGGGGGTTGTATGGCCGATTAGTTAGCACGTGCGCGATGTATGATAATGTCTGTCATTAAGTCAACTGGCATGGTTTCCCATTCCCTAGTTGTATGTGACAATGTGTAGGATTCACTGTCCTACCTCTTGGATTTTCTCAGGGTCCTCTAGTTTCTTCCAACTGCTAAAGACCCCCCACGCGCATGAATTATTGAAATAAAAATAAACCATATGTTAGTCCTAGTTTGTGTCGAGTGGATGTTAAACCCCATTTCTCTCTTTCTCTATCTATTCACACTGGTCTTAATCTACCTATAATAAAGGTTCTGCAGAGGTGTGGAAATAGATTTTATATAAGTTGATCGAATAGTTTTTAATTTCTTAAAAATAAGTTTTCAACCCTTGAATTAAAATTTCATATACACTACCTCGTTAGCACAGGAAAGCATTAGTGAATGATGGGGGAAAGAATTTAGTACTTTCTAGTTCATTGCACATGGTCTTGTTATTATTTTACTCTCTTCTTCATATTTAGGTCAAGGCTTTAGACTTGGTTATCTAGGTTTATTACATATGGATGTATTTAGTCAGAGATTAGAACAAGAACACAATGCATCGGTTATAACATCCTGTCCTAATGTACCATATAAAAGTAAGTAAAATAATATCCAATTATACCACATCCATCTTCTAAATAACTCATTCTACATCTACATTGCCCCAAACATTGCTGATGTTCTCTATTGTCACAAAGAAAGAGATCGTGGACTATATTTGTGTAACTAAATTATGTTTGTGTAAGATTGTTAATTTTAAATGGTTACTAGTGTAACTATAATTAATAATGGGTTATACATATCTATAAATGCATTTAAAATTAATACTAAACCGATTTAGCTCAAATATATATTCAAATTCACTAAAAGCTTAATACAACTAGATTAAAATAATGGACCATGTTTGTCTCACACAGATATGGTACATGTGCAGTTTAATAGTTAAACATACTTACGATTATCTCCATTATATTTTCAGTAAAGATTAAAGGTGCTAAAAATATTAAAAAATTTACAACAGATGAAATAACAATTTTAAATCCATGTCATGTAAGTATGGAAAATATTCTAGAATTAACACAAGGTATAATTTTATGGATACACAATTACTGAGTTTGATACTAAGCAACGTTTCAACGAGGATACTCTCGGCTTTATCAAGCAAATGTATGCATAAAATTGTATCTTGTGTTATATGTTCAATTACTAAATGCCAATCAAAGAAGATATTCTAGAATTACCGGTATATATTCTGTTAGGAACCTAAAAATATGAAGGTAGCATTATAAAATTATCAAAAAGCCGATATCAAATGACCATATAAATGAAATGAAATGAAATGAAATGGGGTTTAACGTCCTACTCTTCTGCACCTAACCTGGGCTAATGGAAGACTGGCATACGCCATACAGTGTGCTATGAGGGAAATTTTGAACAATAGTGCATCGATTTGGTGAATTAAATTTATGAATTTTATACTCTAAACAAAGTTATGATGTGATAACTGTGTTGTATTGTAGTTACCTGATAAACAGATGATAGTAGAGATGAGTGAACCGGTTGTAACTGGTACTATATTAATGCCTGATGATTATATAGGAGATGTTACATCATTATGTTTGGTAAGCTAACAATCAATTAATATAATTATTAACATTTAAAATATATTCCCACAAGGTTAATCAGGTCATCTATTATAAATTGAAGTTGATATTGCTAATTATTTTAAAATATATTACTATGGACAAATGATTACCTGAAATAAGCTCGTAATAGTTAGATAAAGAAATATTTTAATTTTAATCACACATTTTACAAAAGACCATTGGTTATTAGAACACAAAACAGTCTAGTAATATTTATGTGTAGGTGATGTATGTATGTGTAAGTGATGTTTTTTAAATAGTGATTCCTCATTCATAGCCCATAACAAATTCTCTGTAGTTTTAATATATTTAACAGTGAAGGGTTATATATTTTTAGTATTTGTTATTTGGGGGATATTAAGTTTAAAAAATGACAGTTTTAAGTAATTTAATATTTTTGTGCCCTTCTTCAGTAAATTCATTGATCATGACAAATGACAAAGTTGTTAGACATACATTCCAATGTTATAATTGTTGTTTTTATATTGTATTATATTTTAAAAGGAAAGAAGAGGAGAGATCATAGATCAGTCTTATATTGATAATAAAAGAATTATGATCAAACTACAATTACCACTTAATGAAATATTGATAGATTTTTATGATGAATTAAAATCTCTGACTTCAGGCTATGCCAGGTAAATATTGTGTTATAGTTTTTATAACATCCTCTGACTTGTATTAGACAGGTTTGTAACTTTTTCATGATGAAAATACTTTGGTTTTATGAAACCTGTGACTTTTACTAGACAGGTTTTATACTTGTTCATGATGAAAATACTGTCATTTCCAACTACTGGAATGATTTCCATGTGTGGCCCAGAAGATGATTTTACTATTCCCGGAGACTTTTAAGACTGTGTAGGAGACTTTTAAGAGTCTCACCTGTCATCATATTGTCACCCAATTAGCATCATCTTAGAAGTCTGACACACCTTCATTGGCACGCCCTTAAAATCAGCTAATCAGCTAATCGTATTGTCCTTGAACTTGGGTTGACGTTGACTTATATTTGGCACGTAATAGTCAGAAACAAAACATATTAATAATAAGAAAGCATGTGGCTAGGTTACAGATTTATTTACGAAGGCACATTGTAAATGTCCATCCAAAAACAGTGGAAGAAATCAAACTTGCACACAAATATTCGTGACGCCCAGAGAGGGTTAAAAATTATCTCTAAAAACACATTGGCGTACTTAACACTTATTTTGAAAACAATTGTTTTAAAACCGTGATATTGTTTTCATTTTTATTTTAAATTTAGTTTTGATTATGAAGATGCCGGTTACAAAGTTTCCACTCTTGTAAAGGTAAAATATATATATAGCTGCAAAAATCTCACCCTTTCAGTGCCCAGACCCATTGCATAAATCTAACTTAAATATACATATGTGTATAGTTAGTATTGGATATTGTTAAATATTTCTAAAGCTTTGAGTACAGATCCCTCTTCACTTTGGATTTTCTGTAACCAGGTCATTCATCAAGATTCTGAGGAACTCAAAATTAAAATCAGGAATATCTTTTTTTATCAACCATTTTTATACGCCCACATTATAATGTGGTCGTATATTGTCGTCGCCCCCGTCCGTCCGTCCGGCGTCTACAGGCTAAAGTTAATATCCGATTGACTTTAAATTTTTACACAGTATTTAAGGCCATCAGACGAAGAAGCCTATTGATTTTTAGCGATTTCCGATAATTACTGCGAGAGTTATGGCCCTTGATCACTTCAAAAAATCTTGTGGACGCTCTAAGGTCATGAGACGAAGAATCCTATTGATTTTCAGCGATTTCCAATAATAACTGCCAGAGTTATGGCCCTTGATCACTTCAAAAAATCTTGTGGACACTCTAGAGGCCATAGTTAATATCCGATTGACCTTAAATTTATACATAGTGTTTAAGTTTAAGGCCATCAGACAAAGAAGCTTCTTGATTTTCAGCGATTTCCGATAATAACTGCCAGAGTTATGGCCCTTGATCACTTCAAAAAATCTTGTGGACGCTCTAGAGGCCAAAATTATTATCCGATTGACTTTAAATTTATACACAGTGTTAAGGCCATGAGACGAAGAAGCCTATTGATTTTCAGCGATTTCCGATAATAACTGCCAGATCACTTCAAAAAATCTTGTGGACACTCTAGAGACGATAGTTAATATTCGATCGACTTTAAATTTATACACAGTGTGTAAGTGCATGAAACAAAGCAGCCTATTGATTTTCAGCGATTTCCGATAATTACTGCCAGAGTTATGGCCCTTGATCACCTCAGAAAATCTTGTGAACACTCTAGAGGCCAAAGTTAATATCCGATTGACTTTAAATTTGTACACAGTGTTAAAGGTCATGGGACGAAGAATCCTATTGATTTTCAGCGAATTCCAATAATTACTGTCAGAGTTATCTCCCTTGATCACTTTGAAAAACCTTTTGTACATGTATATTGATTTTCAATGAATTTTGATAACTTTTGATTTTAAATGTTTCGTATACTAAGCGTTAGCATGGGGCAGAACTTTATAAAAACCAAACAAATTCTAATGATTTTCTGATACCGGTAATCATTGTATGAGTTGTTAATCTTAATCAGATTTCAGAGTATTATAAATGTTACATTACCGAAAAAAGTAAGAATATGCAACAACTCTTGTTGACTGCCCGGACGATTTAGCTGCTGTGGGCATATGTTTCGTTGCTTCGCAACCTATCTTTATTTTTAAAAAAATGAGTTTCTGGGTTGCTTTGATCATCCAGACCAGCATCCAATTAGAGGTAGTGTGGTCTGTAATGATCAAGACTACATTTCATTTCTAACAAATTGAATATTTCAGGTTGATTTTTTGATCAACAATAAAGCTGTAGATGAATTATCAATAATATGTCATACAAGTCGAGCTAGAGTTATAGCTAAAAGTGTTTGTATTAAATTAACAGAGTCTATACCAAAACAGTTGTTTACTATATCAGTACAAGGAGCAGTTGGAGGGAAAATCCTTGCTAGACAAGATATCAAAGCTTTGAGAAAAGATGTTTTAGCGAAATGTGTAAGTAAATATAGGCTTATTTAAGGTTAGTTTATAGATGACTTTAACCCTAACATATTGTATCATCCTCATGGAGAGTCCACTCTCTTGAAGAACTTGAATCATTCACCTAGTGTGTCCACTTTACCAATGCATTCGGCCGAATGTAGAAGTCACATGATTAATCATGTAGCGTGAAAAGTGATGCAATCGGGTGAAGCATTTGCCTAGTGTGTCCACCCATTCAGCCAAATAATATTCAGCACCGATAGAGTCGGCCAATCGAATCGCCTAATGTGTCCACCGCTTTATACTAGAACACGTATGGTTTATTCGATCCATTTGCACCTAATTACGTGTATTCCAACGAGTCTTTGTTATTGTTTGTCATTTTATATTTAGGTCTTTCTATATAAGAAAAAAAAAGATTAGCCATATTTTTGCTAATAGTTTTTTTCTTAGACTGTTAAGTAGGAATTTAGAGTCAGTCAATGCTGATGATCATATGATTGCTTGTTATACATTAAAACAAAAGCTATTAAAAAGAATTTACTCAAATATTATTTACTTTGTTGTCACAAATTAATTTTAAAATAATGTCAAAATAAAAGATGAAAACAAATCAGTGGGAAAATGAACCAGTAAATTCTTTCAACATTTTTCTTTTATTCTGTTTCGTTACATTTAAAAAATTGATAGATATGGAATTGATAAAGTTCTGTAATTATTTTCAGTATGGCGGAGATATTACACGTAAAGAAAAACTTCTCAAAAGACAAGCAGAAGGCAAAAAAAAGATGAGAAAAATTGGAAAAGTAGAAATACCGAAAGATGCATTTATTAATGCATTAAAAAGATAGCATAAATTTCTAATATTATTGAAAATAGACTTATATTGTGAACACTTGTTGATATGGACAACAAAATAAATGTATAATCAGTTATTTTACAATATTTTTTACAGAAATAAATTATTATAAAATATATCTGTGTGATTATTAATACAATGTTAAAACTGGTAATTACATTTCAATGAAATTATAATGTGCATAATAATAGAAAATTTACAAAAGAATGTTAAAATTTAAACAAATGGTAAACATAATTTTAATTCTTCAGTACATGTCATGCCATTTATACTCATCACCACACTCCATTTACAAAATGTATATAATATTTTCAACTACATGAAAACAGTGAGTTTCTTTCAAATCACATCAATAATGATATTCGTCAAGAAACAAGCCAACAGTGAGGCTGATGTCCCCCGCCGAAATCCCAAAATAAATAGATGACTCATATTAATTAATCACACATTTATTTTTTTCAAACGTATCGACCAATCAAACTGAACACGAAGTGTCATCCAAAAATTGCTTATCTCTGCCTACCGTAAGAAGAAAATGCTCATCTTCGAACTCCATCAAGGCATTGACCTAATAAGCATACACACCAATTTTGAACATTTCAACTCAATTCGAAGGAGAGTTATTGTGTTCCAAAGTCTCGGCAAATCAAATTGCTTATCGCTCTGCTTACCCTGAGCAGAAAATGCTCATTATCGATCTTAGTCAAGGTATTACTGTAATGAAACTATACACCAAGTTTCATCACTCTCACTTAATTAGAACTAAAGTTATCGTGTCAAAAAGCATCAACCAATCAAATTGCTTATATCTGCCTACCCTAAGCGGAAAATGCTCATCTTCGAACTCCATCAAGGCATTGACCTAATAAGCATATACACCAAGTTCGAACATTTTAACTCAATTAGAAGGAGAGTTATTGTGTTCCAAAGTCTCGACCAATCAAATTGCGTATCGCTCTGCTTACCCTGAGCAGAAAATGCTCATTATCGAACTTAGTCAAGGTATTACTGTAATGAAACTATACACCAAGTTTCATCACTCTCACTTAATAAGAACTAAAGTTATCGTGTCCCAAAGCATCAACCAATCAAATTGCTTATCTCTGCTTACCCTAAGCGGAAAATGCTCATCTTCGAACTCCATCAAGGCATTGACCTAATAAGCATATACACCAAGTTTGAACATTTTAACTCAATTAGAAGGAGAGTTATTGTGTTCCAAATTCTCGACCAATCATATTGCGTATAGCTCTGCTTACCCTGAGCAGAAAATGCTCATTATCGAACTTAGTCAAGGTATTACTATAATGAAACTATACACCAAGTTTCATCAATCTCACTTAATTAGAACTAAAGTTATCGTGTCCCAAAGCATCAACCAATCAAATTGCTTATCTCTGCTTACCCTAAGCGGAAAATGCTCATCTTCGAACTCCATCAAGGCATTGACCTAATAAACACATACACCAAGTTTGAACATTCTAGCTCAATTAGGAAGAGAGTTATTGTGTCCCAAAAAGTGTGACGGACAGACAGACAGACGGACGAACCCATTTTAATAGTCCCCCAACTTGCGGGGGACAATAACAAAAAGTAATACTAGTAATCTGTTTATATAAATTTCCTTCATTTCAGCTACTCTTTACTTCAATAGAGCAATGTACAGGATTGATTAGGATTAGGCTATTAATCAATTACTGAAATGTAGTAGATACACAATTGTTATTTCACAGGCATAGTAAATCTTCAATAGAAGGCTTGATCTCACTTTAACAACGTACATCTTATCCAGGCCTTCACGTAATGCCCTACATATTTCGACACTTGTTCACAAGTCGGCAGATAACGTAGTTATAATTTCGCACTATAATTTCTGGTAGTGTAAAATAATCTAGATATGTCCAGATGTTGTATAACACGCAGTGGTTGCTTCAGGAACATGTGGTTGAATTTTATATGAAAAGAAACACTGCCACCTTGATTCATTTGTGAGCATTGATCAAATTGAGAATGGCCCATGTTAAATATCAACTGTAAAAAATAATTTATATTCCCTTTAACAACATTTCATTACTTGTTTTCAATGTATTTTCACATAAATCATATCTGATAAATTAATGTTGATGGGGACTGTGGAACACAAAACAACCTTACATTGTAAGTTCCTGGACTTACGATGTGTCCCTCAAGGGTCGGTTTTTGGACCATCACTAATTATATCCTCCTTCCAAGAATGATGTCTAGCCTTTAAATCACACTTCGGTGTCTTGGTTGTATTTTTGAGGGGATATAGTGTGTCATGCAAAAAGCGATCATAAACGTTGCAGATGCAACATCTATTATGATACAAGTTCATCGTGCTTGTACTACCGATATTCTGTTTGGTTTTAAAAAAGGTGAAACAGATAAAACCAGAATACACACAAATAAAATAAATAGGTACGGCCAACTGAAAAAAAAAATTTAATACATTTATTAGGGTTTTTTTTTCAAATGTGCGGGCTAAAATTTCATGACTAAATGGTTGATGATTTCCACTTGAAATAAATGAACGTATTCAAAAAGGAATTAACTGATAATTCTTAAGTTGTAAAGCTTCTTGCTATTCTCTTGGTATAATTTACATCGAAAAGGCTACTGAATGTTTATTCCCGCAAATGACAGACCAAAATGTGAAGTAATAACTCATCCCCTTGTTGCTACTGGACAAGGGTTTCGGAAGATTTGACAGAATTTGATTAAATGTAAGTAAAGCAGTACCCATAATTTCAGTAGACCTTTAATAGACCCCATAACTGCCAGTCTTCATTCTTTTCTCTTTTTTTTTATTAAATCGGACTCTTGGAATTGGTTAACGGTTTGATTCAAACACGTGTGAGGTAATACCGGACGGTGTCCGAATGTACCCAAAACCATAATTCTGATGTAAGCAGCCATTATGTTTATTTATAATGAAAATATGATAAATTTTCAATCTATTTCTCTTATTTAGTAAATGAAGAAAGGGGTGACAGCATACCCCAAAAATAAACTTGTTAAACACTGACTTAATCTAACCATTTAGCTTTAGAAATTCTTTACATCAACTTTGTCATAAATAGAAGAAAGTTTAACTGTTTATGTTTGCCATGTGTTTTCTATGTTACAAGATGAGATCATTAGTATTTAAATAACCAATCAGAAAACGGATAGCACTGTAAAGCTGCATTTCCTTTAGTACGGATCCGGAAAAAATCACTTTCATAGAATTTTAGTAAGAGTGTTTCCTTGTATGCGGATACGGTTCTCGATGCGGCGTCCGGTACGGTTTTTCGAAACGGACCCTGTCGCGATCGGTACGGAAACGCATGCGGAATGGTGTCCGTAAGAGCGCATAAAGCACATAAGGAAACACACTTTGGGTAGCCCGCACGGCAAAAAGCCTAAAATAGGTAGGGAAATTCCAATTTTGTCCCTTTCTTAGACACGTGTCATGTTGAAAAGAGGGCCCTTCCGCATGAATAACCGCATATACGGATCCAGTCCGGCTCCGGCCCGAGAACAGACATGACACACGGCAGGTTAATTGTGTATCCTTATATATATGCGGTTTTTCAAGCCGAAGGGCTCCCTTTTCAACATGGCACGTATCTAAGAAAGGGCGAAAATTGGAATTTCCTTAATTATCTTTAGCTTTTTGCCGCGCGGGCTACCCAAACTGTGTTTCCCTACGTGCGTTATGGGGTTTTACGGACACGGTTCCGCATGCGTTTCCGTACCGAACGCGACATGGTCCGTTTCGAAAAACCGTACCGGACGCCACATAGAGAACCGTATCCGCACCCGCACATAAGGAAACACTCCTACTAAAATTCTATGAAAGTGATTTTTCCGTATCCGCAACCGGACCGGAGACCGACCGGATCCGTACTAAAGGAAATGCAGCTTTAGTCAACTCCACGTTATTGCAATTAAATATTTTGTATTGCATTATACACGAACTACATATACATACATTGTAAAGTCACCCAAAGTGAAGAAAGACACTTACTATTCCAGCCATTTTAAATCTGAATAAGAAACAGCTTGAACGAATATACTGGAGCCATATTCTGAACAACAGTTCCTGTAAGTCTGGTTACCACAGCAATAATAATCATTCTTAGAATAAAGTTTTAATTTTAATGGACAAACAAAACCCGAGTGTAATTTACCACTGCTATCATTATACGGGGGACAATACTCTCCCATTTTGTATAATCTGAAAACATAAAAATAAAATAATAACGTAAGAAAATTGGGTTAACGTCCACACATTTCGGGACTAACATAAGGTTATTGCAATAAATCGCTTAAATAAATTGGAGGAAGCGCGTGGCCTTGAACATAATATTTCATAAGTTGTGGGCGGTGATCAAGTCTTAGATACTTGTATGGTTTTCTTATATGTTGAAATTTTCAAATAGATCTATAGAAACGTTTAATGACAATAATTTCATATCGGAGATCGATTACCCACGCAAGTTTGAGGATCTGTGTTTATCCAGGTGTAAAGGAAAGTAAAATGATCAGTTTATTTAATTATCGATGACGTCGCTGTTGAATATTTAGAATACGAATAGATACAGTAATTAATTCTCTTGTCATACTGCTCAAGAACCGTGACAAAATTCAAACATTTATGATTCTTTTTGAATGGAATTCGATCTTAGTTAAGATGAAAAAAATCGAGTTTTGATTAAAATTAAGCATTACAAGAGAATGAAAGTACATTAGTAATTGAAATCCATATTTAATTATAAGCTTTGACAGTTTTAATTGGCATTGTTTGAAAATGGTCATATGTTTGTTTACTAATCATAGCCGTTTTATCGGCGAAATGAACTATTAATTAAAAGTTGCTAGTGATTGTTATCCATAAAGTTGTGTTTGCGTTTTTTCAGTGAATAATAAAGATAACTTTCAGGGCCGGACTTGCCTACTTGTGAGCCCTTCATGGCAATGATCATACCCCGGCCCCATACTTATTGGACAGGGACCCCTGTGGTTTCATCTGGGGTATATTATATACATGTAATAAGGATGACCTTCAGGGGCGGATCTAGGAATTTTGAAGGGGGGGGGGCACAAAATTAGGGCACTGACCGCGGAAACAGGGCACGCCGCTGAGAGGGGGGGGTCCCCAAGAAAATTATCCGTCATTTCCTTGCATCTGTCGCCTTTCCAAGAGCTATTTGACTGATATTTGCGTCTACGTAAACGTTCGGAACGGACATATTTGGGTCTGAGAAAAGGCACTTTCAGCAATACAAAGGGGAACAGGCGAAAATTAGCCCCCCCCCCTGTATCCGCCTCTGACCTTGGTTTTGGCAAATCTGAATTAGAATCTTTCGGTCATCCAATGAAACTTTTGAAAGTGTGGGAGCCGTCATACTCCTCGCAGTGTTCCGTTTGATTAGAGATAATCCCACTACTCACTTCTGTAATGAGTGGATATTGTTCTTTTAAATTTTGATTGGTCAGTAGTCCGACTACCAACCAATGACTAGCTGCTTTACGAAAGCTTTACATTTAAAACGAGTGCCAATATTGGACCAAATATGTTTACATAACGTTACGTCATGGCTCACGATTTTATTATGCCCAATTAAACCGTGCATAGCAGCATATTGCAGTAAAACTAATTGCGTGACAAACGAGGCTATCAATTGGAATGAAATGTAAACAATGCTGTTTGGAAACGAACATACTTTCGCCGTTTTTAATACCTTAAATCGCTGTCCAAAGTTTTAGGGAAGACCCAGATTAAACGTAGGACTGCCACGTTGATTGAACGGGAAGAATAGAAACACTCAAGAATCAAAAGTCAATCCAGCAATGGGCAGAGAGGGATTTCTCTGGTCATTGCTTCAGGAATATGGGGAGCCGTTCTACTTATACCCCGCCCTTGAAACTAAAATTTTATATTAAGCCCAGTATAAAGACTTGTTAAGATGATCTATTGGATCATTCTGGACTATATAATCTTTGTTCTTACCTGTTTTCGTTTGCAGATACTTCCAGAACATCTAATCAAATATTATAGATTGGCTCATATTATTCACAATTGCACGTTACGGGCCGAGATCAGAAATGTCTTACTACGTTGCAGCATACAACTAAAACCACGCTGTTTCGTGGCGTAGCCTTATGGCTATATTTGAACTTCTCCATTTCTTGTAAAATAACTCTTGAGGAAGAAAAGAAAGCTCTTTTTATCCCCTTATCATTGATCTTTGAATAAAAGTCGGGTGTTATTCTACACGGTTGTCAAACATAACAAGCACCGTCCATGTTTGAAGGTTCCGACCAAAGCTGTATTACCGGCAAGGTGGGTCGATTCCTTTTCATGGTACTATCAATTCTAAATTTTATCTATATTTTGAGCTTACTTAGAAACAATAAAATATAGATTAACGAACAAAATGTATATTTACGTTGCGCGTTCTCCAATCAATCAATAAAACGAGGTGTTTATGAAAAATATGCATTTTACAAAAATAATAAAGATGCGGTGTGTAGAATTAAATGGGTGATTATTGATGATGATTATTACCGTATGAAAAGAATGTTAATGTACATTGTTTTTTGGATTGTTTTGTGTATCATTTTGTTCTTTTAAAAGGGGGTATACTGTTCTTTTAAACGGGGGTATACACCGACATTACATAATTTCCACGATTGTTTATTGTTAATAACGAAGCCCTATATTGATACTCGGAATTGTTCTATCGCGAATCGCGGAACCACCCGGTTTACGTTCAAATTTATGAAATCTTGTGAATGTGATCTTTGTCGGTGGAATTTATGAAAACTTTGTGGGATTGTTTTTAGAGCATAAAGACAAACTCTAGAATTTCAAATTTTTGGGATCGTATACGAGGAACCCTATCGAAATTTATCCTTCCGTTGTTTGTGGGGTTGCTCATTAATTGGGCATGAGAAACACCGTCATCGAATTTCCAGTCGTAAATTTTAACTCATTTCGCACATTCTTCTTTCCATTCTCGGTTGAATTTTTTTTAAAAAAAGACTGTGTTTTGTTATATTCGGGCATAAGAACCAATTAGAAAATTACGACTGTAAAATTCCGAGTTATTTCCCGGTTTACCTGAGGTCTATACAACTTTTCTAATTTTTGCCTTAGATTTGATGGGATAGTTCATTGCTTCATAAAATAAACAATGGAATACAGGACATTGTTGGATTTAAAAAAAAAATTCACAGAAATAGTTGCTCTATTAGGATGGATGAATTTGTTGCTGGTGGCCCGACAAAGGAGCTAAACCTCTTTCTCAATGTTAGCCATGATGTTGAAAATTAAAAACACGATCCATTTTAACCAATAATTATGTTATCTTACCGGGAAAATATGTGATCCCAATATCCAATATTTTAAACAACACATTAACTCCTTATTGACATAATGGTTTCAACCGCCATTTTTACAACATAATCCAGAGGACAATACCGAGTTAATTAAAAATGGCTGATCCCCCCCCCCTCCAAAAAAACCAAACTAACTCCAAATACCCAAATCGTGTAGTATGTAGTATGGTCTACGCAGGCGTAAATAACTGACACTTAATTTGGACTGAGTTCGTGTATTTCAACGAATACAATTGATTAGAAATTATAATAAATTTTTAAAAATTAGATATGCATGGTAATTACTTTATATATATACACCCACATTACATTTATTAAAATGTGTAATTTTAAGAACTATTTTCATTTATTCAAAAAGTTCCAGAGAACAGGGCTTACCCTGAATGTGTTCAAAATTTTAATGGACAATACTAGTACTGTGGCTTTTTCTTCTAATGCTAACTTTAAAGTCATGGCACCGCGTCGTTCTCTTGGTAATATCTATTACAGAGGGGGTTGGGATGGCCTAGTGGTCTGTAGAGTGCCGCACTTCGACCTCTAGCTGGCCAGTCACCTCTGGCTTGCGGCTGTGGTTTCGATCCATGGTGTGATCGTATGTGGCATGGAAATAGGGGCGCCTTCTCAACCTCGTGGGTTTCCCCTGGGCACTCCGGTTTCCCCCCACTGCTAAAGACCCCTACGCGCAAGCGGATTATTGAAGTAAAATTAAACCATATGTTAGTCCCGAAATGACCTAGTTTGTGTCGAGTGGACGTTAAACCCCATTTCTCTCTATATATATCTATTACAGAGGAATTATTTGCTGAATTTCAATTGACAACAAACACGTTTTTCATAATAAAAGAATAAAAACATTGCTAATATTGTTTATTTTCTTCTCTTTTTTAGGTTATAAATAATGGTTGAAATAATACTATCGCAATTTTAAACTATTTACATCATTATTCAAAAATACAAAGATATTATATATACAGATCGAAATCTTCATGCTTTCTAAAACATCTGCCATAATTAACTCTAGTGACCGGAGGCAACCAATCCTAAATACTTCCGAGTTTATTTTGATCGGATCATCCCCAAGCACGAAAACTATTTTGTTAAAGATCAAAGATATAAAAACGGACTTCTCTTTTGTCAAAGCTCAGGAATATCGCGAACCTATGTATCGGGGCCATTGAATTGCTATTGCCAATAAGTGTTTATAACCGTTTTCTTTCACCTCTTCGATCCCTGAGGTAGATTAAGAACCGTGAATCGTCTCGAGACAGGGAGGTTTATAGATGTATTCCAATAAAAGTGTGACCATTTTGGTATATGTAGATCACAAATAGTTTTAATGGCATTTAGTAACTGAAGTGGAATATACAGGTTGGAATACAATTACAAACACGTGTGATTTGATGATTTATTTGGACTTGAAACATATTCAAACTACTTAATCCATCAAAAGTTTGCTCCCTTTTTTGTCAAGTGAATTGAATAACCCGGTAGCCAGCAAAGCTGAGGGAAGATTCATTTTCAGCTGATATTTGTCTGTAATCGCTGTCCATTTACCATGGATATCAAAGCCGAAGTAAATCCAGGGATTATCTTCAGTTCAATTTTTCAACGTTGTTAAATCGCAGAATCTGTTGCCCGTTTGAAACAATTGGTGACAATGGTTAGTTTTACAACTTTAAAGATGCAGTCTCTCCATGTACAAACACGTGTGATTTGATGATCTATTTGGACTAAAACATATTCAAACTACTTTACTCATCAAAAGTTGTTTCAATGGCATTTAGTAACTGAACTGGAATATACAGGTTGGAATACAATTACTGCTTATGACAGAGCGACGTTCCTACTCGGTTTCTTTAGTCATAATCAAACAATGATAGAATGTAAAACATAACGAGACAATATATATGTAAACATCAATACTTGGTTAATGCTGACCAATCAAAGAAAACCTTCTAATTACCTTGCAGTGGACGGATATCAATGTACCTATAAGAAGAGGCTCTGAAGACGCAAGCACGTTGCTTGAGACCCACGTATCAACTGACCACATCATATCTCATTAGTTCAACCTATTTCTCCTGGGGGGGGGGGGGGAGGCAATGGCAAGCCCACCCTCATCCTTCATTTCAGATTTTTAGGAAAGGATTCCGGAAAGTAGATGACACCTTTGTTATTATCAAACAACTGACCCACGTGATGCAAGTTAATTCTATAAAAATGATCTAAGTTTCCAGCAGAATGTTCCTGGATGCTGCGTCCTTACGTCCTGTATTGGTTTTCCTTAATTTACTGTGATACCAAATGACAAACTATAATAAGTTTACTTTGCAACGAATAAAAAAAAAATAAAGCCTTCAAGGTAATATAATATGAATGGAAGAGTGATACATGTTGTCACTGTAAGAAATAACCACCCCCCACCCTCCCCCGACTATCCCAAAATGCCATTAATTGTAGATCTATAAAGCAAAAATTATTATTAAAAAAAGTCAATAAAACATAGACAAAGTCTGACTGTTGGGTATCATACAATGCCTATAGCAGATTCTATACTCAAATTATATAATTTGTTGAAGCCATCAGATCAGTCGTGCATACCTGTTGGCAAACCATCTCTTGAAATCTGTTTGATCTTGGGTTGAATTTTACGTAACAACTTACTTAAAGACGCATTACTGGAGATTACATAAAGAGCTGACAGTTCTCACTCTAATAGTTAAAAACAACATAAAGTAAAGGGAATTCACTGAAAATTTCTGTCAAATTGATCCACTGGAATTTTCGGCTTAGCCTCGATCGTCATTACCAATGTCGGTATGATAAACAGGCTCGATCATCCATTTCATGATTTGAGCTGCAAATTGGTTCCCAATCAAGTAAATATGGCATGCTAGCGACGATATAGAGAGTTGATTATAGTCTCGATAAGTTAATTAATGACTGATTAATAATTTAGATAACATTTAAGGCCGAAAGAAAGACCTGCAATAGGCAGATTTAGATCTTGCATAATGTATGTTTAATAACAGTTAGTATTACCAAGAAACTGATGAAAGTGGTATACATTACAACTATGCATTCTTTGCCCATAACTTGATTAAAGTCAAAAATATAACACTAGATATGATTTATGTGATTTAGTTATTTAAATAACTTCATGTAACTATAAATTTACAAATATTTCAATTATGCCAAGAAGAAAACTTGCCATGGTTCCTGTGAAATATCAACAGAATTGAAATTAATCCACAGAGAGAGAAAAAAGTTTATCAAAGGTTAGTTAAACAGTGCATCACTGACTTCCCAACACCATGTAAGTAATGTGTGACATTTATTGCGGTTGTTACATTGTGGACTTTTATTTCGTTTCGTTTTTTTATAGTTCAAAATTTAGTTTTACTTGTCTTTACTACACTAAGATCTGGGAGATTTGATATATTACTGGCGTTCTAGTTGACGTGAGGGATTAGCCAATTAGACGGTGAGTTCTTGGCGTTTGATGCGCGGAGCTGTGGGTAAACGTTAATCATGAGGTCAAAATCCGTCCGTACGATCTCTGACGCGACCTTCCAATACAACCGATCAGAAATGTGTAGTCTTTGCCCAAACACGCTGAGGTTCCCCCGTGGTTGACCAAACGATTTGGTCGACTTTTAAGTTTGAATTGTTTTTGTATACTGTTTTTATACGCCCACATTTTCATGTGGACGTATATTGTCGTCGCCCCAGTCCGTCCGTCCGTCCGTCCACAATTTGTTTGTGGACTCTCTACAGGTCACAATTCTTATCTGATTTTGACGAAACTTGAAATATAATAATAATAATAATAATATTTATATAGCGCTGTAACACCACACCTCAGTATGCTCGAAGCGCATTAAAAAGTTATCTCACTACGAGTTATATATAGCGTCTAAATAAGTAAGTTTTTATTCTTGATTTGAATATAGTTAGTGATGAGGAGCTTATGATATCTTTGGGTAGTTCATTCCACAAAGCAGCTGATGTATAACCAAACGATCGCGCACCAAATGTTTTTAAATTGATGTCAGGTTTATATAAACGTGATTGCTTTGAAGATCTTAGCATTCTGTTCGGCACATATTGTACTGTGAGATCTTGAATGTAATCTGGAGAGGTTTTGTGGACTGATTGGTAGGTGAGCGACAGAATTTTATAATCAATCCTTTCACGAAGTTGTAGCCAATGCAACGATTTCAATACTGGAGTAATGTGTTCTCGCGGTTTAGTTCTGGTCACAATTCTGGCTGCTCTGTTCTGTAATTTTTGTAATTTGGATAACTGCTCCAATGACACACCAGTTAGTAAGCTGTTGCAGTAATCTAATCGTGACATTACCAAAGATCTGATTAAAATTGCTGCGGATTCATTTGTCAGAAAATGACGAATTGCACCTATGTTTCTCAAGTGAAAATTGCAGATTGAGCATAAATAACTAATGTGTTTCTCCATAGTTAGTCCAGAATCCAGGAAGACACCAAGATTCTTCACAGTATCAGAAAAATATATGGTGGACTGGCCGATGTTAAGAACATCTGCGTGGCTCTTTTTTAGTCTTTGCGTTGGAGCTACTAACAAGGCTTCAGTTTTTGAATCGTTTAACTTAAGCATGTTTGAGGACATCCAAGTTTTGACTGCATCAATACAAGATTCCATGTTCAGACATACAGACTTTTGGTATTGAAGATCGGTATGGAAACTATCAATAAGTTGAGTGTCATCTGCATAGGCGTGGTAATCAACATGCTTCTCGCGAATAACCTTGCCTAGTGATCGTGTGTACATGGTGAAAAGAATGGGTCCCAAAACAGATCCCTGGGGGACACCACACGAAATAAGTAAACTACCAGAATTCACCTTGTTTATTTCTACGCATTGTTTCCTGTCAGTCAGATATGATGAGAACCATTTCAAGACACTATTGTCTAAACCGTATTCCAGTTGCAGCCGATCAAGCAGTATTCTGTGGTCTATGGTATCGAATGCTGCAGACAGATCTAGAAGCACTAGCAAACCGATATTTCCAGCATCGACAGACATCTTTATTTTATCAAGAACACAATTTAGGGCGGTTTCAGTGCTGTGGGCTTCTCTATAAGCTGACTGATATTTGTCAAGTAGTCCAAACGAGGTGAGATGCTCAACAAGTTGTATTTTGACTGCTTTTTCTAAAACTTTGGAAAGGAATGGCAAATTTGAAACAGGGCGATAGTTGTTAAACACCTCAGAATCCAATGATGGTTTTTTAAGAAGGGGTTTTACAACAGCCCTTTTGAAACATTTAGGAACAGTTCCGGAGTTTAGACTTTGATTAATGATTTTAGTAATGATAGGCAGAATCACATCCAATATTTTGAGAAGGAACTTTGTAGGGAGAACATCTAGTTGGCAAGAGGTTGGCTTCGAATGTAGAATGATGTTTTTAACATCTGCTTCTGTGACATCAGCAAAGGCTTGCAATTTGGCACCTGGGAATTCTGCAACAGACAATACATCACTAGTAGAATCGAAACTTTCTCGAATTTTTGAAATTTTTTCGGAAAAATATGAACTGAAACTGTTGGCGACATGTAGATCTTCACCTTGAGGCAATACTACTTCAGACTTCTTACCCAATAAAACATCCAATGTAGAGTAAAGCGCTTTGGGATTTTTAGAGTGTTTGGAAATCTCTGTAATCAGGTAGGTAGATTTAGCCTTTTTAATACAGCGGTTTGCATCATTACGAGCATTGTTGAACATTTGTTTATGAATCTCTAAGCCAGATTTTTTCCATCTACGCTCTGCAGTTCTTCTATGTCTCTTGGAGATTGCAACGTCTTCATTATACCATGGCGTAGATAAGTGCTGACTAAGTTTCTTAGTGTGTATAGGGGCGTGCTTATTTAAAATATCCAGTAGTGTGGTGTCGAACAAGTCAACTAAGTCATCCCCAAAAGATCTTGGCTGCTTTCGATATTGGCATGCATCGGATCAAAACTTCATGGATTATGGCCCCTGATTGTACGAAAAATCACGTTTCTAGCTTGTGGACCCTATAGAGGTCACAAGTTTGAACCGATTTTGATGAAACTTGACATGCATGTTTATAACCCAAAGATCTTGGTTCCTTTCGATATTTGCGCCTATCGGAACGTAATTTCCTGAATTATGGCCCCTGATTGCCCGAAAAATCACTTTTTTTAGCTTGTGGTACCTCTGGAGGTCACAATTATTATCCGATTTAAAAAAACCGTTCGATTATATCACCGTTACACCCTAAGGAAGGTTGAGTTCGAATTTCGGGAAAATCGGACCAAAATTGCCATACAAAATGGCCGCCGTTTGTACGCGAATACTGTTAAAAAATGGTATATCAATGTTGTGGGCCCTGTAGAGGTCACAATTTTAATTCGATTTTGATGAAACTTGAAATTCATGGTTATAACCCAAAGATCTTGGTTCATTTCGATATTTGCGCATATCGGATCGTAACTTCCTGAATTATGGCCCCTGATTATACGCAAAACCGCCTTTTTTTAGTTTGTGGTCCCTCTGGAGGTCACAATTATTATCCGATTTAAAAAACGTTTGATTATATTACCGTTACACCGTAAGGAAGGTTGAGTTCGAATTTCGGGAAAATCGGACCAAAATTGCCATACAAAATGGCCGCCGTTTGTACGCGAATACTGTTAAAAAATGGTATATCATGGTTGTGGACCCTGTATAGGTCACAATTTTAATTCGATTTTGATGAAACTTGAAATGCATGGTTATAACCCAAAGATCTTGGTTCCTTTCATTATTTGCGCGTATCGGATCGAAACTTCCTGAATTATGGCCCCTGATTGTCGGAAAAATCGCCTATGGTCCCTCTGGAGGTCACAATTATTATCCGATTTAAAAAAACGTATGACTCTATCACCGTTACACCCTACGGAAGGTTGAGTTTGAATTTTGAGAAAATCGGACCATAATTGCCAGACAAAATGGCCGCCGTTTGTACACATTTCTAGGTTGTGTACCGTCACACCATAATCATTGTCAGCTTCGAATTTCATGAATATCAGACTGGAACTGACCAACAAAATGGCTGCTCCCAATACAGTATGAAAATACAGGACTTAATGATGTAGGAAAAATCACTTTCAGTATTGCTTGTTCTCTATCCATCTCTCGAAAATGTGGGCGTATCCTGCCTGGCAGTGCCAGCCTATCTTTTAATATAGTTTAGCTCTTGGGGATTTTGTAACATCAATTAAAATGATTTTCCGTCCCTCGTATACGAATGTTTTAATATCGACCGTTATTGACGGACTAACCTGTTATCTAATGAATTTCAAAACACATTATAAATATTTTATGGAAAGAGAGTACATTTTAAATATTTACACAACACTTTGCTATCACTTCACTGTCTTTTAAGGTATTGTATGAAAAATTAAAACCTAGGTCATCTTGATATATGCTGGCATATTTATCAAATATTTGTAATTCCGTTCTAGCATTTTAAACACACATAAAAACATTTTGATATTATCGATTTTACTGCATTCCCACTCTATTCCTTTATTACAAACCCCGTTGACTACTTCAAAAAAATAATGTTCTGCATGTCTAATCGATAAAATCGAATAAAATTCAAACACAAGTCTGCAGACTTTGTGTATTTATCTGCTGAATCAACAATGTTTTAAAGAGACAATGTTGCTTTGAATGTTTTTGTCGGTTGAAATGAAATTAGGTTTTCGATTCGACGTGATTTGCGGGGGTGGGGTGGGCGTGTTTAAATTAAATTGCATACAAAATTTGAGAAAAAGTCTGCCAAGCCACCGGTGAAACTCTCGATTACACACATTAGGCCTACCTTCAGTAGGTTAATGCTTAGATTTTCAACAGCTAGGTTAATCTAAGGTAATATTTAATTATATGTGTTAATTTGACATTTGGTTACCGATCGAATGTAATAATGGCCCTTTAAGTCAATATAACCGCTAAATGCGGAACCAAAATAAATAATATATATATTGCAACTTTCCGTGGTTTGGGTTTTTTGTTCTCTGGATAAATGTCAAAGCTGAAATGGAAGGATTTCTTAGTTCTTATAGCATTCTAATACGCATCCATCCAATGTAATGAATATCGGTCATTCACATGTCATCTAGCCTTATTGAATGAATGTGTAATAAATGAAATTGGTTTTAACGTCAAACTGTTCTGCACCATTTATTGAAAACGAGCATACACCATGCAGTGTGCTACCAATCTGGTTAAAATACACATCTATATTTCGTTTCGTTTTTTTTTATACCTTCGATGGCCTACACTAGGCTACATGACGGTCTGATAAGTCGTACGAGCAGTCTTTGACCCTACGTCCGGCATTGATTAACCAATCAGCGTTGACGTTTCTAGTGGTTTACACACAGTTCCGTGCATCAAAAGGCCAAGAACTCACGGTAACAGACCGTTTCATTGGCTAACCCCTCACTTCAACCAGAACGCCGGTAATATAACAACTCTTCCAGATCCTAGTGTTGTAAAGACAATCAAAACGAAACTTTGAACAATAAAAAACGAAACGAAATAGGATCTGTGTTTTAATCAGATTGGTTTCTTTTTCGTTTCCAACTGCCAACGGTTCCTTTATGAGCAGAGATATTTGGGATATATGAAGATATATTTTACGTTTCATAAAAATCGGATTTTAGAGAGTCCACAACCTTAGTATTCGCCTACACACTATTATACTATTTGCATACAAGGAGTGGTCATTTTGCCAGGCAGTTTTAGTCCGATTTTCACGAAATTCGAACTAAGCCATCATTACGGTGATATATTCGAACGGGTTTTTTGTTTAAATCGGATAATAATTGTGACCTCTAGAAGAACCACAAGCTAAAGACGTGACTTTTCGTACAATCAGGGGCCATAATTCAGGAAGTTACGATCCGATATGCGCAAATACCGAACGGAACCAAGATATTTGGATTATAATCATGTATGCTGTAGACGGACGGAAGGACGTCCGGACAGGGACGACGATAATATACGGTACGTCCACGCGAAAATGGCGGTGTATAAAAAAAAAAATGTTTTCTGGTGAAACCAGTAGATCTAAATATCCAGAGGTAAAATACATTTTCAATTAGATTCTTGTAGTTATGTAAGCATAATGCGCAATTAGGGAGAAAAACTTGTACATACATTCTTCTAGAGCATATATGTATCCAATATGTGGTACATGTGTAGAAATACTCACAGTAGGCCTATAGGCCCTACGTACAACGGCCATCACAGTGTAATATTTGAATGTTTAAAGGCGGGGGGTTGGGGGTGTCAGCACTTTATGAGATACATGTTTATCACAAATTGTTGACATACACGTTGTGTTACAAGCACAATTTACATGAAGCTATTTACAGCACTATAATAGCACTATGGTTCTATATAATATACAGGGAGCCACGGTGGCTAAGTGGGTAAGACGATAACTCGCTGGCCTGGAGGTCGGTGTTCGATCCCTGCGCATGGGTTGAGAAAGTTCATTGCAATTTTTGGGGCTTGGTTTCCCCTTGTCAGTGATGCAGGATGGAGGGTCGGACAAGGACAGCTCTCTAGTCGTTCGAATGGAACGAAAAAAATGGTGTCCTGTGTATCATTGGTGTGCATGTAAAAGATCCCTTAGCAGTTGTAATTCAATAAAGGAGTAGGCCATAGTGCGGCTGTCAGGGCAAAGTTCCCCTCATAGCACACTGTAGTATGGTGTATGCCTGTCTTCATTAGCCCAGTTGGAGCAGTAGGATGTTAAACCCTATTTCATTTCATTTCTACTGAGTGTAGAGTTTAGATAAAGTGTATATATTGACATGATGCACACATGAGAGAGAGATCCACTGACACAAACTAGGTCATTTTGGGACTAATATATTATGGTTCAATTTTATTTCAATGAAGCGCTGCACGTGGGGGTCTTTTAGCAGTGGAAGGAAACTGGAGGACCCGGAGAAAAACCACAAGAATGGAAGAATGGACAGACACCCCTACTCTTTGTCATGTATAACTGGGGAATGGAAACCAAGCCAGTTGACTCAATGACAGACTTTATGATACAGCGAGCACATGCTAACCATTCGGTCATCCAACCCCCCACTACTTAACAGACAAAGACAAAACACCTACTGTTCTGCACAGACTGGGCTAATCAAGATGGTCATATGCCAAACAGTCTGCTATGAGTGTACATCAGCATTACGGCCTACTCTTATTTCAAATTCTTTCAAGGGTTCTTTTATGTGCACACCAATGTGTACATGGTACCTTGATTTTTGTACCATCCAAAAGACTATATTATTGTCTCTTGACAGGCTCTCCCTTGACAGACTCTTTTTCCTGCATCACTGACATGTGGGAACCACACTGGAAAATCCATATGAACTACATGTATATCGGTTTCCTTTTAGAACAATTTTGGGGATCATGTGGCTAAGTGGGTAAGACACTGGCTCGCAAGCCTTGAGGTCGGGGGTTCGATCCCTGCATTGGCCGAGAAAATTCATCTCAATTTTCCGGTGTGATTTCCCCTAGTCAGTGATCCAGATCGGAGGGCCTGACAAGAACAGCTCTCTAGTCGTTCGGATGCGATGAAAAACCGAGTCCCGTGTACACATTGGCGTGCATGTAAAAGATCTCTTGGCAGTTGGAATTCAATATAAGTGTAGGCCGCAGTGCCACTGCCCGGGCAAAGTTTCCCTCATAGCACACAGTATGGCGTATGCCCGTCTTCATTAGCCCAGGTTAGGTGCAGAAGAGTAAGACGTTAAACCCCATTTCATTTATAGAACAATTTAATACTTATTTAGCCTATAGCAGACAAACACTAAAGAAAATATTATTTTTAAAATAAAAATCGAAAAAACCCTGTTAAAAATCTCAAATTCTTAGAGGTAGTCCTTGAGTCCTATTTCTGTGACAATGGATGTGCTATAGGGTAATATACACTTTTCTTTTGAAAGGGTAGAAAATTAGGCCTGTAGCGGTCTGGAGCCTATCTTACACTTTGTGTTTTGTTTTTGTCTGTTTATTTTAGTGGGGGTTGAATGGCCGAATGCTTAGCACGTTCACACGGTATCATAAGGTCTGCCACTGAGTCAACTGGCATGGTTTCCATTCTCCGGTAGGAGTAAGATCGCTGTCTAACCTTCTGGGTTTTTTCGGGTCCTGCACGAATTATTGAAATATTAATAAACCATATGTTAGGTCAGAAATGACCGAGGTCGTGTCGAGTGGACGTTAAGCGCCATTTCTCTCTCATATAAACTACTTGTTTGCGTTTAGAAAGATAATATGAAATGGGGTTTAAGGTCCTACTGTTCTGCTCCTAAATGGGGCTAATGAAGACGGGCATATGCCATACAGTGTGCTATGAGGGAAATTTAGCCCGGGCAGCGACGCTACAACCGCCTTTCATATCGAATACCAACTGCCAAGGGATCTTTTACGTGCTCGCCAATGTTTACACGGGACCTCGGTTTTTGGTTCCATCAGAAAGACTAGACAGCTATCTTTGTCAGCCCCTTCGTCCTGCATCAATGACAAGGGGAAACTATGCTGGAAAATCTGGATGAATTTTCTCGGCCAATGCAGAGATCGAACACCCGACCCCCAGTCTAGCGAGCCAGCGTCTTACCCACCGTGATCCCGTAAACAGATGAAATAATTGTATTATATATCTTATATTCTTACAAGGACTTCATCTAAATGGCTTCTGTTGCTTTAAAATGGTGTTTAGCATAGGTCTTCACCAGGGTCCGCGACAAGGCCCCCTGGGTCCTGGGAGGAGCAACTTGGCAGGGGGGGGATATCTGTCAGTCCACCCAAAGCTATCAACAACAGCTATCGACAACCGTGTACATGATCACTGGTGGCAGAGTGTGACAAGGCCCAGATTACGTCAGGCCTCAATTACCTGCCGGGGACTGAATACCGTCAAGATGACGACAGTCTCAAGTAGAATGGTGACGGATCTGGGACCCATGCCTTATAGTTTTTAATTCAGGTTACAGTAGCAGGTCGTCTTCAGATTGTTCTGAACTCATTATCAGTTTATTTCTAGATGTGTTTTATTAGGAAAGGAATATATGTTGCTTATTGGATATTTTATATGGTTACAATGCTAATGTAATCTTAAATATTATGTCACATTTCACTGAATCTTTAACCTGTCCAGTACATACCTTTCTTAAAGGTATCCAGTGAGTTCAAGTTCACACTGTTTACTGGTGTTTCATTTCACCTTTGACCCAAAGGTTTCTTTGTAAAATCAGCTTGGTTGTCAGTTGTTATATATTTAGTTTTTAGATGTAGCCTCTTTCATCCTGTGTTTGGTCTTAGTTTGTTTAGTCATTCAGCTAGCTCAGTTCTTTAAATAGTCTTTTTCAACTAGACACTTCACATGGCACAAAGTCATCTGCAGTTTCTACCCTATTTGGAGTGAGTAGAAATCGGTAACTTAGTTACTATCCTAACATCTTGTGTTAGCTGGTCACTTTTCCATACATCGCCATTGTGACTATATCAGTTCCTTCAAGCACTGAATTCACTAATCCAGGTAGGTTTTTATTTGTTTAACTTGATTTGACAATATTAAAAATAAGACAATTCCTCTTTAACTTAAATACTGTTTTATTCTGATATATAAGTTACAAATAAAATGATATATTCAATCTAAATAAGTTATTTTTAAAATATATGTCTTATTTGGTGTTTGTTTTATCTTTTAGTGTTTTGTACTGTATGGTTTTCACGATATATTCTTCTATTTCTTCGATTCATGAGAGCACCTTCTTCAGGGTATGTTTCTTGATCATTTCTTCATTGTAGCCTATGTAATTTATGTATGATATTTCTAAATGCTTCAGGGGGTTTTGATGGCCGAATGGTTAGCCCGTTCGCGTTGTATCATGAAGCCTGTCATTGAGTCAACTGGCGATGTTTCGCAGCCCTGCTTGTACGTGACAAGGAGTAGGGTAGCCTGTCCAACCTCGTGGGTTTTCTCCGGGTATGTTAGTCCAGAAATGACCTGGTTTGTGTCGAGTGGACTTTAAACCCCATTTCTATCTCTCTAAATGCTTCCTTATTTAAACATACATTATGCAAGAGCTAAATCTGCCTTTTGTAGGTCTTTCTTTAGGCCTGAAATGGATAATCCTGACTTTAGTAATGATGATCGAGGCTAGGTCAAAAATTTAATCGCTAAAATCTCAGTTCAGAGTAGATCAATTAGACTGAAATTTTCAGCAAATTCCCTTTACATTATGTAGTTTTTATACGCCCACATTTTCATCTGGACGTATATTGTCTCCGCCCCTGTCTGTCCGTCCGTCCACAATTGTTTGTGAACAGTCTACAGGTCACAATTTTTATCCGATTTCAATGAAACTTGAAATATAGGTTTATCACCCCAAGATCTCGGTTCCTTTCGATATTGGCCTGTATCGGACTGTAACTTCATGGATTATGCCCCCCTGATTATACGAAAAATCACGTTTTTAGCTTGTGAACACTGTAGAGGTCACAATATTGAACCGAATTTGATGAAACTTGAAATACATGTCTATAACTCAAAGATCTTGGTTCCTTTCGATATTTGCGCATATCGGATCAAACTTCCTGAATTATTGCCCCTGATTGTACGAAAAAATCGCATTTTTAGCTTGTGGTTCTTCTTGAGGCCAAAATTATTATCCGATTTAAAAAACTGTCTGATTATGTCACCATTACACCGTACGGAAGGTTGTGCTTGAATTTCGTGAAAATCGGACCAAAATTGACAGACAAAATGGCCGCCGCTTTTACGCGAAAAGTTTAAAAATATGGTATGTCAAGGTTGTGAACACTGTAGAGGTCACAATTTTTAACCAAATTTGATGAAACTTGAAATGCATGTCTATAATTCAAAGATCTTGGTTCCTTGCGATATTTGCGCATATCGGATCGTAAGATCCTGAATTATGGCCCCTGATTGTACGAAAATTACCTTTTTATACGCCCACATTTTCATGTGGACGTATGTTGTCGTCGCCCCTGTGCGTCTGGACGTCCACAATTTGTTTGTGGACTCTCTGCAGGTCACAATTCTTATCCGATTTTGACGAAACTTCAAATATAGGTTTATCCCCATAAGATCTCAGCTGCTTTCGATATTGGCATGTATCGGATCAAAACTTCCTGGATTATGGCCCCTGATTGTACGAAAAATCACGTTTTTAGCTTGTGGACCCTATAGAGGTCACAATTTTGAACCGATTTTGATGAATCTTGACATGCATGTTTATAACCCAAAGATCTTGGTTCCTTTCGATATTTGCGCCTATCAGAACGTAATTTCCTGAATTATGGCCCCTGATTGTCCGCAAAAATAACCTTTTTTAGCTTGTGGTTCCTCTGGAGGTCACAATTATTATCCGATTTAAAAAACCGTTCGATTATATCACCGTTACACCCTAAGGAAGGTTGAGTTCGAATTTAGGGAAAATCGGACCAAAATTGCCATACAAAAAGGCCGCTGTTTGTACGCGAATATTGTTAAAAAATGGTATATCAAGGTTGTGGACCCTGTAGAGGTCACAATTTTAATTCGATTTTGATGAAACTTGAAATGCATGGTTATAACCCAAAGGTCTTGGTTCCTTTTGATATTTGCGCATATCGGATCGTAACTTCCTGAATTATGGCCCCTGATTGTATGCAAAATCGCCTTTTTATACGCCCACATTTTTATGTGGACGTATATTGTCGTCGCCCCTGTCCGTCCGGACGTCCGTCCGTCCGTCCGTCCACAATTTGTTTGTGGACTCTCTACAGGTCACAATTCTTATCCGATTTTGACGAAACTTCAAATATAGGTTTATCCCCATAAGATCTCAGCTGCTTTCGATATTGGCATGTATCGGATCAAAACTTCCTGGATTATGGCCCCTGATTGTACGAAAAATCACGTTTTTAGCTTGTGGACCCTATAGAGGTCACAATTTTGAACCGATTTTGATGAATCTTGACATGCATGTTTATAACCCAAAGATCTTGGTTCCTTTCGATATTTGCGCCTATCAGAACGTAATTTCCTGAATTATGGCCCCTGATTGTCCGCAAAAATAACCTTTTTTAGCTTGTGGTTCCTCTGGAGGTCACAATTATTATCCGATTTAAAAAACCGTTCGATTATATCACCGTTACACCCTAAGGAAGGTTGAGTTCGAATTTAGGGAAAATCGGACCAAAATTGCCATACAAAAAGGCCGCTGTTTGTACGCGAATATTGTTAAAAAATGGTATATCAAGGTTGTGGACCCTGTAGAGGTCACAATTTTAATTCGATTTTGATGAAACTTGAAATGCATGGTTATAACCCAAAGGTCTTGGTTCCTTTTGATATTTGCGCATATCAGATCGTAACTTCCTGAATTATGGCCCCTGATTGTATGCAAAATCGCCTTTTTATACGCCCACATTTTTATGTGGACGTATATTGTCGTCGCCCCTGTCCGTCCGGACGTCCGTCCGTCCGTCCGTCCACAATTTGTTTGTGGACTCTCTACAGGTCACAATTCTTATCTGATTTTGACGAAACTTGAAATATAGGTTTATCCCCAAAAAATCTCAGCTGCTTTCGATATTGGCATGTATCGGATGAAAACTTCATGGATTATGGCCCCTGATTGTGCGAAAACTCATGTTTTTAGCTTGTGGACCCTATAGAGGTCACAATTTTGAACCGATTTTGATGAAACTTGACATGCATGTTTATAACCCAAAGATCTTGGTTCCTTTCGATATTTGCGCCTATCGGAACGTAATTTCCTGAATTATGGCCCCTGATTGTCCGAAAAATCACCTATTTTAGCTTGTGGTCCCTCTGGAGGTCACAATTATTATCCAATTTAAAAAACCGTTCGATTATATCACCGTTACACCCTAAGGAAGGTTGAGTTCGAATTTCGGGAAAATCGGACCAAAATTGCCATACAAAATGGCCGCCGTTTGTACGCAAATACTGTTAAAAAATGGTATATCAAGGTTGTGGACCCTGTAGAGGTCACAATTTTAATTCGATTTTGATGAAACTTGAAATTCATGGTCATAACGCAAAGATCTTGGTTCCTTTCGATATTTGCGCATATCGGATCGTAACTTCCTGAATTATGGCCCCTGATTATACGCAAAATCGCCTTTTTTTAGCTTTTGGTTCCTCTGGAGGTCACAATTATTATCCGATTGAAAAAAACGTTTGATTATATTACCGTTACATCGTAAAGAAGGTTGAGTTCGAATTTCGGGAAAATCGGACCAAAATTGCCATACAAAATGGCCGCCGTTTGTATGCGAATACTGTTAAAAAATTGTATATCATGGTTGTGGACCCTGTAGAGGTCACAATTTTAATTCGATTTTGATGAAACTTGAAATGCATGGTTAATAACCCAAAGATCTTGGTTCCTTTCGTTATTTGCGCATATCGGATCGTAACTTCCTGAATTATGGCCCCTGATTGTCCGAAAAATCACCTATGGTCCCTTTGGAGGTCACAATTATTATCCGATTTAAAAAAACGTTTGACTCTATCACCGTTACACCCTACGGAAGGTTTGAGTTCGAATTTCGAAAAAATCGGACCGTAATTGCCTGAAAAAATGGCTGCCGTTTGTACGCGAACACTGTAAAAATATCGTATATCAAAGTTGTGGACTCTATAGAGGTCACAGTTTTAATTCGATTTTGATGAAACCTGAAATGCTTGTTTATAACCTAAGGATCTTTATTCTTTTCGATATTTGCGCATATAAAATTGTAACTTAATGAATTATGGCCTTTGATTGTGGGAAAAATCACTTTCGGTATTGTTTGTTTTAGCTTGTGGTCCCTCTGGAGGTCACAATTATTTTCCAATTTAAAAAAACGTTTTATTATATCACCGTTACACCTTAAGAAAGGTTTGAGTTCGAATTTCGGGAAAATCAGACCAGAATTGACAGAAAAAATGGCCGCCATTTGTACGCAAATACTGTTAAAAAATGGTATATCATGGTTGTGGACCCTGTATAGGTCACAATTTTAATTCGATTTTGATGAAACATGAAATGCATGGTTATAACCCAAAGATCTTGGTTCCTTTCGTTATTTGCGCATATCGGATTGTAACTTCCTGAATTATGGCCCCTGATTGTCCGAAAAATTGCCTATGGTCCCTCTGGAGGTCACAATTATTGTCCGATTTAAAAAAACGTTTGACTCTATCACCGTTACACCCTACGGAAGGTTGAGTTCAAATTTCAAGAAAATTGGACCATAGTGTAAAAATATGGTATATCATGGTTGTGGACTCTCTACAGGTCACAGTTCTTATCCGATTTTGATGAAAAGTCACATTTCTAGGTTGTGTACCGTCAACCCATAATCATTGTCGGCTTCGAATTTCATGAATATCAGACTGGAACTGACCAACACGATGGCTGCTCCCAATACAGTATGAAATGTAGGACTTAATGATGTAGGAAAAATCACTTTCGGTATTGCTTGTTCTCTATCCATCTCTCAAAAATGTGGGCGTATCCTGCCTGGCAGTGCCAGCCTATCTTTTTAGCTTGTGGTCCCTCTGGAGGTCACAATTATTTTCCGATTTAAAAAAACGTTTGATTATATCACCGTTACACCTTAAGGAAGGTTTGAGTTCGAATTTCGGGAAAATCGGACCAAAATTGACAGACAAAATGGCCGCCGTTTGTGCGCAAATACTGTTAAAAAATGGTATATCATGGTTGTGGACCCTGTATAGGTCACAATTTTAATTCGATTTTGATGAAACTTGAAATGCATGGTTATAACCCAAAGATCTTGGTTCCTTTCGTTATTTGCGCAAATCGGATCGTAACTTCCTGAATTATGGCCCCTGATTGTCCGAAAAATCGCTTATGGTCCCTCTGGAGGTCACAATTATTATCCGATTTAAAAAAAAGTTTGACCTTATCACCGTTACACCCTACGGAAGGTTGAGTTCAAATTAGCATGGGGCAGAACTTTATAAAAAACCAAACAAATTCTAATGATTTTTGATAATTACTTAATATGCGACAACTATTGTTGACTGCCTGGACGATTTAGCTGCTGGTGGGCATATGTTTCGTTGCCTGACAACCTGTTTTGATATTTGCACATATCGAATTGTAACTTCATGAATTATGGCCCTTGATCGTAGGAAAAATCATTTTCTTTTTAGCTTGTTCTCTATCCATCTCTCGGATTAGTGGGCGTATCCTGCCTGGCAGCCGCTAGTTAACTATTATAGTGAGAACCAGGGGCGTACATAACGAATTTGTTTAGGGGGTGTTTAGCCAAAATGCGACGGACTGATGCACTTACGCCCCCACTCCACCCCACCCTAATACGAGTGACGCAATCAGGAGCCGTGCACCACAGGTGCAAGTTTTCTAGGGAAAATGGGGGTGGGGAAGGGGTGGTTTCAAATCTAGGCCGTCATCCACAATCAAATTACCGACTATAACATTAAGCTTCCCGGTAGAACATAGATAGTATTGTATATTTATATAGTTGTTCGCCGATTGTTGTCTCGCCGGAAAGCAGTTTTATTTAAGGTCACATATAGCTTATGTCATATATCATGATTGTGCCTATAACACAAAGTAATTGGAGAAAATTTTGAAAAATTGATTCAATATCCTGGCATTTGAGGTCATTGCTGGGAGAAATTCTTGTGGTCGACAGGACCAGATAGTCAATCAATGGAACAGAATCTCGAGACCTTTTTAGGTTTTTGGGACTGGGCTTGAAAATTTGAATCAATGTCATGGAAAATGGAACCAAATTCTCGTTAACGAGAGGATAAGAAAAGGACAGAATCTTGAGGCTAATCTTTCGCCCGTTTTGTTATTGTTTGTTTACCTCATTGATTCATTTAGTCTGCGGAGACCGACTGTGGTGAGTACTTTTTTGAGACCGACTATTTTTTTTTGCCATGGTAGAAAACATTTCATAGAACAAAATACTCACATAGGGGTAGGGGTCTGACATAGGCATATTGCCTGTTCCCCAATTTCCCATTCATTGATAGTGAATAAAATATGTCTTAAAAAAAAATAATACTCACAACAGAATAAGAGTGACAAACATTTTTTCAAACATGACAAGCAGACGGTTATTTCATACTATAGTTTTGTGTGATGTATGTAATTTGCTCACGGATTCACGCAAATACATAGTATTTGAGATCTATTCTAACATTGTTTTTGAGACCGACTGCAGTGACTGTGCTTATTTTGAGACCGACTATTTTTCTCCCTGTGTGAAATTTTGTTGTTGGACCGACATACAACAGAATAGGGGTGACGTATGGAATTTAAGCTCACGGATTCATGCAAATGCATAGTATTTGGGATTTATTCTGGCATTGTTTTTGAGACCGACTATTTTTCTCCCTGGGTAAAATTTTGTTGTTAGACCAACATACTCACAACAGAATAAGAGTGAAACACGTTTTTGAGCCCGACTGCAGTGTCTGAGCTTATTTTGAGACCTACTATTTTTCTCCCTGGGTAAAATTGTCGTTAGACCAACATACTCACAACAGAATGAGAGTTAAACACAACATCTTTTCAAACATGTTAAGTTTACAAGGTTATTATATGCAAAAGTTTTGCGTTTGTAGCGTGACGTATGCAGTGAGCACTTATTTTCATACCGAATTCTCCTATTTTGCGACCGACTGCACTGATTTTGCGACCAACTATTTTTTTTCCTGGGGGGCCCCCCACACCCCCCCACATTCACGCCCCTGGTGAGAACTGCCAGCTTTGTATCTAATCTCCCATAATGTATCTTTAATATTACTAAGCAATATATTATACAGATCTATTTATATCTTTCATTAGTTACTAGTTATTAGAAGCTATGTAGGTGCTTCCTTCTATGAATATATTTGCTAATTTAGTTATTTTATTATTTCAGTGCTTTTCTACTTCTTTCTGTAAATAAGGTGTCATCCATCACTCCTGCTGTAATTTTATCAGCCAAAGATTTAAGACTTGCAGTTTGAAGGTATGTGTCACTATTAGTTTTAAATAGATATTACATTGTGACTGGGGGATCACGGTGGCTTCCTAGCCTGGAGGTCGTTTGTTCGATCCCTGCATTGGCCAAGAAAGTTCACCTAGATTTTCCGACGTGGTTCTCCCTTGTCAATGATGCAGGACGGGCGCCTCACAAGGACAGCTGTCTGGTCATTCGGATGGAACAAAAAACAGGTCCCGTGTACACAGTGGCGTGCATGTAAAAGATCCCTTGAGAGTTGGAATTCAATATAAGAGTAGGCCGTAGTGCCGCTGTCCGAGCAAAATTACCCTCATAGCACACTTTGGTAAGAATTTATTATTATTATTAAGGTTAATTCGATTGTATATTTTATACTGGGTAACAGGAGGTAGTTTCCCTGTTAACGTATACTACTATACACATTATGGATTAAAAGGGTCACAACTTGGTCAAAATGCATATAATAATGTAATATGAATGTTTATAAACTGATTTACATTCAATCATTTCCATCTTTACACTAATTTCAAATCAATTATATTTGGCGAAATACGTCTGAAGTCTCGCTCGCATGCCAATCTCTAGTGTCTTGTTATTCCAGTCTATATTATTGCGTATGCTCTAGATAAGAATATGCGTCACCGTCTAGCTTTGTTCTTCAAGTCCCTTGTTTAAAATGGACCTGAAACGCATTATGGTACACGATTCGTGTACCAATGTTAACTGTTTTATTTTGTCTTAAATATTGGATATCAGAAGTCCGATAACAACATCAATGATGATTTGAATTGACAAATAATTTGTGTTTTCATTGTCTAAGATTTTGGATGATATTGAGTTAGAGGTTTAGCTACTTTAATATGTAATATACTATTTTAATGATACAAATACATTGATTTTGTATATTTGATTAATTATAGTAAAATTGTATACTTTCAGGGTTTTTATTGGATGGTTTTTAATAAACTTTTGTAAACCTGAACCCAGTGAAGTTCTGTTTAAAGATTGTGGTGATGATACAGCAATCTGGTACGTAAATCTTCTTATTTTTTAATTAGGTTGAATGCAAAACTGCTGTTGTGCATTTAGGGTTTCAAACTTTGAAGTATGTGTTGCTTTGAAGACAGGCACAAGCCATACAGTATGCTATTATGGAAATTGTCTTTTGACAGCAGCACTAAGGCCTACTCTTCTATCAAATTCCAACTGTTGAAGGCTCTTTTATGTGTAGGCCCATGCTGAACCTTTGTTTTTCGTCCCATTTGAAGAAGTCAATGTCTTATTCATTAAGCCACGATGGCTCTCTAAAAAGTGTAAGAAACCGAAACTGCAAATTCTCCATGTTAATTGTCTTAGAATGCTCATAACTTTTTCATTTTTGATATTCCTACATTTTAGTTTGACATATTAAAGATGAACTTGAGACCAGAATATTTTTCTTTAAACAAATAGCAATAATTCTAAAGCCCCTAAATAAAAAAAAAATGACGAAAATAGGTCATTCCGTTATCGATATATTTAGATTGGAAAACCCCCTTTGCACCTGCCTGGTGAAATCCAATCAGCGTACGAGTCAACTTCCAGTAATTCCCTGAAATATGTTATGACGTCATAAGTGTGAGACGAATGTAAACAAAATGGCGACAACATGTGTTCGTTCGGATAGGGCATCAATTAAAAAGGAGTTCTAGGCGAGTTAAATTTGTCATATAAATAATCGTCGTTTGGGGATTCCGAAAGAGGTGTCAATGAGGACGAAGGCAGAGTAAATCCACATCAATTTGAGCCTTATGCAGACTGGTATGAGTCAGACAATGACGACCGTATCAACGGCTTGAACAACCACGGAACTACGATCGTCTGGATTCCACGGCAATGAATGGTCAGTTTTATTATTATCTACATTACAATTTATATTTTAACCATCCTGAATTATCTATCAGTAATATTGTGTTTGTATCAAATTGAAATTCAAACGTTCTTTTGACTTAGATATCGATTTTTTAAAACAATCATTAACCAAACACGAGTATAGACACAATAGATTATTTAGTAGGCCGCTAGTTAGTACTAGTTAGTATCGATCTATTCTGTGAGTAGAGCTAGGCCTAGTAAATGGTATCTAAGATAAAGGATTTCTTTTCAAATTCATAAAAGAAAATTATAAAATACACCTATCTAGGCCTAATTGTTAAATTGTATGCATAACACACAATTATTATATTATATATTTTTAGATCAATATATTGTTATTGACATTATTGTCAAAATAAATATTTTTTATTATTATCTTTGGAGTTAGCCAGATTGGGAAAAAAGTCATGTTTTTTTTTTATAATAACATTTTTAAAATTGAATCACATTTTTTTTCCAATAAAATTATTTAATTAAGATTGTACCATATTAGGTTATAAATTCATATAATTTCCTGATTTGTGTTGTTGACCCTCTAAACATAATATTAAAGATACATTATCAACCGAAAATTAAGCAATTGCAATTTTTCGCCTAGCCTCGATCATCATAACTGTAATCGATATGGAAAAAAGCATAGTCTTGATTATCAATTTAATAATCAGTAAATCGGATAATGATCCACCAAAGATCGGAGGCTAGCGATGCTATCGAGAGTTGATTATGGTCTGGATGTGTTAATTAATGTTTAAATAATAAGAAAAGATTTCAGGCCTAAAGAAAGACCCACAATAAGAGGATTTAGAAAAGACAATTAAACAATGTATAAAATACCTAGTTTAATGAATAAATTGTGTAACACACAAATACACAATTATATTTCAGATTTTCCGGTGTGGTACCCCCTTGTCAGTGATGCAGGATGGAAGCCTTGACAAGGATAGCTGTCTAGTTGTCCATTAGCCCAGTTTGGAGCAGAACAGTAGGATATTAAACACCCCCATTTCATTTTATTTCTGTAGATCGGATACGATTGTCAATTATTTTTAGGCTTAGTCCTGTATGATTATTGTCAAAATTTGGCAAATTATATTAGGTGGTAGCTGGGTTGGGAAAAAATCTGATTTCTATCAGTTATAACATGTCCAGAGGGATATAATATTGTATGCTATGAGGGAAATTTTGCCTTGACAACGGCGCTACTGCCTTCTTGTATATATCGATTTCAAACTGCCATAGGATGTTTTACGTGCGTGTGAATGTGTAATCTCAGTTTTTCGTCCCATCCTGCATCACTGACAAGAGGAAACCTCCCCGGAAAAACCTGGTGAACTTTTTCGGCAAACACCAGGATCTAACTAGCTATGTCCAAGGTAGCAAGCTAGCATCTTACACACTTATCAACCTCGTTCGGTTCCTAAAAAAAAAATTAGCAACGAAAATCTTGGAGATATACATTTGATCACACACTTCAACGTGCCTATCCTTATGGGTTTGCATTACCATTTGCCATAGGTGTATGTCATTCCTAAATTTGTGCAGTGGATATTAAACATAATAATATGTATATTAATTATATTTTCAGGAGACATTAATATGGAACATGGCTTAATAACAGTTTGTCAGGAGTTATTGGAGCTGGTTGGGAAGACAAAATGCTGACATTGTACCAATGGTAAAAGTTTATCAGAGAGGCCTTTGTATAAGAAAAAGCCATGTAGGATTTATGTGGAAATAAAACAATATGTATTCAGACAATTTTTTTTATTATTTTTCTGTGAGATTCCTACATGATAACTACATCAATCAACCACATGCAAGTACTACTTAGTACCATATTGAGCTAAATGTTTTTTTATGTCAATGATGGGCTGGCACAAATGTGGCACTTTGAACAGAGGCTCAGCAAATGTTCTTTCTTCACTACTATTCCTGCAGATGAATTTGACAGTTATGCATTAAAATATTATAAGTTTAATCTAGCAGCTATAGAAGAGAACAAAATGAATCATTGTCAAGTCACGACTCACAAAAATCCACAATATAATTTATGACCTTCACTGGCTGGGAATGAAATAAATCTATGACTGGCAATGAAAATCGAAATGTACGTAAACTGTAAATCAAATGGGGTTTAACGTCCTATTTTCCTGGGGGGGTTGGGATGGTCTAGTGGTCTAGAGTGCCGCGCTTCGACCTCTAGCTGGCCGGTCACCTATGGCTTGCGGCTGTGGTTTCGAGCCCTGGTGTGAGCGTATGTGGCATGGAGATAGGGGCGCCTTCTCAACCTCGTGGGTTTCCTCCGGGCACTCCGGTTTCCTCCCACCGCTAAAGAACCCTACGCGCAAGCGAATTATTGAAATAAAATGAAACCATATGTTAGTCCCAAAATGACCTAGTTTGTGTCGAGTGGACGTTAAATCCCATTTCTCTCTCTCTCCCCCCTATTTTCCTGCTTCATCCAGACTAATGAAGACAGCCAAATGTCATGCAAAGAGCTACTATGAAACTTTTGCCCGGGTAGTGGTGCAATGACCTACATGTATTCTTATTTTTTAACTCAAACTGTCAAGGGATCTTTAACATGCACACCAATTTGTACACAGTACCTAGACATTGTATCTTAAAATGGGGTTTAACGTCCTACTTTTCTGCACCTAACCTGGGCTAATCAAGACAGGCCCTACATCGTGCACCATTGACATGGATGATGGAAACCACACAGGAAAACCCTGGTTATAATTATGTATTTTATGTACCTTGCATCCTCACTATGGATAGGCCTACTTTCTGAATCTGTATGAAGGCCTCGAATACTGAAAAATCAAAATGTTCATCAGCACTGTCATAACATTGTCTTCAATAGTGTCTGGTGACTGGAGTTTTATTCCTCTTCACTGGCATTTAAAAATAGTCTGCAAAAGAAAATATTTTTTTTTTCTTTTAACATTTTTTTATAATACAAGTCTCTTCAATTATTACTCACTGCTTGTACCTATAATCCCGGGGCTGGATACCAAATTAAACCAAAAGAGCCTAATATAATTACATAAATATCTTTTCTACAAAAGAAATAGGAGAGATATCAATATAAAAAGAATTTGACTCACCCTAATATTTTCTCTCGTTGCTGAGTCTCTTGTCTTAGTCAGACTCAGTACTACTTTTGTAGTTGTACCTTGTGTAGTAGGCCTATACCATCTCGGGTGGCTTGCTTGGGTTTCTACGACCGAATCACTAATAAAATTCACAGTAAGAACATTTGATAATACACGTGTGACTGGCGATTGTCCCGTTGCTTCCAAAATTAAATGGTTGAAAGGGGTAGTAGTCTAGTACTCGTATGTAAAAAAAAAAAAAAAAATGCGACAAACAAAACATGTGTCGCCTCGATTTGTCGCCACAAAACTAGCCTATCGTTTTAAAATAACTTATTTTCAAACGGAATTTAATTGAGTGAAACGTTATTGAGTTTGCATTATCATAGCCATAAGCAATACACCTCTTGTACAACCTTTTGTTGTCATTAATATTGGTCCCGTCAACAGCGTCCGCCATTGTCTCCGGGATTCCCTTGTTTATGTCTTTTACACTTGTGACGTCAATCGGTCAAAGGTCACGAGAGGTTCCACTCGGCTTATCGCTTCAGGTGAGAATTTTAGTTTTCCGTCTATATCGTGAGAACAAGTAATTGGATTTCATTAAAACTTTCAGGAACGTTTTATGGAGGCATTTCAGATATAATAATAATAAAATATGAGAGGTCTCAAGTTCATCTTTAAGTCGTCACCATGTTGGTTGATCTGTCTGTTGGTCTGTGAGCACAATACAAGCTACATTTTTAAATGGAACTTTTCCAAATTTGGTATGATGCATCAGGGTTATGAGAGGGTGAATCATATTGGTTTTCACTGCTCTGCAACCTTTGGATGCAGACCAACATTAAAATTCACCATCTCGGTACCCACAAATTGTAGTTTGTCTATTCAAAGCAATTCTCTCTTTTGTTGCCCATTTTTGTTGTTTTTTTGGTCTAGAGTGAAGGAAGAGGGTTTGAATTAGAATTTTCTGACAGGTTTTGGTAAATATTCATGATTTTGAGGTGGAAGGATAATGGCGTCATCAGGCTGGCTACGGTGATATGTACGGCAACTAATGACATGTTTATAGTATGTCTCTCAAAATTTTGGTGGTCAATTTCATAAAAAATTTTAGTGCAAAGACATGACCATGTGTTCCTCTGTCTGTAGTGAAAAGCATTCAGTCCAACGAAAATTTGGGAAAAAGTTGGAGGTGGGCAAAAAGGCCAGAATTAACATTGAAGTCAATGGGGAAATTAATGGTGGTCTGCCTCCTATATGTAAAGAAGCGAACAGTGAATGAGAGGCCTAGATTTGATCTCCAAATTGTCAGAAATTGTGATATATGACATTTTGATAATAAAAAAATTGACAAATTTGTGACGGGGAATTTTTGATTTTAGTCCAAATTTTGTGATTTTCAGTGTTTATTTACTTTTCAAAATTAGTGGAAAATATTTTAATGTGTAATTTTTACTTATTCTGCATCATAAAGGTTAGATGGGAAGAAAGTATCAAAATTTTACGCAATTTTGCCTAAAAATCAAGAAAATTTGTCTGAAATTCATCAGATTACTCCTAATATTGCTGTCAAAATATTAATTATTCATCTGTTGTAAAATGAACCAAAATGTCTTGCATCACTTCTTTATTTTCATTGTTAAATAACTTTGAAAGGATCCATGTGTTTGTCAGATATTGAGTTATGGCCCTTGATCACTTCAAAAAATCTTGTAGATGCTCTAGATGCCATAGTTAATATCCGATTGACTTTAAATTTATACACAGTGTTTAAGGTAATGAGATGAGGAAGCCTATTCGTTTTTTTAGCAATTTCCGATAATTACTTTTATGGCCCTTGATCACTTTGAAATTTTATTTAACGTTTTATAGGTCCAAGGTAATAACAGATTGACTTTAAATTTATACACAGTGTTAAAGGTCATGAGATGAAGATGCCTATTGATTTTCAGTGTTTTCCAATGATTACTGCCAGAGTTATGGCCCTTGATGAAAAATCTTGTGGACAGAGTTTAAGGTCTTGAGACAAACAAGTATATTGATTTTCAATGAATTTTGATAATTGAACAGCTAAATCTATAATATTAAATGTTTCATATACAAAACGTTTGCATGGGGCAGAACTTTATAAAAAACCAAACAAATTCTAATGATTTTTGATAATTACTTAATATGCGACAACTCTTGTTGACTGCCTGGACGATTTAGCTGCTGGTGGGCATATGTTTCGTTGCCTGGCAACCTATTTTGATATTTGCACATATCGAATTGTAACTTCATGAATTATGGCCCTGTTTCGTTGCATGGCAACCTATTTTGAAAAAAAAATAGTGTTTTGTGACCCTTTTATTAGAGTGGCTGGTTATCACCTAAATACAGTATTTGTTTAACGTTTATTAATCCATATTTTAATAAATAATTCATACATCAACAGTATTACTTATGTGGACACAAGTTGGGTTTGTTACAACATTTTGAGGGGGTGGGCTTACAAGTTTCCCTATAGTTCCTTACTGTTACCTTCAATGGAATTTTTCAAAAATTGACTTTCGTTTACCCTTTTCTACAAAATGGCCCATTTTTATACGCCCACATTTTTATGTGGACGTATATTGTCGTCGCCCCTGTCCGTCCGGACGTCCGTCCGTCCGTCCGTCCGTCCGTCCACAATTTGTTTGTGGACCCTCTACAGGTCACAATTCTTATCCGATTTTGACGAAACTTGAAATATAGGTTTATCCCCAAAAGATCTCGGCTGCTTTCGATATTGGCATGTATCGGATGAAAACTTCATGGATTATGGCCCCTGATTGTACGAAAAATCATGTTTTTAGCTTGTGGACCCTATAGAGGTCACAATTTTGAACCGATTTTGATGAAACTTGACATGCATGTTTATAACCCAAAGATCTTGGTTCCTTTCGATATTTGCGCATATCGGAATGTAATTTCCTGAATTATGGCCCCTGATTGTCCGAAAAATCACCCTTTTTAGCTTGCGGTCCCTCTGGAGGTCACAATTATTATCCGATTTAAAAAACCGTTTGATTATATCACCGTTACACCCTAAGGAAGGTCGAGTTCGAATTTCGGGAAAATCGGACGAAAATTGCCATACAAAATGGCCGCCGTTTGTACGCGAATACGGTTAAAAAATGGTATATCAAGGTTGTGGACCCTGTAGAAGTCACATTTTTTATTCGATTTTGATGAAACTTGAAATTCATGGTTATAACCCAAAGATCTTGGTTCCTTTCGATATTTGCGCATATCAGAACGTAACTTCCTGAATTATGGCCCCTGACTATACGCAAAATCGCCTTATTTTAGCTTGTTGTCCCTCTGGTGGTCACAATTATTATCCGATTTAATAAAACGGTTGATTATATTACCGTTACACCGTAAGGAAGGTTGAGTTCGAATTTCGGGAAAATCGGACCAAAATTGCCATACAAAATGGCCGCCGTTTGTACGCGAATACTGTTAAAAAATTGTATATCATGGTTGTGGACCCTGTAGAGGTCACAATTTTAATTCGATTTTGATGAAACTTGAAATGCATGGTTCTAACCCAAAGATCTTGGTTCCTTTCGTTATTTGCGCATATCGGATCGTAACTTCCTGAATTATGGCCCCTGATTGTCCGAAAAATCGCCTATGGTCCCTCTGGAGGTCACAATTATTATCCGATTTGAAAAAACGTTTGACTCTATCACCGTGACACACTACGGAAGATTGAGTTCGAATTTCGAGAAAATTGGACCATAATTGCCAGAAAAAATGGCCGCTGTTTGTACGCGAACAATGTTAAAATATGGTATGTCAAAGTTGTGGACCCTGTAGAGGTGACAATTTTAATTCGATTTTGATGAAACCTGAAATGCTTGTTTATAACCTAAAGATCTTTATTCTTTTCGATATTTGCGCATATCAAATTGTAACTTAATGAATTATGGCCTTTGATTGTAGGAAAAATCACTTTATGTATTGCTTGTTCTCTGTCTATCTCTCGAACAATTATTATCTGATTTAAAAAAAAAACTCTGATTATATTACTGTTGCACCGTAAGGAAGGTTGAGTTCGAATTTCGTGAAAATCGTACCAAAATTGCCGGACGAAATGGCCACCGTTTGTACGCGAATAGTGTAAAAATATGGTATATCATGGTTGTGGACTCTCTACAGGTCACAATTCTTATCCGATTTGTGACGAAAAGTAACATTTCTAGGTTGTGTACCGTCACACCATAATCATTGTCGGCTTCGAATTTCATGAATATCAGACTGGAACTGACCAACAAAATGGCTGCTCCCAATACAGTATGAAATACCGGACTTAATGATGTTGGAAAAATCACTTTCGGTATTGCTTGTTCTCTATCCATCTCTCAAAAATGTGGGCGTATCCTGCCTGGCAGTGCCAGCCTATCTTTTTAGCTTGTGGTCCCTCTGCGGTCAGAATTATTATCCCATTTAAAAAAACGTTTGATTGTATCACCGTTACATCGTAATGAAGGTTGAGGTCGAATTTCGTGAAAATCGAACCAAAATTGACAGCTGTTCTTTTCAGGCCATCCATCCTTCATCACTAACAAGGGGAAACCACGCCAGAAAATCTAGATGAACTTTGTCACCCAATGCAGGGATCACACACCCAACCTCAAGGCTACCGAGCCAGCATCCTACCCACTTAGCAACATGATTCCCAGTCGAATTTGAAGCCTACTGAAATGCACCTTTATAACCCAAAGATCTTAATTCATTTCTATATTTGCACATATCATATTCTAACTTAATGATGTAGGAAAAATCACTTTCGGTATTGCTTGTTCTCTATCCATCTCTCGAAAATGTGGGCGTATCCTGCCTGGCAGTGCCAGCCTATCTTTGACACTTTGTATGTCTCAAAATGCCAATATTTCCCTATTTCTTATATAAGGTCCATGATTGAACAAGTTTGTCATCCGATTTAAAATACCATTCAAATATATCACCGTTACACTGTAATGATGGTTGAGTCCCTCGTATGCAAATAGTATAAAAATATGGTATATCAAGGTTGTGGACCCTCTAGAGGTCACAATTTTGATCCGATTTTGATGAAACTTGAAATGCATATTCATAACCCAAAGTTCTTGGTTCCTGTCGATATTGGCGTCTATTGGATTGTATCTTCCTGAATTATGACCTTGATTGTACGTAAAAACAAATCTTTAGCTTGTGGTCCCTCTTCAGGTAACAATTTTTATCCAATTTAAAAAAATCGTTGGAATAGATCACCATTTGACCTTAATGATGGCTGAGTTTGAATTTCGTGTAAATCAGACCAAAACTGCCGGACGAAATGAGCGCCCCACGGTATGCAAATTGTCTAAATATATGGTATATCAGGGTTGTGGTCACAATTTTGATACCATTTGATGAAATTTGAAATGTAGGTTTATAACCTAGAGATCTTGGCTTCTTTCAATATTCGCGCATAGCGGATCGTTACTTCCTGAATTATGGCTGTTTTTAGCTTGTGATCACAGTTATTATCACAGTTATTTGAAAAAAACGTTTGAATATATCACGGTTACACCATAATGTTGGTTCAGTTCGAATTTCGTGAAAATCGGGTCAAAACTGCCATACAAAATGGCCACCCCTCAGACGCACAAAAAGTGTAATATCACGGTTGTTGACCCTCTAGAGGTCACAATTTTGATCCGATTTTGATGAAACTTGAAATACATGTTTATTACCCACAGCGCTTTGTTCCTGTAGATATTTGCCTATATCGGATTGTAACTTCCTGAATTATGGCCCTTCTTTGTACAAAAACCTACACACTACCAAGAACTTGGTTCCTTTTGATATTCGCACATATCTGTATGTAACTTCCAGGATTATTGCACCTGATTGTTTGAAAAATCGCATGTTTGGCTTGCGGATTCTCTAGAGGTCACAATTATTTTTATGATTTTAAAAACCGTTTAAATATATCACCATTCCATCAAAATGAAGGTTGAATTTGAATTTCGGGAAAATTAAAATGAAACTGCCTAACAAAATGGTCGCTCTTTGTAGGCAAATTGTGTAAAAGTATGTAATATGAAGGTCACAATTTTATCCGATTTTGATGAAACTTAAAACATATCTTTACATCCCAAAGATGTCAGTCTCTTTCGGTATTTGCGCATTTCAGACCATAACTTTCTGGATTATTGCCCCTGATTGTATAAAAATCGTGTTTGTTTTGAGTTTGTTCTCTATCCATCTCTTGCAAAATGTGGGCGTATCCTGCCAGGCAGCCGCTGGTTGTGTAATTTAATTGCAGTTTAATAAAAAGATAAAATTTGTTTCAGAAAATTAAAAAATTAGCCCATAATTTACATTTTATCCGAGACATACTATGAAAAACAAATCTTGTATAACAATTTTACAAATACAAATCTCGAAATAGAAATCTTGCAAGACATTTCTCGAAATTCATCGAACTGAAACATGACATGAGTGGAAATCAATCTGGCATACAAAAAATTGCCATACAATTTTAGCAATATAGAGTTATGTTTCTATATATATATATATTGGTTAATCTGATGTAGGATAAAATAATTGAAAGTGGTCTATTTGTATATGCCCAAATGGAAATGTGGTCGTATATTGTCGTCACCCTGTCCGGCCGGCTGTCTGTCCGGACGTCTATCGTCCACAATTGCTTGTGAACGCTCTACAGGCTAAAGTTAATATCCGATTGACTTTAGATTCATACACAGTGTTTAAGGTCATGGGACGACGAATCCTATTGATTTTCAGTGATTTCCGATAATTACTGCCAGAGTTATGGCCCTTGATCACTTTGACAAATCTTGTGAACACTCTAGAGGTTAAAGTGAATATCCGATTGACATTTTTATACGCCCACATTTTCATGTGGACGTATTATGTCGTCGCCCCTGTCCGTCCGGACGTCCGTCCGTCCGTCTGTCCGTCTGTCTGTCTGTCTGTCCGTCTGTCTCGGCTGCTTTCGATATTGGCATGTATCGGATGGAAACTTCATGGATTATGGCCCCTGATTGTACGAAATATCATGTTTTTAGCTTGTGTACCCTATAGAGGTCACAATTTTGAACCGATTTTGATGAAACCTGACATGCATGTATATAACCCCAAGATCTTGGTTCCTTTCGATATTTGCGCCCATCGGATCGTAACTTCCTGAATTATGGCCCCTGATTGTCCGAAAAATCGCCCTTTTTAGCTTGTGGTCCGTCTGGAGGTCAAAATTATTATCCGATTTAAAAAACCGTTCGAGTATATCACCGTTACATGGTAATGAAGGTTGAGTTCAAATTTCGTGAAAATCGGACCAAAATTGACATACAAAATGGCCGCTGTTTCTACGCGAATAGTGTGAAAATATGTTATTTCAAGGTTGTGGACCCTATAGAGGTCACAATTTTGAACCGATTGTGATGAAACTTGACATGCATGTTTATAACCCCAAGATCTTGGTTCCTTTCGATATTTGCGGCCATCGGATCGTAACTTCCTGAATTATGGCCCCTGATTGTCCGAAAAATCGCCCTTTTTAGCTTGTGGTCCATCTGGAGGTCAAAATTATCATCCGATTTAAAAAAACGTTCGAGTATATCACCGTTACATGGTAATGAAGGTTGAGTTCCAATTTCGTGAAAATCGGACCAAAATTGACATACAAAATGGCCGCTGTTTGTACGCGAATAGTGTGAAAATATGTTATTTCAAGGTTGTGGACCCTATAGAGGTCACAATTTTAAACCGATTGTGATGAAACTTGACATGCATGTTTATAACCCCAAGATCTTGGTTCCTTTCGATATTTGCGGCCATCGGATCGTAACTTCCTGAATTATGGCCCCTGATTGTCCGAAAAATCGCCCTTTTTAGCTTGAGGTCCCTCTGGAGGTCAAAATTATTATCCGATTTAAAAAACCGTTTGATAATATCACCGTTACATGGTAATGAAGGTTGAGTTCGAATTTCGTGAAAATCGGACCAAAATTGACATACAAAATGGCCGTCGTTTATACGCGAATAGTGTGAAAATATGTTATTTCAAGGTTGTGGACCCTATAGAGGTCACAATTTTGAACCGATTGTGATTAAACTTGCCATGTATGTTTATAAGCTAAAGATCTTGGTTCCTTTCAATATTTGCGGCCATCGGATCGTAACTTCCTGAATTATGGCCCCTGATTGTCCGAAAAATCGCCCTTTTAGCTTGAGGTCCCTCTGGATGTCAAAATTATTATCCAATTTAAAAAACCGTTTGATAATATCACCGTTACATGGTAATGAAGGCAGAGTTCGAATTTCATGAAAATCGGACCAAAATTGACATACAAAATGGCCGCCGTTTATATGCGAATAGTGTGAAAATATGTTATTTCAAGGTTGTGGACCCTATGGAGGTCACAATTTTGAACTGATTGTGATGAAACTTGCCATGTATGTTTATAAGCTAAAGATCTTGGTTCCTTTCTATATTTGCGGCCATCGGATTGTAACTTCCTGAATTATGGCCCCTGATTGTCCGAAAAATCGCCCTTTTTAGCTTGTGGTCGCTCTGGAGGTCAAAATTATCATCTGATTTACAAATCCGTTTTATTATATCACCGTTACATGGTAATGAAGGTTGAGTTCAAATTTTGTGTAAATCGGACCCAAATGGACAGACAAAATGGCCCCTGTTTGTACGCGATCAGTGTGAAAATATGTTATATCAAGGTTGTGGACCCCATAGAGGTCACAATTTTGAACCGATTTTGATGAAACTTGACATGCATGTTTATAACCCGAAGATCTTGGTTCCTTTCAATTTAAGTGGCGCCCATTGGTTCGTAACTTCCTGAATTATGGCCCCTGATTGTACGAAAAATCACCCTTTTTAGCTTGTGGTCCCACTGGAGGTCAAAATTATTATCTGATTTTAAAAAACGTTTGAGTATATCACCGTTACATGGTAATGAAGATTGAGGTAATATTTTGTGAAAATCGGACCAAAATTGACAGACAAAATGGCCGCCGTTTGAACGCGATTAGTGTGAAAATATGTTATATCAAGATTGTGGACCCTATAGAGGTCACAATTTTGAACCGATTTTGATGAAACTTGACATGCATGTTTATAACCCAAAGATCTTGGTTCCTTTCGATATTTGCGCCCATTGGATCGTAACTTCCTGAATTATGGCCCCTGATTGTCCGAAAAATGACCTTTTTTTTAGCTTGTGGTCCCTCTGCGGTCAGAATTATTATCCCATTTAAAAAAACGTTTGATTGTATCACCGTTACATCGTAATGAAGGTTGAGGTCGAATTTCGTGAAAATCGAACCAAAATTGACAGCTGTTCTTTTCAGGCCATCCATCCTTCATCACTAACAAGGGGAAACCACGCCAGAAAATCTAGATGAACTTTGTCACCCAATGCAGGGATCAAACACCCAACCTCAAGGCTACCGAGCCAGTATCTTACCCACTTAGCAACATGATTCCCAGTCGAATTTGAAGCCTACTGAAATGCACCTTTATAACCCAAAGATCTTAATTCATTTCGATATTTGCACATATCATATTCTAACTTAATGATGTAGGAAAAATCACTTTCGGTATTGCTTGTTCTCTATCCATCTCTCGAAAATATGGGCGTATCCTGCCTGGCAGTGCCAGCCTATCTTTGTGTTTAAGGTCATGAGACAAAGAATCCTATTGATTTTCAATGATATCCGATAATTACTGCCGGAGTTATGACCCTTGACCAATTTGAAAAATCTTGTGGACTCTCTAGAAGCTTAGCTGTTGTGGGCGTATGTTTCATTGCGTGGCAACCTATCTTAAGTAATAAGTTTTTTTTGTTTTTTTTTTTATATACAATATTTTATTCTCAGAAAAGGATTGAGGAATAGCCTAGGCCTATATTACCTCTCGGTTTATTTATGGATAGGGACATTTCTTTGAGCAAACGAAACAGGATTTTATCTCTTTTAAATCATGTAATCATGAATGTGGCAGTAAATAACTAATATTCGTATACTGAAAGAGTGATAGAAAAGGCCCATATTTTATTTTTTAAATCCCTCCTCCCCTCAACGAATTAGAGTTCAGACGTTCCAAATTATATCTGCTTTAACAAGGTACGTAAATATGAATATGTCAGGAAAGTTTTTAAAATTTTGAAAAGGTATTTGCACCTCGTAATATTTCATGTTATGGCGTGTATTTAGACGTTATGGTCCCTACTTTGACGTTATGACCCATACTGGTGGACACAGATGAAGATGAATCAAGACAGTATGGACGATTTTGCTTAAAATGAAAGTACAGTTTTTCTGTTGATTAGCCTAGTATGAGTTACAGTAGGACATTAAAACCACATTTTAATTTCTTTTTTATTATCCACATCTCGGCCCGATATGCCATACAAAGCAGGCGGTTTCACTACAGTCACGGTCATTGCACTTATTGTATATATGCTTTCTCAATTTCTCATTGTATGGTGACTTATTGTATGCTAGGATGATTTTTGCTTGGGTTGTCATTATGTAATTTGTTTCACAGAGGATTACGAAAGACTTCTAATATCTCTGTAAAAGATGACTTCCTTCAACACATGACCTCACATCATGCGATGTCAATTATTGGCTCAATGGTGTGTGCCTTGTTTACATTACTGAATAGGGCAGAATGCTGTCTTTTACTCATTTTAATACCATTTAAACACTAAATACAAATTCTTCAAACATCTTTTTTTATTTTTCTAATACATAAAAAAAATGTTTTAGAATTTAATTTGTCGGAGAAAAAAAGTTAATATTTTTGGCTCATTAAGTCGCATAGATGTCATCCTTATCAGTGTAGTCATAATGTTTGATAAATTTCGAGATTTGATTTTGGAAATTTGTTGTTGAAGTTAATATATTTGGCTGATTAAGTCGCATAGATGTTATCCTTATCAATGTAGTCATAATGTTTGATAAATTTCGAGTATTTGAGATTTGTTTTTGGAAATTTGTTGTTAAAGATTTGTTTTTCGTTGTATGTCTCTGATGAAATGTAAATTATGGGCTAATTTTTTTATTTTCTAAAATAAATTGTATCTTTATATTACACTACAATTAAACAAAAATACATTTTAAACAATTGAGGACTATCAATTTAATACTAGGGTGGCGGCAGACTGCGTGACCCTTGATAAATGGGGAAGAGACCATCTGAACAGTCCAGTTCCGTGCGGATTAAATTAATTTGAATTTCAATTCCCTTTTCTTTGTTTGTCATTGCACATATACTAACTGCCTTATTAGTCTGTTTTTCAGGAGCCCCGTTGGGGGAAGGAGAATGGTGGCGACAGAATGGTGGGCACAGATGAAGAAGATGACTCAAGACAGATGAAGAAGATGAACCAAGCCAGAATGGTGGACACAGATGAAGAAGATGACTCAAGACAGATGAAGATGACTCAAGACAGATGAAGAAGATGAACCAAGCCAGAATGGTGGACACAGATGAAGAAGATGGATCAAGGCAGTTTGGTGTTCTGTTTGGACAATTTTGCTTAAAAGGAGAGTACAGATTTTCTGTTGATTTTCTTGAGGGTGGCGGCAGGCTGCAGATTGCGTGGCCCTCATTAAAAGGGGGAAGAGGCCAGCTGAACAGTCGAGTTCAGTTCCGTGCGGATTAAATTTCAATTCCTTTTTCTTTGTTTGTCATTGCACATATACTAACTGCCTTATTAATCTGTTTTTCAGGAGCCCCGTTGGGGGAAGGAGAATGGTGGCGACAGAATGGTGGGCACAGATGAAGAAGATGACTCAAGACAGATGAAGAAGATGAACCAAGCCAGAATGGTGGACACAGATGAAGAAGATGGATCAAGGCAGTTTGGTGTTCTGTTTGGACAATTTTGCTTAAAAGGAGAGTACAGATTTTCTGTTGATTTTCTTGAGGGTGGCGGCAGGCTGCAGATTGCGTGGCCCTCATTAAAAGGGGGAAGAGGCCAGCTGAACAGTCGAGTTCAGTTCCGTGCGGATTAAATTTCAATTCCTTTTTCTTTGTTTGTCATTGCACATATACTAACTGCCTTATTAATCTGTTTTTCAGGAGCCCCGTTGGGGGAAGGAGAATGGTGGCGACAGAATGGTGGGCACAGATGAAGAAGATGACTCAAGACAGATGAAGAAGATGAACCAAGCCAGAATGGTGGACACAGATGAAGAAGATGGATCAAGGCAGTTTGGTGTTCTGTTTGGACAATTTTGCTTAAAAGGAGAGTACAGATTTTCTGTTGATTTTCTTGAGGGTGGCGGCAGGCTGCAGATTGCGTGGCCCTCATTAAAAGGGGGAAGAGGCCAGCTGAACAGTCGAGTTCAGTTCCGTGCGGATTAAATTTCAATTCCTTTTTCTTTGTTTGTCATTGCACATATACTAACTGCCTTATTAATCTGTTTTTCAGGAGCCCCGTTGGGGGAAGGAGAATGGTGGCGACAGAATGGTGGGCACAGATGAAGAAGATGACTCAAGACAGATGAAGAAGATGAACCAAGCCAGAATGGTGGACACAGATGAAGAAGATGGATCAAGGCAGTTTGGTGTTCTGTTTGGACAATTTTGCTTAAAAGGAGAGTACAGATTTTCTGTTGATTTTCTTGAGGGTGGCGGCAGGCTGCAGATTGCGTGGCCCTCATTAAAAGGGGGAAGAGGCCAGCTGAACAGTCGAGTTCAGTTCCGTGCGGATTAAATTTCAATTCCTTTTTCTTTGTTTGTCATTGCACATATACTAACTGCCTTATTAATCTGTTTTTCAGGAGCCCCGTTGGGGGAAGGAGAATGGTGGCGACAGAATGGTGGGCACAGATGAAGATGACTCAAGACTGATGAAGATGACTCAAGACAGATGAAGAAGATGAACTAAGCCAGAATGGTGGACACAGATGAAGAAGATGGATCAAGGCAGTTTGGTGTTCTGTTTGGACAATTTTGCTTAAAAGGAGAGTACAGATTTTCTGTTGATTTTCTTGAGGGTGGCGGCAGGCTGCAGATTGCGTGGCCCTCATTAAAAGGGGGAAGAGGCCAGCTGAACAGTCGAGTTCAGTTCCGTGCGGATTAAATTTCAATTCCTTTTTCTTTGTTTGTCATTGCACATATACTAACTGCCTTATTAATCTGTTTTTCAGGAGCCCCGTTGGGGGAAGGAGAATGGTGGCGACAGAATGGTGGGCACAGATGAAGAAGATGACTCAAGACAGATGAAGATGACTCAAGACAGATGAAGAAGATGAACCAAGCCAGAATGGTGGACACAGATGAAGAAGATGGATCAAGGCAGTTTGGTGTTCTGTTTGGACAATTTTGCTTAAAAGGAGAGTACAGATTTTCTGTTGATTTTCTTGAGGGTGGCGGCAGGCTGCAGATTGCGTGGCCCTCATTAAAAGGGGGAAGAGGCCAGCTGAACAGTCGAGTTCAGTTCCGTGCAGATTAAATTTCAATTCCTTTTTCTTTGTTTGTCATTGCACATATACTAACTGCCTTATTAATCTGTTTTTCAGGAGCCCCGTTGGGGGAAGGAGAATGGTGGCGACAGAATGGTGGGCACAGATGAAGAAGATGACTCAAGACAGATGAAGAAGATGAACCAAGCCAGAATGGTGGACACAGATGAAGATGGATCAAGGCAGTTTGGTGTTCTGTTTGGACAATTTTGCTTAAAAGGAGAGTACAGATTTTCTGTTGATTTTCTTGAGGGTGGCGGCAGACTGCAGACTGCGTGGCCCTCATTAAAAGGGGGAAGAGGCCAGCTGAACAGTCGAGTTCAGTTCCGTGCGGATTAAATTTCAATTCCTTTTTCTTTGTTTGTCATTGCACATATACTAACTGCCTTATTAATCTGTTTTTCAGGAGCCCTGTTGGGGGAAGGAGAATGGTGGCGACAGAATGGTGGGCACAGATGAAGAAGATGACTCAAGACAGATGAAGAAGATGAACCAAGCCAGAATGGTGGACACAGATGAAGAAGATGGATCAAGGCAGTTTGGTGTTCTGTTTGGACAATTTTGCTTAAAAGAAGAGTACAGATTTTCTGTTGATTTTCTTGAGGGTGGCGGCAGACTGCAGACTGCGTGGCCCTCATTAAAAGGGGGAAGAGGCCAGCTGAACAGTCGAGTTCAGTTCCGTGCGGATTAAATTTCAATTCCTTTTTCTTTGTTTGTCATTGCAGATATACTAACTGCCTTATTAATCTGTTTTTCAGGAGCCCCGTTCGGGGAAGGAGAATGGTGGCGACAGAATGGTGGGCACAGATGAAGAAGATGACTCAAGACAGATGAAGAAGATGACTCAAGACAGATGAAGAAGATGAACCAAGCCAGAATGGTGGACACAGATGAAGAAGATGGATCAAGGCAGTTTGGTGTTCTGTTTGGACAATTTTGCTTAAAAGGAGAGTACAGATTTTCTGTTGATTATCTTGAGGGTGGCGGCAGACTGCAGACTGCGTGGCCCTCATTAAAAGGGGGAAGAGGCCAGCTGAACAGTCGAGTTCAGTTCCGTGCGGATTAAATTTCAATTCCTTTTTCTTTGTTTGTCATTGCACATATACTAACTGCCTTATTAATCTGTTTTTCAGGAGCCCCGTTGGGGGAAGGAGAATGGTGGCGACAGAATGGTGGGCACAGATGAAGAAGATGACTCAAGACAGATGAAGATGACTCAAGACAGATGAAGAAGATGAACCAAGCCAGAATGGTGGACACAGATGAAGAAGATGGATCAAGGCAGTTTGGTGTTCTGTTTGGACAATTTTGCTTAAAAGGAGAGTACAGATTTTCTGTTGATTTTCTTGAGGGTGGCGGCAGACTGCAGACTGCGTGGCCCTCATTAAAAGGGGGAAGAGGCCAGCTGAACAGTCGAGTTCAGTTCCGTGCGGATTAAATTTCAATTCCTTTTTCTTTGTTTGTCATTGCACATATACTAACTGCCTTATTAATCTGTTTTTCAGGAGCCCCGTTGGGGGAAGGAGAATGGTGGCGACAGAATGGTGGGCACAGATGAAGAAGATGACTCAAGACAGATGAAGATGACTCAAGACAGATGAAGAAGATGAACCAAGCCAGAATGGTGGACACAGATGAAGAAGATGGATCAAGGCAGTTTGGTGTTCTGTTTGGACAATTTTGCTTAAAAGGAGAGTACAGATTTTCTGTTGATTTTCTTGAGGGTGGCGGCAGACTGCAGACTGCGTGGCCCTCATTAAAAGGGGGAAGAGGCCAGCTGAACAGTAGAGTTCAGTTCCGTGCAGATTAAATTTCAATTCCTTTTTCTTTGTTTGTCATTGCACATATACTAACTGCCTTATTAGTCTGTTTTTCAGGAGCCCCGTTGGGGGAAGGAGAATGGTGGAGACAGAATGGTGGGCACAGATGAAGAAGATGACTCAAGACAGATGAAGATGACTCAAGACAGATGAAGAAGATGAACCAAGCCAGAATGGTGGACACAGATGAAGAAGATGGATCAAGGCAGTTTGGTGTTCTGTTTGGACAATTTTTCTTAAAAGGAGAGTACAGATTTTCTGTTGATTTTCTTGAGGGTGGCGGCAGGCTGCAGATTGCGTGGCCCTCATTAAAAGGGGGAAGAGGCCAGCTGAACAGTCGAGTTCAGTTCCGTGCGGATTAAATTTCAATTCCTTTTTCTTTGTTTGTCATTGCACATATACTAACTGCCTTATTAATCTGTTTTTCAGGAGCCCCGTTGGGGGAAGGAGAATGGTGGCGACAGAATGGTGGGCACAGATGAAGAAGATGACTCAAGACAGATGAAGAAGATGAACCAAGCCAGAATGGTGGACACAGATGAAGAAGATGGATCAAGGCAGTTTGGTGTTCTGTTTGGACAATTTTGCTTAAAAGGAGAGTACAGATTTTCTGTTGATTTTCTTGAGGGTGGCGGCAGGCTGCAGATTGCGTGGCCCTCATTAAAAGGGGGAAGAGGCCAGCTGAACAGTCGAGTTCAGTTCCGTGCGGATTAAATTTCAATTCCTTTTTCTTTGTTTGTCATTGCACATATACTAACTGCCTTATTAATCTGTTTTTCAGGAGCCCCGTTGGGGGAAGGAGAATGGTGGCGACAGAATGGTGGGCACAGATGAAGAAGATGACTCAAGACAGATGAAGAAGATGAACCAAGCCAGAATGGTGGACACAGATGAAGAAGATGGATCAAGGCAGTTTGGTGTTCTGTTTGGACAATTTTGCTTAAAAGGAGAGTACAGATTTTCTGTTGATTTTCTTGAGGGTGGCGGCAGGCTGCAGATTGCGTGGCCCTCATTAAAAGGGGGAAGAGGCCAGCTGAACAGTCGAGTTCAGTTCCGTGCGGATTAAATTTCAATTCCTTTTTCTTTGTTTGTCATTGCACATATACTAACTGCCTTATTAATCTGTTTTTCAGGAGCCCCGTTGGGGGAAGGAGAATGGTGGCGACAGAATGGTGGGCACAGATGAAGAAGATGACTCAAGACAGATGAAGAAGATGAACCAAGCCAGAATGGTGGACACAGATGAAGAAGATGGATCAAGGCAGTTTGGTGTTCTGTTTGGACAATTTTGCTTAAAAGGAGAGTACAGATTTTCTGTTGATTTTCTTGAGGGTGGCGGCAGGCTGCAGATTGCGTGGCCCTCATTAAAAGGGGGAAGAGGCCAGCTGAACAGTCGAGTTCAGTTCCGTGCGGATTAAATTTCAATTCCTTTTTCTTTGTTTGTCATTGCACATATACTAACTGCCTTATTAATCTGTTTTTCAGGAGCCCCGTTGGGGGAAGGAGAATGGTGGCGACAGAATGGTGGGCACAGATGAAGAAGATGACTCAAGACAGATGAAGAAGATGAACCAAGCCAGAATGGTGGACACAGATGAAGAAGATGGATCAAGGCAGTTTGGTGTTCTGTTTGGACAATTTTGCTTAAAAGGAGAGTACAGATTTTCTGTTGATTTTCTTGAGGGTGGCGGCAGGCTGCAGATTGCGTGGCCCTCATTAAAAGGGGGAAGAGGCCAGCTGAACAGTCGAGTTCAGTTCCGTGCGGATTAAATTTCAATTCCTTTTTCTTTGTTTGTCATTGCACATATACTAACTGCCTTATTAATCTGTTTTTCAGGAGCCCCGTTGGGGAAAGGAGAATGGTGGCGACAGAATGGTGGGCACAGATGAAGAAGATGACTCAAGACAGATGAAGAAGATGAACCAAGCCAGAATGGTGGACACAGATGAAGAAGATGGATCAAGGCAGTTTGGTGTTCTGTTTGGACAATTTTGCTTAAAAGGAGAGTACAGATTTTCTGTTGATTTTCTTGAGGGTGGCGGCAGGCTGCAGATTGCGTGGCCCTCATTAAAAGGGGGAAGAGGCCAGCTGAACAGTCGAGTTCAGTTCCGTGCGGATTAAATTCCAATTCCTTTTTCTTTGTTTGTCATTGCACATATACTAACTGCCTTATTAATCTGTTTTTCAGGAGCCCCGTTGGGGGAAGGAGAATGGTGGCGACAGAATGGTGGGCACAGATGAAGAAGATGACTCAAGACAGATGAAGAAGATGAACCAAGCCAGAATGGTGGACACAGATGAAGAAGATGGATCAAGGCAGTTTGGTGTTCTGTTTGGACAATTTTGCTTAAAAGGAGAGTACAGATTTTCTGTTGATTTTCTTGAGGGTGGCGGCAGACTGCAGACTGCGTGGCCCTCATTAAAAGGGGGAAGAGGCCAGCTGAACAGTCGAGTTCAGTTCCGTGCGGATTAAATTTCAATTCCTTTTTCTTTGTTTGTCATTGCACATATACTAACTGCCTTATTAATCTGTTTTTCAGGAGCCCCGTTGGGGGAAGGAGAATGGTGGCGACAGAATGGTGGGCACAGATGAAGAAGATGACTCAAGACAGATGAAGATGACTCAAGACAGATGAAGAAGATGAACCAAGCCAGAATGGTGGACACAGATGAAGAAGATGGATCAAGGCAGTTTGGTGTTCTGTTTGGACAATTTTGCTTAAAAGGAGAGTACAGATTTTCTGTTGATTTTCTTGAGGGTGGCGGCAGGCTGCAGATTGCGTGGCCCTCATTAAAAGGGGGAAGAGGCCAGCTGAACAGTCGAGTTCAGTTCCGTGCGGATTAAATTTCAATTCCTTTTTCTTTGTTTGTCATTGCACATATACTAACTGCCTTATTAATCTGTTTTTCAGGAGCCCCGTTGGGGGAAGGAGAATGGTGGCGACAGAATGGTGGGCACAGATGAAGAAGATGACTCAAGACAGATGAAGATGACTCAAGACAGATGAAGAAGATGAACCAAGCCAGAATGGTGGACACAGATGAAGAAGATGGATCAAGGCAGTTTGGTGTTCTGTTTGGACAATTTTGCTTAAAAGGAGAGTACAGATTTTCTGTTGATTTTCTTGAGGGTGGCGGCAGGCTGCAGATTGCGTGGCCCTCATTAAAAGGGGGAAGAGGCCAGCTGAACAGTCGAGTTCAGTTCCGTGCGGATTAAATTTCAATTCCTTTTTCTTTGTTTGTCATTGCACATATACTAACTGCCTTATTAATCTGTTTTTCAGGAGCCCCGTTGGGGGAAGGAGAATGGTGGCGACAGAATGGTGGGCACAGATGAAGAAGATGACTCAAGACAGATGAAGAAGATGAACCAAGCCAGAATGGTGGACACAGATGAAGAAGATGGATCAAGGCAGTTTGGTGTTCTGTTTGGACAATTTTGCTTAAAAGGAGAGTACAGATTTTCTGTTGATTTTCTTGAGGGTGGCGGCAGGCTGCAGATTGCGTGGCCCTCATTAAAAGGGGGAAGAGGCCAGCTGAACAGTCGAGTTCAGTTCCGTGCGGATTAAATTTCAATTCCTTTTTCTTTGTTTGTCATTGCACATATACTAACTGCCTTATTAATCTGTTTTTCAGGAGCCCCGTTGGGGGAAGGAGAATGGTGGCGACAGAATGGTGGGCACAGATGAAGAAGATGACTCAAGACAGATGAAGATGACTCAAGACAGATGAAGAAGATGAACCAAGCCAGAATGGTGGACACAGATGAAGAAGATGGATCAAGGCAGTTTGGTGTTCTGTTTGGACAATTTTGCTTAAAAGGAGAGTACAGATTTTCTGTTGATTTTCTTGAGGGTGGCGGCAGGCTGCAGATTGCGTGGCCCTCATTAAAAGGGGGAAGAGGCCAGCTGAACAGTCGAGTTCAGTTCCGTGCGGATTAAATTTCAATTCCTTTTTCTTTGTTTGTCATTGCACATATCCTAACTGCCTTATTAATCTGTTTTTCAGGAGCCCCGTTGGGGGAAGGAGAATGGTGGCGACAGAATGGTGGGCACAGATGAAGAAGATGACTCAAGACAGATGAAGAAGATGAACCAAGCCAGAATGGTGGACACAGATGAAGAAGATGGATCAAGGCAGTTTGGTGTTCTGTTTGGACAATTTTGCTTAAAAGGAGAGTACAGATTTTCTGTTGATTTTCTTGAGGGTGGCGGCAGGCTGCAGATTGCGTGGCCCTCATTAAAAGGGGGAAGAGGCCAGCTGAACAGTCGAGTTCAGTTCCGTGCGGATTAAATTTCAATTCCTTTTTCTTTGTTTGTCATTGCACATATACTAACTGCCTTATTAATCTGTTTTTCAGGAGCCCCGTTGGGGGAAGGAGAATGGTGGCGACAGAATGGTGGGCACAGATGAAGAAGATGACTCAAGACAGATGAAGATGACTCAAGACAGATGAAGAAGATGAACCAAGCCAGAATGGTGGACACAGATGAAGAAGATGGATCAAGGCAGTTTGGTGTTCTGTTTGGACAATTTTGCTTAAAAGGAGAGTACAGATTTTCTGTTGATTTTCTTGAGGGTGGCGGCAGGCTGCAGATTGCGTGGCCCTCATTAAAAGGGGGAAGAGGCCAGCTGAACAGTCGAGTTCAGTTCCGTGCGGATTAAATTTCAATTCCTTTTTCTTTGTTTGTCATTGCACATATCCTAACTGCCTTATTAATCTGTTTTTCAGGAGCCCCGTTGGGGGAAGGAGAATGGTGGCGACAGAATGGTGGGCACAGATGAAGAAGATGACTCAAGACAGATGAAGAAGATGAACCAAGCCAGAATGGTGGACACAGATGAAGAAGATGGATCAAGGCAGTTTGGTGTTCTGTTTGGACAATTTTGCTTAAAAGGAGAGTACAGATTTTCTGTTGATTTTCTTGAGGGTGGCGGCAGGCTGCAGATTGCGTGGCCCTCATTAAAAGGGGGAAGAGGCCAGCTGAACAGTCGAGTTCAGTTCCGTGCGGATTAAATTTCAATTCCTTTTTCTTTGTTTGTCATTGCACATATACTAACTGCCTTATTAATCTGTTTTTCAGGAGCCCCGTTGGGGGAAGGAGAATGGTGGCGACAGAATGGTGGGCACAGATGAAGAAGATGACTCAAGACAGATGAAGAAGATGAACCAAGCCAGAATGGTGGACACAGATGAAGAAGATGGATCAAGGCAGTTTGGTGTTCTGTTTGGACAATTTTGCTTAAAAGGAGAGTACAGATTTTCTGTTGATTTTCTTGAGGGTGGCGGCAGGCTGCAGATTGCGTGGCCCTCATTAAAAGGGGGAAGAGGCCAGCTGAACAGTCGAGTTCAGTTCCGTGCGGATTAAATTTCAATTCCTTTTTCTTTGTTTGTCATTGCACATATACTAACTGCCTTATTAATCTGTTTTTCAGGAGCCCCGTTGGGGAAAGGAGAATGGTGGCGACAGAATGGTGGGCACAGATGAAGAAGATGACTCAAGACAGATGAAGAAGATGAACCAAGCCAGAATGGTGGACACAGATGAAGAAGATGGATCAAGGCAGTTTGGTGTTCTGTTTGGACAATTTTGCTTAAAAGGAGAGTACAGATTTTCTGTTGATTTTCTTGAGGGTGGCGGCAGGCTGCAGATTGCGTGGCCCTCATTAAAAGGGGGAAGAGGCCAGCTGAACAGTCGAGTTCAGTTCCGTGCGGATTAAATTCCAATTCCTTTTTCTTTGTTTGTCATTGCACATATACTAACTGCCTTATTAATCTGTTTTTCAGGAGCCCCGTTGGGGAAAGGAGAATGGTGGCGACAGAATGGTGGGCACAGATGAAGAAGATGACTCAAGACAGATGAAGAAGATGAACCAAGCCAGAATGGTGGACACAGATGAAGAAGATGGATCAAGGCAGTTTGGTGTTCTGTTTGGACAATTTTGCTTAAAAGGAGAGTACAGATTTTCTGTTGATTTTCTTGAGGGTGGCGGCAGGCTGCAGATTGCGTGGCCCTCATTAAAAGGGGGAAGAGGCCAGCTGAACAGTCGAGTTCAGTTCCGTGCGGATTAAATTCCAATTCCTTTTTCTTTGTTTGTCATTGCACATATACTAACTGCCTTATTAATCTGTTTTTCAGGAGCCCCGTTGGGGGAAGGAGAATGGTGGCGACAGAATGGTGGGCACAGATGAAGAAGATGACTCAAGACAGATGAAGAAGATGAACCAAGCCAGAATGGTGGACACAGATGAAGAAGATGGATCAAGGCAGTTTGGTGTTCTGTTTGGACAATTTTGCTTAAAAGGAGAGTACAGATTTTCTGTTGATTTTCTTGAGGGTGGCGGCAGACTGCAGACTGCGTGGCCCTCATTAAAAGGGGGAAGAGGCCAGCTGAACAGTCGAGTTCAGTTCCGTGCGGATTAAATTTCAATTCCTTTTTCTTTGTTTGTCATTGCACATATACTAACTGCCTTATTAATCTGTTTTTCAGGAGCCCCGTTGGGGGAAGGAGAATGGTGGCGACAGAATGGTGGGCACAGATGAAGAAGATGACTCAAGACAGATGAAGATGACTCAAGACAGATGAAGAAGATGAACCAAGCCAGAATGGTGGACACAGATGAAGAAGATGGATCAAGGCAGTTTGGTGTTCTGTTTGGACAATTTTGCTTAAAAGGAGAGTACAGATTTTCTGTTGATTTTCTTGAGGGTGGCGGCAGGCTGCAGATTGCGTGGCCCTCATTAAAAGGGGGAAGAGGCCAGCTGAACAGTCGAGTTCAGTTCCGTGCGGATTAAATTTCAATTCCTTTTTCTTTGTTTGTCATTGCACATATACTAACTGCCTTATTAATCTGTTTTTCAGGAGCCCCGTTGGGGGAAGGAGAATGGTGGCGACAGAATGGTGGGCACAGATGAAGAAGATGACTCAAGACAGATGAAGATGACTCAAGACAGATGAAGAAGATGAACCAAGCCAGAATGGTGGACACAGATGAAGAAGATGGATCAAGGCAGTTTGGTGTTCTGTTTGGACAATTTTGCTTAAAAGGAGAGTACAGATTTTCTGTTGATTTTCTTGAGGGTGGCGGCAGGCTGCAGATTGCGTGGCCCTCATTAAAAGGGGGAAGAGGCCAGCTGAACAGTCGAGTTCAGTTCCGTGCGGATTAAATTTCAATTCCTTTTTCTTTGTTTGTCATTGCACATATACTAACTGCCTTATTAATCTGTTTTTCAGGAGCCCCGTTGGGGGAAGGAGAATGGTGGCGACAGAATGGTGGGCACAGATGAAGAAGATGACTCAAGACAGATGAAGATGACTCAAGACAGATGGTGGACACAGATGAAGAAGATGGATCAAGGCAGTTTGGTGTTCTGTTTGGACAATTTTGCTTAAAAGGAGAGTACAGATTTTCTGTTGATTTTCTTGAGGGTGGCGGCAGGCTGCAGATTGCGTGGCCCTCATTAAAAGGGGGAAGAGGCCAGCTGAACAGTCGAGTTCAGTTCCGTGCGGATTAAATTTCAATTCCTTTTTCTTTGTTTGTCATTGCACATATACTAACTGCCTTATTAATCTGTTTTTCAGGAGCCCCGTTGGGGGAAGGAGAATGGTGGCGACAGAATGGTGGGCACAGATGAAGAAGATGACTCAAGACAGATGAAGAAGATGAACCAAGCCAGAATGGTGGACACAGATGAAGAAGATGGATCAAGGCAGTTTGGTGTTCTGTTTGGACAATTTTGCTTAAAAGGAGAGTACAGATTTTCTGTTGATTTTCTTGAGGGTGGCGGCAGGCTGCAGATTGCGTGGCCCTCATTAAAAGGGGGAAGAGGCCAGCTGAACAGTCGAGTTCAGTTCCGTGCGGATTAAATTTCAATTCCTTTTTCTTTGTTTGTCATTGCACATATACTAACTGCCTTATTAATCTGTTTTTCAGGAGCCCCGTTGGGGGAAGGAGAATGGTGGCGACAGAATGGTGGGCACAGATGAAGAAGATGACTCAAGACAGATGAAGATGACTCAAGACAGATGAAGAAGATGAACCAAGCCAGAATGGTGGACACAGATGAAGAAGATGGATCAAGGCAGTTTGGTGTTCTGTTTGGACAATTTTGCTTAAAAGGAGAGTACAGATTTTCTGTTGATTTTCTTGAGGGTGGCGGCAGGCTGCAGATTGCGTGGCCCTCATTAAAAGGGGGAAGAGGCCAGCTGAACAGTCGAGTTCAGTTCCGTGCGGATTAAATTTCAATTCCTTTTTCTTTGTTTGTCATTGCACATATACTAACTGCCTTATTAATCTGTTTTTCAGGAGCCCCGTTGGGGGAAGGAGAATGGTGGCGACAGAATGGTGGGCACAGATGAAGAAGATGACTCAAGACAGATGAAGATGACTCAAGACAGATGAAGAAGATGTACCAAGCCAGAATGGTGGACACAGATGAAGAAGATGGATCAAAGCAGTTTGGTGTTCTGTTTGGACAATTTTGCTTAAAAGGAGAGTACAGATTTTCTGTTGATTTTCTTGAGGGTGGCGGCAGGCTGCAGATTGCGTGGCCCTCATTAAAAGGGGGAAGAGGCCAGCTGAACAGTCGAGTTCAGTTCCGTGCGGATTAAATTTCAATTCCTTTTTCTTTGTTTGTCATTGCACATATACTAACTGCCTTATTAATCTGTTTTTCAGGAGCCCCGTTGGGGGAAGGAGAATGGTGGCGACAGAATGGTGGGCACAGATGAAGAAGATGACTCAAGACAGATGAAGATGACTCAAGACAGATGAAGAAGATGAACCAAGCCAGAATGGTGGACACAGATGAAGAAGATGGATCAAGGCAGTTTGGTGTTCTGTTTGGACAATTTTGCTTAAAAGGAGAGTACAGATTTTCTGTTGATTTTCTTGAGGGTGGCGGCAGGCTGCAGATTGCGTGGCCCTCATTAAAAGGGGGAAGAGGCCAGCTGAACAGTCGAGTTCAGTTCCGTGCGGATTAAATTTCAATTCCTTTTTCTTTGTTTGTCATTGCACATATACTAACTGCCTTATTAATCTGTTTTTCAGGAGCCCCGTTGGGGGAAGGAGAATGGTGGCGACAGAGTGGTGGGCACAGATGAAGAAGATGACTCAAGACAGATGAAGATGACTCAAGACAGATGAAGAAGATGAACCAAGCCAGAATGGTGGACACAGATGAAGAAGATGGATCAAGGCAGTTTGGTGTTCTGTTTGGACAATTTTGCTTAAAAGGAGAGTACAGATTTTCTGTTGATTTTCTTGAGGGTGGCGGCAGGCTGCAGATTGCGTGGCCCTCATTAAAAGGGGGAAGAGGCCAGCTGAACAGTCGAGTTCAGTTCCGTGCGGATTAAATTTCAATTCCTTTTTCTTTGTTTGTCATTGCACATATACTAACTGCCTTATTAATCTGTTTTTCAGGAGCCCCGTTGGGGGAAGGAGAATGGTGGCGACAGAATGGTGGGCACAGATGAAGAAGATGACTCAAGACAGATGAAGATGACTCAAGACAGATGAAGAAGATGAACCAAGCCAGAATGGTGGACACAGATGAAGAAGATGGATCAAGGCAGTTTGGTGTTCTGTTTGGACAATTTTGCTTAAAAGGAGAGTACAGATTTTCTGTTAATTTTCTTGAGGGTGGCGGCAGGCTGCAGATTGCGTGGCCCTCATTAAAAGGGGGAAGAGGCCAGCTGAACAGTCGAGTTCAGTTCCGTGCGGATTAAATTTCAATTCCTTTTTCTTTGTTTGTCATTGCACATATACTAACTGCCTTATTAATCTGTTTTTCAGGAGCCCCGTTGGGGGAAGGAGAATGGTGGCGACAGAATGGTGGGCACAGATGAAGAAGATGACTCAAGACAGATGAAGATGACTCAAGACAGATGAAGAAGATGAACCAAGCCAGAATGGTGGACACAGATGAAGAAGATGGATCAAGGCAGTTTGGTGTTCTGTTTGGACAATTTTGCTTAAAAGGAGAGTACAGATTTTCTGTTGATTTTCTTGAGGGTGGCGGCAGGCTGCAGATTGCGTGGCCCTCATTAAAAGGGGGAAGAGGCCAGCTGAACAGTCGAGTTCAGTTCCGTGCGGATTAAATTTCAATTCCTTTTTCTTTGTTTGTCATTGCACATATACTAAGGAGAATGGTGGCGACAGAGTGGTGGGCACAGATGAAGAAGATGACTCAAGACAGATGAAGATGACTCAAGACAGATGAAGAAGATGAACCAAGCCAGAATGGTGGACACAGATGAAGAAGATGGATCAAGGCAGTTTGGTGTTCTGTTTGGACAATTTTGCTTAAAAGGAGAGTACAGATTTTCTGTTGATTTTCTTGAGGGTGGCGGCAGGCTGCAGATTGCGTGGCCCTCATTAAAAGGGGGAAGAGGCCAGCTGAACAGTCGAGTTCAGTTCCGTGCGGATTAAATTTCAATTCCTTTTTCTTTGTTTGTCATTGCACATATACTAACTGCCTTATTAATCTGTTTTTCAGGAGCCCCGTTGGGGGAAGGAGAATGGTGGCGACAGAATGGTGGGCACAGATGAAGAAGATGACTCAAAACAGATGAAGAAGATGAACCAAGCCAGAATGGTGGACACAGATGAAGAAGATGGATCAAGGCAGTTTGGTGTTCTGTTTGGACAATTTTGCTTAAAAGGAGAGTACAGATTTTCTGTTGATTTTCTTGAGGGTGGCGGCAGGCTGCAGATTGCGTGGCCCTCATTAAAAGGGGGAAGAGGCCAGCTGAACAGTCGAGTTCAGTTCCGTGCGGATTAAATTTCAATTCCTTTTTCTTTGTTTGTCATTGCACATATACTAACTGCCTTATTAATCTGTTTTTCAGGAGCCCCGTTGGGGGAAGGAGAATGGTGGCGACAGAATGGTGGGCACAGATGAAGAAGATGACTCAAGACAGATGAAGATGACTCAAGACAGATGAAGAAGATGAACCAAGCCAGAATGGTGGACACAGATGAAGAAGATGGATCAAGGCAGTTTGGTGTTCTGTTTGGACAATTTTGCTTAAAAGGAGAGTACAGATTTTCTGTTGATTTTCTTGAGGGTGGCGGCAGGCTGCAGATTGCGTGGCCCTCATTAAAAGGGGGAAGAGGCCAGCTGAACAGTCGAGTTCAGTTCCGTGCGGATTAAATTTCAATTCCTTTTTCTTTGTTTGTCATTGCACATATACTAACTGCCTTATTAATCTGTTTTTCAGGAGCCCCGTTGGGGGAAGGAGAATGGTGGCGACAGAATGGTGGGCACAGATGAAGAAGATGACTCAAGACAGATGAAGATGACTCAAGACAGATGAAGAAGATGAACCAAACCAGAATGGTGGACACAGATGAAGAAGATGGATCAAGGCAGTTTGGTGTTCTGTTTGGACAATTTTGCTTAAAAGGAGAGTACAGATTTTCTGTTGATTTTCTTGAGGGTGGCGGCAGGCTGCAGATTGCGTGGCCCTCATTAAAAGGGGGAAGAGGCCAGCTGAACAGTCGAGTTCAGTTCCGTGCGGATTAAATTTCAATTCCTTTTTCTTTGTTTGTCATTGCACATATACTAACTGCCTTATTAATCTGTTTTTCAGGAGCCCCGTTGGGGGAAGGAGAATGGTGGCGACAGAATGGTGGGCACAGATGAAGAAGATGACTCAAGACAGATGAAGAAGATGAACCAAGCCAGAATGGTGGACACAGATGAAGAAGATGGATCAAGGCAGTTTGGTGTTCTGTTTGGACAATTTTGCTTAAAAGGAGAGTACAGATTTTCTGTTGATTTTCTTGAGGGTGGCGGCAGGCTGCAGATTGCGTGGCCCTCATTAAAAGGGGGAAGAGGCCAGCTGAACAGTCGAGTTCAGTTCCGTGCGGATTAAATTTCAATTCCTTTTTCTTTGTTTGTCATTGCACATATACTAACTGCCTTATTAATCTGTTTTTCAGGAGCCCCGTTGGGGGAAGGAGAATGGTGGCGACAGAATGGTGGGCACAGATGAAGAAGATGACTCAAGACAGATGAAGATGACTCAAGACAGATGAAGAAGATGAACCAAGCCAGAATGGTGGACACAGATGAAGAAGATGGATCAAGGCAGTTTGGTGTTCTGTTTGGACAATTTTGCTTAAAAGGAGAGTACAGATTTTCTGTTGATTTTCTTGAGGGTGGCGGCAGGCTGCAGATTGCGTGGCCCTCATTAAAAGGGGGAAGAGGCCAGCTGAACAGTCGAGTTCAGTTCCGTGCGGATTAAATTTCAATTCCTTTTTCTTTGTTTGTCATTGCACATATACTAACTGCCTTATTAATCTGTTTTTCAGGAGCCCCGTTGGGGGAAGGAGAATGGTGGCGACAGAATGGTGGGCACAGATGAAGAAGATGACTCAAGACAGATGAAGATGACTCAAGACAGATGAAGAAGATGTACCAAGCCAGAATGGTGGACACAGATGAAGAAGATGGATCAAAGCAGTTTGGTGTTCTGTTTGGACAATTTTGCTTAAAAGGAGAGTACAGATTTTCTGTTGATTTTCTTGAGGGTGGCGGCAGGCTGCAGATTGCGTGGCCCTCATTAAAAGGGGGAAGAGGCCAGCTGAACAGTCGAGTTCAGTTCCGTGCGGATTAAATTTCAATTCCTTTTTCTTTGTTTGTCATTGCACATATACTAACTGCCTTATTAATCTGTTTTTCAGGAGCCCCGTTGGGGGAAGGAGAATGGTGGCGACAGAATGGTGGGCACAGATGAAGAAGATGACTCAAGACAGATGAAGATGACTCAAGACAGATGAAGAAGATGAACCAAGCCAGAATGGTGGACACAGATGAAGAAGATGGATCAAGGCAGTTTGGTGTTCTGTTTGGACAATTTTGCTTAAAAGGAGAGTACAGATTTTCTGTTGATTTTCTTGAGGGTGGCGGCAGGCTGCAGATTGCGTGGCCCTCATTAAAAGGGGGAAGAGGCCAGCTGAACAGTCGAGTTCAGTTCCGTGCGGATTAAATTTCAATTCCTTTTTCTTTGTTTGTCATTGCACATATACTAACTGCCTTATTAATCTGTTTTTCAGGAGCCCCGTTGGGGGAAGGAGAATGGTGGCGACAGAATGGTGGGCACAGATGAAGAAGATGACTCAAGACAGATGAAGATGACTCAAGACAGATGAAGAAGATGAACCAAGCCAGAATGGTGGACACAGATGAAGAAGATGGATCAAGGCAGTTTGGTGTTCTGTTTGGACAATTTTGCTTAAAAGGAGAGTACAGATTTTCTGTTGATTTTCTTGAGGGTGGCGGCAGGCTGCAGATTGCGTGGCCCTCATTAAAAGGGGGAAGAGGCCAGCTGAACAGTCGAGTTCAGTTCCGTGCGGATTAAATTTCAATTCCTTTTTCTTTGTTTGTCATTGCACATATACTAACTGCCTTATTAATCTGTTTTTCAGGAGCCCCGTTGGGGGAAGGAGAATGGTGGCGACAGAATGGTGGGCACAGATGAAGAAGATGACTCAAGACAGATGAAGATGACTCAAGACAGATGAAGAAGATGAACCAAGCCAGAATGGTGGACACAGATGAAGAAGATGGATCAAGGCAGTTTGGTGTTCTGTTTGGACAATTTTGCTTAAAAGGAGAGTACAGATTTTCTGTTAATTTTCTTGAGGGTGGCGGCAGGCTGCAGATTGCGTGGCCCTCATTAAAAGGGGGAAGAGGCCAGCTGAACAGTCGAGTTCAGTTCCGTGCGGATTAAATTTCAATTCCTTTTTCTTTGTTTGTCATTGCACATATACTAACTGCCTTATTAATCTGTTTTTCAGGAGCCCCGTTGGGGGAAGGAGAATGGTGGCGACAGAATGGTGGGCACAGATGAAGAAGATGACTCAAGACAGATGAAGATGACTCAAGACAGATGAAGAAGATGAACCAAGCCAGAATGGTGGACACAGATGAAGAAGATGGATCAAGGCAGTTTGGTGTTCTGTTTGGACAATTTTGCTTAAAAGGAGAGTACAGATTTTCTGTTGATTTTCTTGAGGGTGGCGGCAGGCTGCAGATTGCGTGGCCCTCATTAAAAGGGGGAAGAGGCCAGCTGAACAGTCGAGTTCAGTTCCGTGCGGATTAAATTTCAATTCCTTTTTCTTTGTTTGTCATTGCACATATACTAACTGCCTTATTAATCTGTTTTTCAGGAGCCCCGTTGGGGGAAGGAGAATGGTGGCGACAGAATGGTGGGCACAGATGAAGAAGATGACTCAAGACAGATGAAGATGACTCAAGACAGATGAAGAAGATGTACCAAGCCAGAATGGTGGACACAGATGAAGAAGATGGATCAAGGCAGTTTGGTGTTCTGTTTGGACAATTTTGCTTAAAAGGAGAGTACAGATTTTCTGTTGATTTTCTTGAGGGTGGCGGCAGGCTGCAGATTGCGTGGCCCTCATTAAAAGGGGGAAGAGGCCAGCTGAACAGTCGAGTTCAGTTCCGTGCGGATTAAATTTCAATTCCTTTTTCTTTGTTTGTCATTGCACATATACTAACTGCCTTATTAATCTGTTTTTCAGGAGCCCCGTTGGGGGAAGGAGAATGGTGGCGACAGAATGGTGGGCACAGATGAAGAAGATGACTCAAGACAGATGAAGATGACTCAAGACAGATGAAGAAGATGAACCAAGCCAGAATGGTGGACACAGATGAAGAAGATGGATCAAGGCAGTTTGGTGTTCTGTTTGGACAATTTTGCTTAAAAGGAGAGTACAGATTTTCTGTTGATTTTCTTGAGGGTGGCGGCAGGCTGCAGATTGCGTGGCCCTCATTAAAAGGGGGAAGAGGCCAGCTGAACAGTCGAGTTCAGTTCCGTGCGGATTAAATTTCAATTCCTTTTTCTTTGTTTGTCATTGCACATATACTAACTGCCTTATTAATCTGTTTTTCAGGAGCCCCGTTGGGGGAAGGAGAATGGTGGCGACAGAATGGTGGGCACAGATGAAGAAGATGACTCAAGACAGATGAAGATGACTCAAGACAGATGAAGAAGATGAACCAAGCCAGAATGGTGGACACAGATGAAGAAGATGGATCAAGGCAGTTTGGTGTTCTGTTTGGACAATTTTGCTTAAAAGGAGAGTACAGATTTTCTGTTGATTTTCTTGAGGGTGGCGGCAGGCTGCAGATTGCGTGGCCCTCATTAAAAGGGGGAAGAGGCCAGCTGAACAGTCGAGTTCAGTTCCGTGCGGATTAAATTTCAATTCCTTTTTCTTTGTTTGTCATTGCACATATACTAACTGCCTTATTAATCTGTTTTTCAGGAGCCCCGTTGGGGGAAGGAGAATGGTGGCGACAGAATGGTGGGCACAGATGAAGAAGATGACTCAAGACAGATGAAGATGACTCAAGACAGATGAAGAAGATGAACCAAGCCAGAATGGTGGACACAGATGAAGAAGATGGATCAAGGCAGTTTGGTGTTCTGTTTGGACAATTTTGCTTAAAAGGAGAGTACAGATTTTCTGTTAATTTTCTTGAGGGTGGCGGCAGGCTGCAGATTGCGTGGCCCTCATTAAAAGGGGGAAGAGGCCAGCTGAACAGTCGAGTTCAGTTCCGTGCGGATTAAATTTCAATTCCTTTTTCTTTGTTTGTCATTGCACATATACTAACTGCCTTATTAATCTGTTTTTCAGGAGCCCCGTTGGGGGAAGGAGAATGGTGGCGACAGAATGGTGGGCACAGATGAAGAAGATGACTCAAGACAGATGAAGAAGATGAACCAAGCCAGAATGGTGGACACAGATGAAGAAGATGGATCAAGGCAGTTTGGTGTTCTGTTTGGACAATTTTGCTTAAAAGGAGAGTACAGATTTTCTGTTGATTTTCTTGAGGGTGGCGGCAGGCTGCAGATTGCGTGGCCCTCATTAAAAGGGGGAAGAGGCCAGCTGAACAGTCGAGTTCAGTTCCGTGCGGATTAAATTTCAATTCCTTTTTCTTTGTTTGTCATTGCACATATACTAACTGCCTTATTAATCTGTTTTTCAGGAGCCCCGTTGAGGGTGGCGGCAGGCTGCAGATTGCGTGGCCCTCATTAAAAGGGGGAAGAGGCCAGCTGAACAGTCGAGTTCAGTTCCGTGCGGATTAAATTTCAATTCCTTTTTCTTTGTTTGTCATTGCACATATACTAACTGCCTTATTAATCTGTTTTTCAGGAGCCCCGTTGGGGGAAGGAGAATGGTGGCGACAGAATGGTGGGCACAGATGAAGAAGATGACTCAAGACAGATGAAGATGACTCAAGACAGATGAAGAAGATGAACCAAGCCAGAATGGTGGACACAGATGAAGAAGATGGATCAAGGCAGTTTGGTGTTCTGTTTGGACAATTTTGCTTAAAAGGAGAGTACAGATTTTCTGTTGATTTTCTTGAGGGTGGCGGCAGGCTGCAGATTGCGTGGCCCTCATTAAAAGGGGGAAGAGGCCAGCTGAACAGTCGAGTTCAGTTCCGTGCGGATTAAATTTCAATTCCTTTTTCTTTGTTTGTCATTGCACATATACTAACTGCCTTATTAATCTGTTTTTCAGGAGCCCCGTTGGGGGAAGGAGAATGGTGGCGACAGAATGGTGGGCACAGATGAAGAAGATGACTCAAGACAGATGAAGAAGATGAACCAAGCCAGAATGGTGGACACAGATGAAGAAGATGGATCAAGGCAGTTTGGTGTTCTGTTTGGACAATTTTGCTTAAAAGGAGAGTACAGATTTTCTGTTGATTTTCTTGAGGGTGGCGGCAGGCTGCAGATTGCGTGGCCCTCATTAAAAGGGGGAAGAGGCCAGCTGAACAGTCGAGTTCAGTTCCGTGCGGATTAAATTTCAATTCCTTTTTCTTTGTTTGTCATTGCACATATACTAACTGCCTTATTAATCTGTTTTTCAGGAGCCCCGTTGGGGGAAGGAGAATGGTGGCGACAGAATGGTGGGCACAGATGAAGAAGATGACTCAAGACAGATGAAGATGACTCAAGACAGATGAAGAAGATGAACCAAGCCAGAATGGTGGACACAGATGAAGAAGATGGATCAAGGCAGTTTGGTGTTCTGTTTGGACAATTTTGCTTAAAAGGAGAGTACAGATTTTCTGTTGATTTTCTTGAGGGTGGCGGCAGGCTGCAGATTGCGTGGCCCTCATTAAAAGAGGGAAGAGGCCAGCTGAACAGTCGAGTTCAGTTCCGTGCGGATTAAATTTCAATTCCTTTTTCTTTGTTTGTCATTGCACATATACTAACTGCCTTATTAATCTGTTTTTCAGGAGCCCCGTTGGGGGAAGGAGAATGGTGGCGACAGAATGGTGGGCACAGATGAAGAAGATGACTCAAGACAGATGAAGATGACTCAAGACAGATGAAGAAGATGAACCAAGCCAGAATGGTGGACACAGATGAAGAAGATGGATCAAGGCAGTTTGGTGTTCTGTTTGGACAATTTTGCTTAAAAGGAGAGTACAGATTTTCTGTTGATTTTCTTGAGGGTGGCGGCAGGCTGCAGATTGCGTGGCCCTCATTAAAAGGGGGAAGAGGCCAGCTGAACAGTCGAGTTCAGTTCCGTGCGGATTAAATTTCAATTCCTTTTTCTTTGTTTGTCATTGCACATATACTAACTGCCTTATTAATCTGTTTTTCAGGAGCCCCGTTGGGGGAAGGAGAATGGTGGCGACAGAATGGTGGGCACAGATGAAGAAGATGACTCAAGACAGATGAAGATGACTCAAGACAGATGAAGAAGATGAACCAAGCCAGAATGGTGGACACAGATGAAGAAGATGGATCAAGGCAGTTTGGTGTTCTGTTTGGACAATTTTGCTTAAAAGGAGAGTACAGATTTTCTGTTGATTTTCTTGAGGGTGGCGGCAGGCTGCAGATTGCGTGGCCCTCATTAAAAGGGGGAAGAGGCCAGCTGAACAGTCGAGTTCAGTTCTGTGCGGATTAAATTTCAATTCCTTTTTCTTTGTTTGTCATTGCACATATACTAACTGCCTTATTAATCTGTTTTTCAGGAGCCCCGTTGGGGGAAGGAGAATGATGGCGACAGAGTGGTGGGCACAGATGAAGAAGATGACTCAAGACAGATGAAGATGACTCAAGACAGATGAAGAAGATGAACCAAGCCAGAATGGTGGACACAGATGAAGAAGATGGATCAAGGCAGTTTGGTGTTCTGTTTGGACAATTTTGCTTAAAAGGAGAGTACAGATTTTCTGTTGATTTTCTTGAGGGTGGCGGCAGGCTGCAGATTGCGTGGCCCTCATTAAAAGGGGGAAGAGGCCAGCTGAACAGTCGAGTTCAGTTCCGTGCGGATTAAATTTCAATTCCTTTTTCTTTGTTTGTCATTGCACATATACTAACTGCCTTATTAATCTGTTTTTCAGGAGCCCCGTTGGGGGAAGGAGAATGGTGGCGACAGAATGGTGGGCACAGATGAAGAAGATGACTCAAGACAGATGAAGATGACTCAAGACAGATGAAGAAGATGAACCAAGCCAGAATGGTGGACACAGATGAAGAAGATGGATCAAGGCAGTTTGGTGTTCTGTTTGGACAATTTTGCTTAAAAGGAGAGTACAGATTTTCTGTTGATTTTCTTGAGGGTGGCGGCAGGCTGCAGATTGCGTGGCCCTCATTAAAAGGGGGAAGAGGCCAGCTGAACAGTCGAGTTCAGTTCCGTGCGGATTAAATTTCAATTCCTTTTTCTTTGTTTGTCATTGCACATATACTAACTGCCTTATTAATCTGTTTTTCAGGAGCCCCGTTGGGGGAAGGAGAATGGTGGCGACAGAATGGTGGGCACAGATGAAGAAGATGACTCAAGACAGATGAAGATGACTCAAGACAGATGAAGAAGATGAACCAAGCCAGAATGGTGGACACAGATGAAGAAGATGGATCAAGGCAGTTTGGTGTTCTGTTTGGACAATTTTGCTTAAAAGGAGAGTACAGATTTTCTGTTGATTTTCTTGAGGGTGGCGGCAGGCTGCAGATTGCGTGGCCCTCATTAAAAGGGGGAAGAGGCCAGCTGAACAGTCGAGTTCAGTTCCGTGCGGATTAAATTTCAATTCCTTTTTCTTTGTTTGTCATTGCACATATACTAACTGCCTTATTAATCTGTTTTTCAGGAGCCCCGTTGGGGGAAGGAGAATGGTGGCGACAGAATGGTGGGCACAGATGAAGAAGATGACTCAAGACAGATGAAGATGACTCAAGACAGATGAAGAAGATGTACCAAGCCAGAATGGTGGACACAGATGAAGAAGATGGATCAAGGCAGTTTGGTGTTCTGTTTGGACAATTTTGCTTAAAAGGAGAGTACAGATTTTCTGTTGATTTTCTTGAGGGTGGCGGCAGGCTGCAGATTGCGTGGCCCTCATTAAAAGGGGGAAGAGGCCAGCTGAACAGTCGAGTTCAGTTCCGTGCGGATTAAATTTCAATTCCTTTTTCTTTGTTTGTCATTGCACATATACTAACTGCCTTATTAATCTGTTTTTCAGGAGCCCCGTTGGGGGAAGGAGAATGGTGGCGACAGAATGGTGGGCACAGATGAAGAAGATGACTCAAGACAGATGAAGATGACTCAAGACAGATGAAGAAGATGAACCAAGCCAGAATGGTGGACACAGATGAAGAAGATGGATCAAGGCAGTTTGGTGTTCTGTTTGGACAATTTTGCTTAAAAGGAGAGTACAGATTTTCTGTTGATTTTCTTGAGGGTGGCGGCAGGCTGCAGATTGCGTGGCCCTCATTAAAAGGGGGAAGAGGCCAGCTGAACAGTCGAGTTCAGTTCCGTGCGGATTAAATTTCAATTCCTTTTTCTTTGTTTGTCATTGCACATATACTAACTGCCTTATTAATCTGTTTTTCAGGAGCCCCGTTGGGGGAAGGAGAATGGTGGCGACAGAATGGTGGGCACAGATGAAGAAGATGACTCAAGACAGATGAAGATGACTCAAGACAGATGAAGAAGATGAACCAAGCCAGAATGGTGGACACAGATGAAGAAGATGGATCAAGGCAGTTTGGTGTTCTGTTTGGACAATTTTGCTTAAAAGGAGAGTACAGATTTTCTGTTGATTTTCTTGAGGGTGGCGGCAGGCTGCAGATTGCGTGGCCCTCATTAAAAGGGGGAAGAGGCCAGCTGAACAGTCGAGTTCAGTTCCGTGCGGATTAAATTTCAATTCCTTTTTCTTTGTTTGTCATTGCACATATACTAACTGCCTTATTAATCTGTTTTTCAGGAGCCCCGTTGGGGGAAGGAGAATGGTGGCGACAGAATGGTGGGCACAGATGAAGAAGATGACTCAAGACAGATGAAGATGACTCAAGACAGATGAAGAAGATGAACCAAGCCAGAATGGTGGACACAGATGAAGAAGATGGATCAAGGCAGTTTGGTGTTCTGTTTGGACAATTTTGCTTAAAAGGAGAGTACAGATTTTCTGTTAATTTTCTTGAGGGTGGCGGCAGGCTGCAGATTGCGTGGCCCTCATTAAAAGGGGGAAGAGGCCAGCTGAACAGTCGAGTTCAGTTCCGTGCGGATTAAATTTCAATTCCTTTTTCTTTGTTTGTCATTGCACATATACTAACTGCCTTATTAATCTGTTTTTCAGGAGCCCCGTTGGGGGAAGGAGAATGGTGGCGACAGAATGGTGGGCACAGATGAAGAAGATGACTCAAGACAGATGAAGAAGATGAACCAAGCCAGAATGGTGGACACAGATGAAGAAGATGGATCAAGGCAGTTTGGTGTTCTGTTTGGACAATTTTGCTTAAAAGGAGAGTACAGATTTTCTGTTGATTTTCTTGAGGGTGGCGGCAGGCTGCAGATTGCGTGGCCCTCATTAAAAGGGGGAAGAGGCCAGCTGAACAGTCGAGTTCAGTTCCGTGCGGATTAAATTTCAATTCCTTTTTCTTTGTTTGTCATTGCACATATACTAACTGCCTTATTAATCTGTTTTTCAGGAGCCCCGTTGGGGGAAGGAGAATGGTGGCGACAGAATGGTGGGCACAGATGAAGAAGATGACTCAAGACAGATGAAGATGACTCAAGACAGATGAAGAAGATGAACCAAGCCAGAATGGTGGACACAGATGAAGAAGATGGATCAATGCAGTTTGGTGTTCTGTTTGGACAATTTTGCTTAAAAGGAGAGTACAGATTTTCTGTTGATTTTCTTGAGGGTGGCGGCAGGCTGCAGATTGCGTGGCCCTCATTAAAAGAGGGAAGAGGCCAGCTGAACAGTCGAGTTCAGTTCCGTGCGGATTAAATTTCAATTCCTTTTTCTTTGTTTGTCATTGCACATATACTAACTGCCTTATTAATCTGTTTTTCAGGAGCCCCGTTGGGGGAAGGAGAATGGTGGCGACAGAATGGTGGGCACAGATGAAGAAGATGACTCAAGACAGATGAAGATGACTCAAGACAGATGAAGAAGATGAACCAAGCCAGAATGGTGGACACAGATGAAGAAGATGGATCAAGGCAGTTTGGTGTTCTGTTTGGACAATTTTGCTTAAAAGGAGAGTACAGATTTTCTGTTGATTTTCTTGAGGGTGGCGGCAGGCTGCAGATTGCGTGGCCCTCATTAAAAGGGGGAAGAGGCCAGCTGAACAGTCGAGTTCAGTTCCGTGCGGATTAAATTTCAATTCCTTTTTCTTTGTTTGTCATTGCACATATACTAACTGCCTTATTAATCTGTTTTTCAGGAGCCCCGTTGGGGGAAGGAGAATGGTGGCGACAGAATGGTGGGCACAGATGAAGAAGATGACTCAAGACAGATGAAGATGACTCAAGACAGATGAAGAAGATGAACCAAGCCAGAATGGTGGACACAGATGAAGAAGATGGATCAAGGCAGTTTGGTGTTCTGTTTGGACAATTTTGCTTAAAAGGAGAGTACAGATTTTCTGTTGATTTTCTTGAGGGTGGCGGCAGGCTGCAGATTGCGTGGCCCTCATTAAAAGGGGGAAGAGGCCAGCTGAACAGTCGAGTTCAGTTCTGTGCGGATTAAATTTCAATTCCTTTTTCTTTGTTTGTCATTGCACATATACTAACTGCCTTATTAATCTGTTTTTCAGGAGCCCCGTTGGGGGAAGGAGAATGATGGCGACAGAGTGGTGGGCACAGATGAAGAAGATGACTCAAGACAGATGAAGATGACTCAAGACAGATGAAGAAGATGAACCAAGCCAGAATGGTGGACACAGATGAAGAAGATGGATCAAGGCAGTTTGGTGTTCTGTTTGGACAATTTTGCTTAAAAGGAGAGTACAGATTTTCTGTTGATTTTCTTGAGGGTGGCGGCAGGCTGCAGATTGCGTGGCCCTCATTAAAAGGGGGAAGAGGCCAGCTGAACAGTCGAGTTCAGTTCCGTGCGGATTAAATTTCAATTCCTTTTTCTTTGTTTGTCATTGCACATATACTAACTGCCTTATTAATCTGTTTTTCAGGAGCCCCGTTGGGGGAAGGAGAATGGTGGCGACAGAATGGTGGGCACAGATGAAGAAGATGACTCAAGACAGATGAAGATGACTCAAGACAGATGAAGAAGATGAACCAAGCCAGAATGGTGGACACAGATGAAGAAGATGGATCAAGGCAGTTTGGTGTTCTGTTTGGACAATTTTGCTTAAAAGGAGAGTACAGATTTTCTGTTGATTTTCTTGAGGGTGGCGGCAGGCTGCAGATTGCGTGGCCCTCATTAAAAGAGGGAAGAGGCCAGCTGAACAGTCGAGTTCAGTTCCGTGCGGATTAAATTTCAATTCCTTTTTCTTTGTTTGTCATTGCACATATACTAACTGCCTTATTAATCTGTTTTTCAGGAGCCCCGTTGGGGGAAGGAGAATGGTGGCGACAGAATGGTGGGCACAGATGAAGAAGATGACTCAAGACAGATGAAGATGACTCAAGACAGATGAAGAAGATGAACCAAGCCAGAATGGTGGACACAGATGAAGAAGATGGATCAAGGCAGTTTGGTGTTCTGTTTGGACAATTTTGCTTAAAAGGAGAGTACAGATTTTCTGTTGATTTTCTTGAGGGTGGCGGCAGGCTGCAGATTGCGTGGCCCTCATTAAAAGGGGGAAGAGGCCAGCTGAACAGTCGAGTTCAGTTCCGTGCGGATTAAATTTCAATTCCTTTTTCTTTGTTTGTCATTGCATATATACTAACTGCCTTATTAATCTGTTTTTCAGGAGCCCCGTTGGGGGAAGGAGAATGGTGGCGACAGAATGGTGGGCACAGATGAAGAAGATGACTCAAGACAGATGAAGATGACTCAAGACAGATGAAGAAGATGAACCAAGCCAGAATGGTGGACACAGATGAAGAAGATGGATCAAGGCAGTTTGGTGTTCTGTTTGGACAATTTTGCTTAAAAGGAGAGTACAGATTTTCTGTTGATTTTCTTGAGGGTGGCGACAGGCTGCAGATTGCGTGGCCCTCATTAAAAGGGGGAAGAGGCCAGCTGAACAGTCGAGTTCAGTTCTGTGCGGATTAAATTTCAATTCCTTTTTCTTTGTTTGTCATTGCACATATACTAACTGCCTTATTAATCTGTTTTTCAGGAGCCCCGTTGGGGGAAGGAGAATGATGGCGACAGAGTGGTGGGCACAGATGAAGAAGATGACTCAAGACAGATGAAGATGACTCAAGACAGATGAAGAAGATGAACCAAGCCAGAATGGTGGACACAGATGAAGAAGATGGATCAAGGCAGTTTGGTGTTCTGTTTGGACAATTTTGCTTAAAAGGAGAGTACAGATTTTCTGTTGATTTTCTTGAGGGTGGCGGCAGGCTGCAGATTGCGTGGCCCTCATTAAAAGGGGGAAGAGGCCAGCTGAACAGTCGAGTTCAGTTCCGTGCGGATTAAATTTCAATTCCTTTTTCTTTGTTTGTCATTGCACATATACTAACTGCCTTATTAATCTGTTTTTCAGGAGCCCCGTTGGGGGAAGGAGAATGGTGGCGACAGAATGGTGGGCACAGATGAAGAAGATGACTCAAGACAGATGAAGATGACTCAAGACAGATGAAGAAGATGAACCAAGCCAGAATGGTGGACACAGATGAAGAAGATGGATCAAGGCAGTTTGGTGTTCTGTTTGGACAATTTTGCTTAAAAGGAGAGTACAGATTTTCTGTTGATTTTCTTGAGGGTGGCGGCAGGCTGCAGATTGCGTGGCCCTCATTAAAAGGGGGAAGAGGCCAGCTGAACAGTCGAGTTCAGTTCCGTGCGGATTAAATTTCAATTCCTTTTTCTTTGTTTGTCATTGCACATATACTAACTGCCTTATTAATCTGTTTTTCAGGAGCCCCGTTGGGGGAAGGAGAATGGTGGCGACAGAATGGTGGGCACAGATGAAGAAGATGACTCAAGACAGATGAAGATGACTCAAGACAGATGAAGAAGATGAACCAAGCCAGAATGGTGGACACAGATGAAGAAGATGGATCAAGGCAGTTTGGTGTTCTGTTTGGACAATTTTGCTTAAAAGGAGAGTACAGATTTTCTGTTGATTTTCTTGAGGGTGGCGGCAGGCTGCAGATTGCGTGGCCCTCATTAAAAGGGGGAAGAGGCCAGCTGAACAGTCGAGTTCAGTTCCGTGCGGATTAAATTTCAATTCCTTTTTCTTTGTTTGTCATTGCACATATACTAACTGCCTTATTAATCTGTTTTTCAGGAGCCCCGTTGGGGGAAGGAGAATGGTGGCGACAGAATGGTGGGCACAGATGAAGAAGATGACTCAAGACAGATGAAGATGACTCAAGACAGATGAAGAAGATGTACCAAGCCAGAATGGTGGACACAGATGAAGAAGATGGATCAAGGCAGTTTGGTGTTCTGTTTGGACAATTTTGCTTAAAAGGAGAGTACAGATTTTCTGTTGATTTTCTTGAGGGTGGCGGCAGGCTGCAGATTGCGTGGCCCTCATTAAAAGGGGGAAGAGGCCAGCTGAACAGTCGAGTTCAGTTCCGTGCGGATTAAATTTCAATTCCTTTTTCTTTGTTTGTCATTGCACATATACTAACTGCCTTATTAATCTGTTTTTCAGGAGCCCCGTTGGGGGAAGGAGAATGGTGGCGACAGAATGGTGGGCACAGATGAAGAAGATGACTCAAGACAGATGAAGATGACTCAAGACAGATGAAGAAGATGAACCAAGCCAGAATGGTGGACACAGATGAAGAAGATGGATCAAGGCAGTTTGGTGTTCTGTTTGGACAATTTTGCTTAAAAGGAGAGTACAGATTTTCTGTTGATTTTCTTGAGGGTGGCGGCAGGCTGCAGATTGCGTGGCCCTCATTAAAAGGGGGAAGAGGCCAGCTGAACAGTCGAGTTCAGTTCCGTGCGGATTAAATTTCAATTCCTTTTTCTTTGTTTGTCATTGCACATATACTAACTGCCTTATTAATCTGTTTTTCAGGAGCCCCGTTGGGGGAAGGAGAATGGTGGCGACAGAATGGTGGGCACAGATGAAGAAGATGACTCAAGACAGATGAAGATGACTCAAGACAGATGAAGAAGATGAACCAAGCCAGAATGGTGGACACAGATGAAGAAGATGGATCAAGGCAGTTTGGTGTTCTGTTTGGACAATTTTGCTTAAAAGGAGAGTACAGATTTTCTGTTGATTTTCTTGAGGGTGGCGGCAGGCTGCAGATTGCGTGGCCCTCATTAAAAGGGGGAAGAGGCCAGCTGAACAGTCGAGTTCAGTTCCGTGCGGATTAAATTTCAATTCCTTTTTCTTTGTTTGTCATTGCACATATACTAACTGCCTTATTAATCTGTTTTTCAGGAGCCCCGTTGGGGGAAGGAGAATGGTGGCGACAGAATGGTGGGCACAGATGAAGAAGATGACTCAAGACTGATGAAGATGACTCAAGACAGATGAAGAAGATGAACCAAGCCAGAATGGTGGACACAGATGAAGAAGATGGATCAAGGCAGTTTGGTGTTCTGTTTGGACAATTTTGCTTAAAAGGAGAGTACAGATTTTCTGTTAATTTTCTTGAGGGTGGCGGCAGGCTGCAGATTGCGTGGCCCTCATTAAAAGGGGGAAGAGGCCAGCTGAACAGTCGAGTTCAGTTCCGTGCGGATTAAATTTCAATTCCTTTTTCTTTGTTTGTCATTGCACATATACTAACTGCCTTATTAATCTGTTTTTCAGGAGCCCCGTTGGGGGAAGGAGAATGGTGGCGACAGAATGGTGGGCACAGATGAAGAAGATGACTCAAGACAGATGAAGAAGATGAACCAAGCCAGAATGGTGGACACAGATGAAGAAGATGGATCAAGGCAGTTTGGTGTTCTGTTTGGACAATTTTGCTTAAAAGGAGAGTACAGATTTTCTGTTGATTTTCTTGAGGGTGGCGGCAGGCTGCAGATTGCGTGGCCCTCATTAAAAGGGGGAAGAGGCCAGCTGAACAGTCGAGTTCAGTTCCGTGCGGATTAAATTTCAATTCCTTTTTCTTTGTTTGTCATTGCACATATACTAACTGCCTTATTAATCTGTTTTTCAGGAGCCCCGTTGGGGGAAGGAGAATGGTGGCGACAGAATGGTGGGCACAGATGAAGAAGATGACTCAAGACAGATGAAGATGACTCAAGACAGATGAAGAAGATGAACCAAGCCAGAATGGTGGACACAGATGAAGAAGATGGATCAATGCAGTTTGGTGTTCTGTTTGGACAATTTTGCTTAAAAGGAGAGTACAGATTTTCTGTTGATTTTCTTGAGGGTGGCGGCAGGCTGCAGATTGCGTGGCCCTCATTAAAAGAGGGAAGAGGCCAGCTGAACAGTCGAGTTCAGTTCCGTGCGGATTAAATTTCAATTCCTTTTTCTTTGTTTGTCATTGCACATATACTAACTGCCTTATTAATCTGTTTTTCAGGAGCCCCGTTGGGGGAAGGAGAATGGTGGCGACAGAATGGTGGGCACAGATGAAGAAGATGACTCAAGACAGATGAAGATGACTCAAGACAGATGAAGAAGATGAACCAAGCCAGAATGGTGGACACAGATGAAGAAGATGGATCAAGGCAGTTTGGTGTTCTGTTTGGACAATTTTGCTTAAAAGGAGAGTACAGATTTTCTGTTGATTTTCTTGAGGGTGGCGGCAGGCTGCAGATTGCGTGGCCCTCATTAAAAGGGGGAAGAGGCCAGCTGAACAGTCGAGTTCAGTTCCGTGCGGATTAAATTTCAATTCCTTTTTCTTTGTTTGTCATTGCACATATACTAACTGCCTTATTAATCTGTTTTTCAGGAGCCCCGTTGGGGGAAGGAGAATGGTGGCGACAGAATGGTGGGCACAGATGAAGAAGATGACTCAAGACAGATGAAGATGACTCAAGACAGATGAAGAAGATGAACCAAGCCAGAATGGTGGACACAGATGAAGAAGATGGATCAAGGCAGTTTGGTGTTCTGTTTGGACAATTTTGCTTAAAAGGAGAGTACAGATTTTCTGTTGATTTTCTTGAGGGTGGCGGCAGGCTGCAGATTGCGTGGCCCTCATTAAAAGGGGGAAGAGGCCAGCTGAACAGTCGAGTTCAGTTCTGTGCGGATTAAATTTCAATTCCTTTTTCTTTGTTTGTCATTGCACATATACTAACTGCCTTATTAATCTGTTTTTCAGGAGCCCCGTTGGGGGAAGGAGAATGATGGCGACAGAGTGGTGGGCACAGATGAAGAAGATGACTCAAGACAGATGAAGATGACTCAAGACAGATGAAGAAGATGAACCAAGCCAGAATGGTGGACACAGATGAAGAAGATGGATCAAGGCAGTTTGGTGTTCTGTTTGGACAATTTTGCTTAAAAGGAGAGTACAGATTTTCTGTTGATTTTCTTGAGGGTGGCGGCAGGCTGCAGATTGCGTGGCCCTCATTAAAAGGGGGAAGAGGCCAGCTGAACAGTCGAGTTCAGTTCCGTGCGGATTAAATTTCAATTCCTTTTTCTTTGTTTGTCATTGCACATATACTAACTGCCTTATTAATCTGTTTTTCAGGAGCCCCGTTGGGGGAAGGAGAATGGTGGCGACAGAATGGTGGGCACAGATGAAGAAGATGACTCAAGACAGATGAAGATGACTCAAGACAGATGAAGAAGATGAACCAAGCCAGAATGGTGGACACAGATGAAGAAGATGGATCAAGGCAGTTTGGTGTTCTGTTTGGACAATTTTGCTTAAAAGGAGAGTACAGATTTTCTGTTGATTTTCTTGAGGGTGGCGGCAGGCTGCAGATTGCGTGGCCCTCATTAAAAGGGGGAAGAGGCCAGCTGAACAGTCGAGTTCAGTTCCGTGCGGATTAAATTTCAATTCCTTTTTCTTTGTTTGTCATTGCACATATACTAACTGCCTTATTAATCTGTTTTTCAGGAGCCCCGTTGGGGGAAGGAGAATGGTGGCGACAGAATGGTGGGCACAGATGAAGAAGATGACTCAAGACAGATGAAGATGACTCAAGACAGATGAAGAAGATGAACCAAGCCAGAATGGTGGACACAGATGAAGAAGATGGATCAAGGCAGTTTGGTGTTCTGTTTGGACAATTTTGCTTAAAAGGAGAGTACAGATTTTCTGTTGATTTTCTTGAGGGTGGCGGCAGGCTGCAGATTGCGTGGCCCTCATTAAAAGGGGGAAGAGGCCAGCTGAACAGTCGAGTTCAGTTCCGTGCGGATTAAATTTCAATTCCTTTTTCTTTGTTTGTCATTGCACATATACTAACTGCCTTATTAATCTGTTTTTCAGGAGCCCCGTTGGGGGAAGGAGAATGGTGGCGACAGAATGGTGGGCACAGATGAAGAAGATGACTCAAGACAGATGAAGATGACTCAAGACAGATGAAGAAGATGAACCAAGCCAGAATGGTGGACACAGATGAAGAAGATGGATCAAGGCAGTTTGGTGTTCTGTTTGGACAATTTTGCTCAAAAGGAGAGTACAGATTTTCTGTTGATTTTCTTGAGGGTGGCGGCAGGCTGCAGATTGCGTGGCCCTCATTAAAAGGGGGAAGAGGCCAGCTGAACAGTCGAGTTCAGTTCCGTGCGGATTAAATTTCAATTCCTTTTTCTTTGTTTGTCATTGCACATATACTAACTGCCTTATTAATCTGTTTTTCAGGAGCCCCGTTGGGGGAAGGAGAATGGTGGCGACAGAATGGTGGGCACAGATGAAGAAGATGACTCAAGACAGATGAAGATGACTCAAGACAGATGAAGAAGATGAACCAAGCCAGAATGGTGGACACAGATGAAGAAGATGGATCAAGGCAGTTTGGTGTTCTGTTTGGACAATTTTGCTTAAAAGGAGAGTACAGATTTTCTGCCTTATTAATCTGTTTTTCAGGAGCCCCGTTGGGGGAAGGAGAATGGTGGCGACAGAATGGTGGGCACAGATGAAGAAGATGACTCAAGACAGATGAAGATGACTCAAGACAGATGAAGAAGATGAACCAAGCCAGAATGGTGGACACAGATGAAGAAGATGGATCAAGGCAGTTTGGTGTTCTGTTTGGACAATTTTGCTCAAAAGGAGAGTACAGATTTTCTGTTGATTTTCTTGAGGGTGGCGGCAGGCTGCAGATTGCGTGGCCCTCATTAAAAGGGGGAAGAGGCCAGCTGAACAGTCGAGTTCAGTTCCGTGCGGATTAAATTTCAATTCCTTTTTCTTTGTTTGTCATTGCACATATACTAACTGCCTTATTAATCTGTTTTTCAGGAGCCCCGTTGGGGGAAGGAGAATGGTGGCGACAGAATGGTGGGCACAGATGAAGAAGATGACTCAAGACAGATGAAGATGACTCAAGACAGATGAAGAAGATGAACCAAGCCAGAATGGTGGACACAGATGAAGAAGATGGATCAAGGCAGTTTGGTGTTCTGTTTGGACAATTTTGCTTAAAAGGAGAGTACAGATTTTCTGTTGATTTTCTTGAGGGTGGCGGCAGGCTGCAGATTGCGTGGCCCTCATTAAAAGGGGGAAGAGGCCAGCTGAACAGTCGAGTTCAGTTCCGTGCGGATTAAATTTCAATTCCTTTTTCTTTGTTTGTCATTGCACATATACTAACTGCCTTATTAATCTGTTTTTCAGGAGCCCCGTTGGGGGAAGGAGAATGGTGGCGACAGAATGGTGGGCACAGATGAAGAAGATGACTCAAGACAGATGAAGATGACTCAAGACAGATGAAGAAGATGAACCAAGCCAGAATGGTGGACACAGATGAAGAAGATGGATCAAGGCAGTTTGGTGTTCTGTTTGGACAATTTTGCTTAAAAGGAGAGTACAGATTTTCTGTTGATTTTCTTGAGGGTGACGGCAGGCTGCAGATTGCGTGGCCCTCATTAAAAGGGGGAAGAGGCCAGCTGAACAGTCGAGTTCAGTTCCGTGCGGATTAAATTTCAATTCCTTTTTCTTTGTTTGTCATTGCACATATACTAACTGCCTTATAAATCTGTTTTTCAGGAGCCCCGTTGGGGGAAGGAGAATGGTGGCGACAGAATGGTGGGCACAGATGAAGAAGATGACTCAAGACAGATGAAGATGACTCAAGACAGATGAAGAAGATGAACCAAGCCAGAATGGTGGACACAGATGAAGAAGATGGATCAAGGCAGTTTGGTGTTCTGTTTGGACAATTTTGCTTAAAAGGAGAGTACAGATTTTCTGTTGATTTTCTTGAGGGTGGCGGCAGGCTGCAGATTGCGTGGCCCTCATTAAAAGGGGGAAGAGGCCAGCTGAACAGTCGAGTTCAGTTCCGTGCGGATTAAATTTCAATTCCTTTTTCTTTGTTTGTCATTGCACATATACTAACTGCCTTATTAATCTGTTTTTCAGGAGCCCCGTTGGGGGAAGGAGAATGGTGGCGACAGAATGGTGGGCACAGATGAAGAAGATGACTCAAGACAGATGAAGATGACTCAAGACAGATGAAGAAGATGAACCAAGCCAGAATGGTGGACACAGATGAAGAAGATGGATCAAGGCAGTTTGGTGTTCTGTTTGGACAATTTTGCTTAAAAGGAGAGTACAGATTTTCTGTTGATTTTCTTGAGGGTGGCGGCAGGCTGCAGATTGCGTGGCCCTCATTAAAAGGGGGAAGAGGCCAGCTGAACAGTCGAGTTCAGTTCCGTGCGGATTAAATTTCAATTCCTTTTTCTTTGTTTGTCATTGCACATATACTAACTGCCTTATTAATCTGTTTTTCAGGAGCCCCGTTGGGGGAAGGAGAATGGTGGCGACAGAATGGTGGGCACAGATGAAGAAGATGACTCAAGACAGATGAAGATGACTCAAGACAGATGAAGATGACTCAAGACAGATGAAGAAGATGAACCAAGCCAGAATGGTGGACACAGATGAAGAAGATGGATCAAGGCAGTTTGGTGTTCTGTTTGGACAATTTTGCGTAAAAGGAGAGTACAGATTTTCTGTTGATTTTCTTGAGGGTGGCAGCAGGCTGCAGATTGCGTGGCCCTCATTAAAAGGGGGAAGAGGCCAGCTGAACAGTCGAGTTCAGTTCCGTGCGGATTAAATTTCAATTCCTTTTTCTTTGTTTGTCATTGCACATATACTAACTGCCTTATTAATCTGTTTTTCAGGAGCCCCATTGGGGGAAGGAGAATGGTGGCGACAGAATGGTGGGCACAGATGAAGAAGATAACTCAAGACAGATGAAGATGACTCAAGACAGATGAAGAAGATGAACCAAGCCAGAATGGTGGACACAGATGAAGAAGATGGATCAAGGCAGTTTGGTGTTCTGTTTGGACAATTTTGCTCAAAAGGAGAGTACAGATTTTCTGTTGATTTTCTTGAGGGTGGCGGCAGGCTGCAGATTGCGTGGCCCTCATTAAAAGGGGGAAGAGGCCAGCTGAACAGTCGAGTTCAGTTCCGTGCGGATTAAATTTCAATTCCTTTTTCTTTGTTTGTCATTGCACATATACTAACTGCCTTATTAATCTGTTTTTCAGGAGCCCCGTTGGGGGAAGGAGAATGGTGGCGACAGAATGGTGGGCACAGATGAAGAAGATGACTCAAGACAGATGAAGATGACTCAAGACAGATGAAGAAGATGAACCAAGCCAGAATGGTGGACACAGATGAAGAAGATGGATCAAGGCAGTTTGGTGTTCTGTTTGGACAATTTTGCTTAAAAGGAGAGTACAGATTTTCTGTTGATTTTCTTGAGGGTGGCGGCAGGCTGCAGATTGCGTGTCCCTCATTAAAAGGGGGAAGAGGCCAGCTGAACAGTCGAGTTCAGTTCTGTGCGGATTAAATTTCAATTCCTTTTTCTTTGTTTGTCATTGCACATATACTAACTGCCTTATTAATCTGTTTTTCAGGAGCCCCGTTGGGGGAAGGAGAATGGTGGCGACAGAGTGGTGGGCACAGATGAAGAAGATGACTCAAGACAGATGAAGATGACTCAAGACAGATGAAGAAGATGAACCAAGCCAGAATGGTGGACACAGATGAAGAAGATGGATCAAGGCAGTTTGGTGTTCTGTTTTGACAATTTTGCTTAAAAGGAGAGTACAGATTTTCTGTTGATTTTCTTGAGGGTGACGGCAGGCTGCAGATTGCGTGGCCCTCATTAAAAGGGGGAAGAGGCCAGCTGAACAGTCGAGTTCAGTTCCGTGCGGATTAAATTTCAATTCCTTTTTCTTTGTTTGTCATTGCACATATACTAACTGCCTTATTAATCTGTTTTTCAGGAGCCCCGTTGGGGGAAGGAGAATGGTGGCGACAGAATGGTGGGCACAGATGAAGAAGATGACTCAAGACAGATGAAGATGACTCAAGACAGATGAAGAAGATGAACCAAGCCAGAATGGTGGACACAGATGAAGAAGATGGATCAAGGCAGTTTGGTGTTCTGTTTGGACAATTTTGCTTAAAAGGAGAGTACAGATTTTCTGTTGATTTTCTTGAGGGTGGCGGCAGGCTGCAGATTGCGTGGCCCTCATTAAAAGGGGGAAGAGGCCAGCTGAACAGTCGAGTTCAGTTCCGTGCGGATTAAATTTCAATTCCTTTTTCTTTGTTTGTCATTGCACATATACTAACTGCCTTATTAATCTGTTTTTCAGGAGCCCCGTTGGGGGAAGGAGAATGGTGGCGACAAAATGGTGGGCACAGATGAAGAAGATGACTCAAGACAGATGAAGATGACTCAAGACAGATGAAGAAGATGAACCAAGCCAGAATGGTGGACACAGATGAAGAAGATGGATCAAGGCAGTTTGGTGTTCTGTTTGGACAATTTTGCTTAAAAGGAGAGTACAGATTTTCTGTTGATTTTCTTGAGGGTGGCGGCAGGCTGCAGATTGCGTGGCCCTCATTAAAAGGGGGAAGAGGCCAGCTGAACAGTCGAGTTCAGTTCCGTGCGGATTAAATTTCAATTCCTTTTTCTTTGTTTGTCATTGCACATATACTAACTGCCTTATTAATCTGTTTTTCAGGAGCCCCGTTGGGGGAAGGAGAATGGTGGCGACAGAATGGTGGGCACAGATGAAGAAGATGACTCAAGACAGATGAAGATGACTCAAGACAGATGAAGAAGATGAACCAAGCCAGAATGGTGGACACAGATGAAGAAGATGGATCAAGGCAGTTTGGTGTTCTGTTTGGACAATTTTGCTCAAAAGGAGAGTACAGATTTTCTGTTGATTTTCTTGAGGGTGGCGGCAGGCTGCAGATTGCGTGGCCCTCATTAAAAGGGGGAAGAGGCCAGCTGAACAGTCGAGTTCAGTTCCGTGCGGATTAAATTTCAATTCCTTTTTCTTTGTTTGTCATTGCACATATACTAACTGCCTTATTAATCTGTTTTTCAGGAGCCCCGTTGGGGGAAGGAGAATGGTGGCGACAGAATGGTGGGCACAGATGAAGAAGATGACTCAAGACAGATGAAGATGACTCAAGACAGATGAAGAAGATGAACCAAGCCAGAATGGTGGACACAGATGAAGAAGATGGATCAAGGCAGTTTGGTGTTCTGTTTGGACAATTTTGCTTAAAAGGAGAGTACAGATTTTCTGTTGATTTTCTTGAGGGTGGCGGCAGGCTGCAGATTGCGTGGCCCTCATTAAAAGGGGGAAGAGGCCAGCTGAACAGTCGAGTTCAGTTCCGTGCGGATTAAATTTCAATTCCTTTTTCTTTGTTTGTCATTGCACATATACTAACTGCCTTATTAATCTGTTTTTCAGGAGCCCCGTTGGGGGAAGGAGAATGGTGGCGACAGAATGGTGGGCACAGATGAAGAAGATGACTCAAGACAGATGAAGATGACTCAAGACAGATGAAGAAGATGAACCAAGCCAGAATGGTGGACACAGATGAAGAAGATGGATCAAGGCAGTTTGGTGTTCTGTTTGGACAATTTTGCTTAAAAGGAGAGTACAGATTTTCTGTTGATTTTCTTGAGGGTGGCGGCAGACTGCAGACTGCGTGGCCCTCATTAAAAGGGGGAAGAGGCCAGCTGAACAGTCGAGTTCAGTTCCGTGCGGATTAAATTTCAATTCCTTTTTCTTTGTTTGTCATTGCACATATACTAACTGCCTTATTAATCTGTTTTTCAGGAGCCCCGTTGGGGGAAGGAGAATGGTGGCGACAGAATGGTGGGCACAGATGAAGAAGATGACTCAAGACAGATGAAGAAGATGAACCAAGCCAGAATGGTGGACACAGATGAAGAAGATGGATCAAGGCAGTTTGGTGTTCTGTTTGGACAATTTTGCTTAAAAGGAGAGTACAGATTTTCTGTTGATTTTCTTGAGGGTGGCGGCAGGCTGCAGATTGCGTGGCCCTCATTAAAAGGGGGAAGAGGCCAGCTGAACAGTCGAGTTCAGTTCTGTGCGGATTAAATTTCAATTCCTTTTTCTTTGTTTGTCATTGCACATATACTAACTGCCTTATTAATCTGTTTTTCAGGAGCCCCGTTGGGGAAAGGAGAATGGTGGCGACAGAGTGGTGGGCACAGATGAAGAAGATGACTCAAGACAGATGAAGATGACTCAAGACAGATGAAGAAGATGAACCAAGCCAGAATGGTGGACACAGATGAAGAAGATGGATCAAGGCAGTTTGGTGTTCTGTTTGGACAATTTTGCTTAAAGGGAGAGTACAGATTTTCTGTTGATTTTCTTGAGGGTGGCGGCAGGCTGCAGATTGCGTGGCCCTCATTAAAAGGGGGAAGAGGCCAGCTGAACAGTCGAGTTCAGTTCCGTGCGGATTAAATTTCAATTCCTTTTTCTTTGTTTGTCATCGCACATATACTAACTGCCTTATTAATCTGTTTTTCAGGAGCCCCGTTGGGGGAAGGAGAATGGTGGCGACAGAATGGTGGGCACAGATGAAGAAGATGACTCAAGACAGATGAAGATGACTCAAGACAGATGAAGAAGATGAACCAAGCCAGAATGGTGGACACAGATGAAGAAGATGGATCAAGGCAGTTTGGTGTTCTGTTTGGACAATTTTGCTTAAAAGGAGAGTACAGATTTTCTGTTGATTTTCTTGAGGGTGGCGGCAGGCTGCAGATTGCGTGGCCCTCATTAAAAGGGGGAAGAGGCCAGCTGAACAGTCGAGTTCAGTTCCGTGCGGATTAAATTTCAATTCCTTTTTCTTTGTTTGTCATTGCACATATACTAACTGCCTTATTAATCTGTTTTTCAGGAGCCCCGTTGGGGGAAGGAGAATGGTGGCGACAGAATGGTGGGCACAGATGAAGAAGATGACTCAAGACAGATGAAGAAGATGAACCAAGCCAGAATGGTGGACACAGATGAAGAAGATGGATCAAGGCAGTTTGGTGTTCTGTTTGGACAATTTTGCTTAAAAGGAGAGTACAGATTTTCTGTTGATTTTCTTGAGGGTGGCGGCAGGCTGCAGATTGCGTGGCCCTCATTAAAAGGGGGAAGAGGCCAGCTGAACAGTCGAGTTCAGTTCCGTGCGGATTAAATTTCAATTCCTTTTTCTTTGTTTGTCATTGCACATATACTAACTGCCTTATTAATCTGTTTTTCAGGAGCCCCGTTGGGGGAAGGAGAATGGTGGCGACAGAATGGTGGGCACAGATGAAGAAGATGACTCAAGACAGATGAAGAAGATGAACCAAGCCAGAATGGTGGACACAGATGAAGAAGATGGATCAAGGCAGTTTGGTGTTCTGTTTGGACAATTTTGCTTAAAAGGAGAGTACAGATTTTCTGTTGATTTTCTTGAGGGTGGCGGCAGGCTGCAGATTGCGTGGCCCTCATTAAAAGGGGGAAGAGGCCAGCTGAACAGTCGAGTTCAGTTCCGTGCGGATTAAATTTCAATTCCTTTTTCTTTGTTTGTCATTGCACATATACTAACTGCCTTATTAATCTGTTTTTCAGGAGCCCCGTTGGGGGAAGGAGAATGGTGGCGACAGAATGGTGGGCACAGATGAAGAAGATGACTCAAGACAGATGAAGATGACTCAAGACAGATGAAGAAGATGAACCAAGCCAGAATGGTGGACACAGATGAAGAAGATGGATCAAGGCAGTTTGGTGTTCTGTTTGGACAATTTTGCTTAAAAGGAGAGTACAGATTTTCTGTTGATTTTCTTGAGGGTGGCGGCAGGCTGCAGATTGCGTGGCCCTCATTAAAAGAGGGAAGAGGCCAGCTGAACAGTCGAGTTCAGTTCCGTGCGGATTAAATTTCAATTCCTTTTTCTTTGTTTGTCATTGCACATATACTAACTGCCTTATTAATCTGTTTTTCAGGAGCCCCGTTGGGGGAAGGAGAATGGTGGCGACAGAATGGTGGGCACAGATGAAGAAGATGACTCAAGACAGATGAAGATGACTCAAGACAGATGAAGAAGATGAACCAAGCCAGAATGGTGGACACAGATGAAGAAGATGGATCAAGGCAGTTTGGTGTTCTGTTTGGACAATTTTGCTTAAAAGGAGAGTACAGATTTTCTGTTGATTTTCTTGAGGGTGGCGGCAGGCTGCAGATTGCGTGGCCCTCATTAAAAGGGGGAAGAGGCCAGCTGAACAGTCGAGTTCAGTTCTGTGCGGATTAAATTTCAATTCCTTTTTCTTTGTTTGTCATTGCACATATACTAACTGCCTTATTAATCTGTTTTTCAGGAGCCCCGTTGGGGGAAGGAGAATGGTGGCGACAGAGTGGTGGGCACAGATGAAGAAGATGACTCAAGACAGATGAAGATGACTCAAGACAGATGAAGAAGATGAACCAAGCCAGAATGGTGGACACAGATGAAGAAGATGGATCAAGGCAGTTTGGTGTTCTGTTTGTACAATTTTGCTTTAAAGGAGAGTACAGATTTTCTGTTGATTTTCTTGAGGGTGGCGGCAGGCTGCAGATTGCGTGGCCCTCATTAAAAGGGGGAAGAGGCCAGCTGAACAGTCGAGTTCAGTTCCGTGCGGATTAAATTTCAATTCCTTTTTCTTTGTTTGTCATTGCACATATACTAACTGCCTTATTAATCTGTTTTTCAGGAGCCCCGTTGGGGGAAGGAGAATGGTGGCGACAGAATGGTGGGCACAGATGAAGAAGATGACTCAAGACAGATGAAGATGACTCAAGACAGATGAAGAAGATGAACCAAGCCAGAATGGTGGACACAGATGAAGAAGATGGATCAAGGCAGTTTGGTGTTCTGTTTGGACAATTTTGCTTAAAAGGAGAGTACAGATTTTCTGTTGATTTTCTTGAGGGTGGCGGCAGGCTGCAGATTGCGTGGCCCTCATTAAAAGGGGGAAGAGGCCAGCTGAACAGTCGAGTTCAGTTCCGTGCGGATTAAATTTCAATTCCTTTTTCTTTGTTTGTCATTGCACATATACTAACTGCCTTATTAATCTGTTTTTCAGGAGCCCCGTTGGGGGAAGGAGAATGGTGGCGACAGAATGGTGGGCACAGATGAAGAAGATGACTCAAGACAGATGAAGAAGATGAACCAAGCCAGAATGGTGGACACAGATGAAGAAGATGGATCAAGGCAGTTTGGTGTTCTGTTTGGACAATTTTGCTTAAAAGGAGAGTACAGATTTTCTGTTGATTTTCTTGAGGGTGGCGGCAGGCTGCAGATTGCGTGGCCCTCATTAAAAGGGGGAAGAGGCCAGCTGAACAGTCGAGTTCAGTTCCGTGCGGATTAAATTTCAATTCCTTTTTCTTTGTTTGTCATTGCACATATACTAACTGCCTTATTAATCTGTTTTTCAGGAGCCCCGTTGGGGGAAGGAGAATGGTGGCGACAGAATGGTGGGCACAGATGAAGAAGATGACTCAAGACAGATGAAGAAGATGAACCAAGCCAGAATGGTGGACACAGATGAAGAAGATGGATCAAGGCAGTTTGGTGTTCTGTTTGGACAATTTTGCTTAAAAGGAGAGTACAGATTTTCTGTTGATTTTCTTGAGGGTGGCGGCAGGCTGCAGATTGCGTGGCCCTCATTAAAAGGGGGAAGAGGCCAGCTGAACAGTCGAGTTCAGTTCCGTGCGGATTAAATTTCAATTCCTTTTTCTTTGTTTGTCATTGCACATATACTAACTGCCTTATTAATCTGTTTTTCAGGAGCCCCGTTGGGGGAAGGAGAATGGTGGCGACAGAATGGTGGGCACAGATGAAGAAGATGACTCAAGACAGATGAAGATGACTCAAGACAGATGAAGAAGATGAACCAAGCCAGAATGGTGGACACAGATGAAGAAGATGGATCAAGGCAGTTTGGTGTTCTGTTTGGACAATTTTGCTTAAAAGGAGAGTACAGATTTTCTGTTGATTTTCTTGAGGGTGGCGGCAGACTGCAGACTGCGTGGCCCTCATTAAAAGGGGGAAGAGGCCAGCTGAACAGTCGAGTTCAGTTCCGTGCGGATTAAATTTCAATTCCTTTTTCTTTGTTTGTCATTGCACATATACTAACTGCCTTATTAATCTGTTTTTCAGGAGCCCCGTTGGGGGAAGGAGAATGGTGGCGACAGAATGGTGGGCACAGATGAAGAAGATGACTCAAGACAGATGAAGATGACTCAAGACAGATGAAGAAGATGAACCAAGCCAGAATGGTGGACACAGATGAAGAAGATGGATCAAGGCAGTTTGGTGTTCTGTTTGGACAATTTTGCTTAAAAGGAGAGTACAGATTTTCTGTTGATTTTCTTGAGGGTGGCGGCAGGCTGCAGATTGCGTGGCCCTCATTAAAAGGGGGAAGAGGCCAGCTGAACAGTCGAGTTCAGTTCCGTGCGGATTAAATTTCAATTCCTTTTTCTTTGTTTGTCATTGCACATATACTAACTGCCTTATTAATCTGTTTTTCAGGAGCCCCGTTGGGGGAAGGAGAATGGTGGCGACAGAATGGTGGGCACAGATGAAGAAGATGACTCAAGACAGATGAAGATGACTCAAGACAGATGAAGAAGATGAACCAAGCCAGAATGGTGGACACAGATGAAGAAGATGGATCAAGGCAGTTTGGTGTTCTGTTTGGACAATTTTGCTTAAAAGGAGAGTACAGATTTTCTGTTGATTTTCTTGAGGGTGGCGGCAGGCTGCAGATTGCGTGGCCCTCATTAAAAGGGGGAAGAGGCCAGCTGAACAGTCGAGTTCAGTTCCGTGCGGATTAAATTTCAATTCCTTTTTCTTTGTTTGTCATTGCACATATACTAACTGCCTTATTAATCTGTTTTTCAGGAGCCCCGTTGGGGGAAGGAGAATGGTGGCGACAGAATGGTGGGCACAGATGAAGAAGATGACTCAAGACAGATGAAGATGACTCAAGACAGATGAAGAAGATGAACCAAGCCAGAATGGTGGACACAGATGAAGAAGATGGATCAATGCAGTTTGGTGTTCTGTTTGGACAATTTTGCTTAAAAGGAGAGTACAGATTTTCTGTTGATTTTCTTGAGGGTGGCGGCAGGCTGCAGATTGCGTGGCCCTCATTAAAAGAGGGAAGAGGCCAGCTGAACAGTCGAGTTCAGTTCCGTGCGGATTAAATTTCAATTCCTTTTTCTTTGTTTGTCATTGCACATATACTAACTGCCTTATTAATCTGTTTTTCAGGAGCCCCGTTGGGGGAAGGAGAATGGTGGCGACAGAATGGTGGGCACAGATGAAGAAGATGACTCAAGACAGATGAAGATGACTCAAGACAGATGAAGAAGATGAACCAAGCCAGAATGGTGGACACAGATGAAGAAGATGGATCAAGGCAGTTTGGTGTTCTGTTTGGACAATTTTGCTTAAAAGGAGAGTACAGATTTTCTGTTGATTTTCTTGAGGGTGGCGGCAGGCTGCAGATTGCGTGGCCCTCATTAAAAGGGGGAAGAGGCCAGCTGAACAGTCGAGTTCAGTTCCGTGCGGATTAAATTTCAATTCCTTTTTCTTTGTTTGTCATTGCACATATACTAACTGCCTTATTAATCTGTTTTTCAGGAGCCCCGTTGGGGGAAGGAGAATGGTGGCGACAGAATGGTGGGCACAGATGAAGAAGATGACTCAAGACAGATGAAGAAGATGAACCAAGCCAGAATGGTGGACACAGATGAAGAAGATGGATCAAGGCAGTTTGGTGTTCTGTTTGGACAATTTTGCTTAAAAGGAGAGTACAGATTTTCTGTTGATTTTCTTGAGGGTGGCGGCAGGCTGCAGATTGCGTGGCCCTCATTAAAAGGGGGAAGAGGCCAGCTGAACAGTCGAGTTCAGTTCTGTGCGGATTAAATTTCAATTCCTTTTTCTTTGTTTGTCATTGCACATATACTAACTGCCTTATTAATCTGTTTTTCAGGAGCCCCGTTGGGGGAAGGAGAATGATGGCGACAGAGTGGTGGGCACAGATGAAGAAGATGACTCAAGACAGATGAAGATGACTCAAGACAGATGAAGAAGATGAACCAAGCCAGAATGGTGGACACAGATGAAGAAGATGGATCAAGGCAGTTTGGTGTTCTGTTTGGACAATTTTGCTTAAAAGGAGAGTACAGATTTTCTGTTGATTTTCTTGAGGGTGGCGGCAGGCTGCAGATTGCGTGGCCCTCATTAAAAGGGGGAAGAGGCCAGCTGAACAGTCGAGTTCAGTTCCGTGCGGATTAAATTTCAATTCCTTTTTCTTTGTTTGTCATTGCACATATACTAACTGCCTTATTAATCTGTTTTTCAGGAGCCCCGTTGGGGGAAGGAGAATGGTGGCGACAGAATGGTGGGCACAGATGAAGAAGATGACTCAAGACAGATGAAGATGACTCAAGACAGATGAAGAAGATGAACCAAGCCAGAATGGTGGACACAGATGAAGAAGATGGATCAAGGCAGTTTGGTGTTCTGTTTGGACAATTTTGCTTAAAAGGAGAGTACAGATTTTCTGTTGATTTTCTTGAGGGTGGCGGCAGGCTGCAGATTGCGTGGCCCTCATTAAAAGGGGGAAGAGGCCAGCTGAACAGTCGAGTTCAGTTCCGTGCGGATTAAATTTCAATTCCTTTTTCTTTGTTTGTCATTGCACATATACTAACTGCCTTATTAATCTGTTTTTCAGGAGCCCCGTTGGGGGAAGGAGAATGGTGGCGACAGAATGGTGGGCACAGATGAAGAAGATGACTCAAGACAGATGAAGATGACTCAAGACAGATGAAGAAGATGAACCAAGCCAGAATGGTGGACACAGATGAAGAAGATGGATCAAGGCAGTTTGGTGTTCTGTTTGGACAATTTTGCTTAAAAGGAGAGTACAGATTTTCTGTTGATTTTCTTGAGGGTGGCGGCAGGCTGCAGATTGCGTGGCCCTCATTAAAAGGGGGAAGAGGCCAGCTGAACAGTCGAGTTCAGTTCCGTGCGGATTAAATTTCAATTCCTTTTTCTTTGTTTGTCATTGCACATATACTAACTGCCTTATTAATCTGTTTTTCAGGAGCCCCGTTGGGGGAAGGAGAATGGTGGCGACAGAATGGTGGGCACAGATGAAGAAGATGACTCAAGACAGATGAAGATGACTCAAGACAGATGAAGAAGATGAACCAAGCCAGAATGGTGGACACAGATGAAGAAGATGGATCAAGGCAGTTTGGTGTTCTGTTTGGACAATTTTGCTCAAAAGGAGAGTACAGATTTTCTGTTGATTTTCTTGAGGGTGGCGGCAGGCTGCAGATTGCGTGGCCCTCATTAAAAGGGGGAAGAGGCCAGCTGAACAGTCGAGTTCAGTTCCGTGCGGATTAAATTTCAATTCCTTTTTCTTTGTTTGTCATTGCACATATACTAACTGCCTTATTAATCTGTTTTTCAGGAGCCCCGTTGGTGGAAGGAGAATGGTGGCGACAGAATGGTGGGCACAGATGAAGAAGATGACTCAAGACAGATGAAGATGACTCAAGACAGATGAAGAAGATGAACCAAGCCAGAATGGTGGACACAGATGAAGAAGATGGATCAAGGCAGTTTGGTGTTCTGTTTGGACAATTTTGCTTAAAAGGAGAGTACAGATTTTCTGTTGATTTTCTTGAGGGTGGCAGCAGGCTGCAGATTGCGTGGCCCTCATTAAAAGGGGGAAGAGGCCAGCTGAACAGTCGAGTTCAGTTCCGTGCGGATTAAATTTCAATTCCTTTTTCTTTGTTTGTCATTGCACATATACTAACTGCCTTATTAATCTGTTTTTCAGGAGCCCCGTTGGGGGAAGGAGAATGGTGGCGACAGAATGGTGGGCACAGATGAAGAAGATGACTCAAGACAGATGAAGATGACTCAAGACAGATGAAGAAGATGAACCAAGCCAGAATGGTGGACACAGATGAAGAAGATGGATCAAGGCAGTTTGGTGTTCTGTTTGGACAATTTTGCTCAAAAGGAGAGTACAGATTTTCTGTTGATTTTCTTGAGGGTGGCGGCAGGCTGCAGATTGCGTGGCCCTCATTAAAAGGGGGAAGAGGCCAGCTGAACAGTCGAGTTCAGTTCCGTGCGGATTAAATTTCAATTCCTTTTTCTTTGTTTGTCATTGCACATATACTAACTGCCTTATTAATCTGTTTTTCAGGAGCCCCGTTGGGGGAAGGAGAATGGTGGCGACAGAATGGTGGGCACAGATGAAGAAGATGACTCAAGACAGATGAAGATGACTCAAGACAGATGAAGAAGATGAACCAAGCCAGAATGGTGGACACAGATGAAGAAGATGGATCAAGGCAGTTTGGTGTTCTGTTTGGACAATTTTGCTTAAAAGGAGAGTACAGATTTTCTGTTGATTTTCTTGAGGGTGGCGGCAGGCTGCAGATTGCGTGGTTCTCATTAAAAGGGGGAAGAGGCCAGCTGAACAGTCGAGTTCAGTTCCGTGCGGATTAAATTTCAATTCCTTTTTCTTTGTTTGTCATTGCACATATACTAACTGCCTTATTAATCTGTTTTTCAGGAGCCCCGTTGGGGGAAGGAGAATGGTGGCGACAGAATGGTGGGCACAGATGAAGAAGATGACTCAAGACAGATGAAGATGACTCAAGACAGATGAAGAAGATGAACCAAGCCAGAATGGTGGACACAGATGAAGAAGATGGATCAAGGCAGTTTGGTGTTCTGTTTGGACAATTTTGCTCAAAAGGAGAGTACAGATTTTCTGTTGATTTTCTTGAGGGTGGCGGCAGGCTGCAGATTGCGTGGCCCTCATTAAAAGGGGGAAGAGGCCAGCTGAACAGTCGAGTTCAGTTCCGTGCGGATTAAATTTCAATTCCTTTTTCTTTGTTTGTCATTGCACATATACTAACTGCCTTATTAATCTGTTTTTCAGGAGCCCCGTTGGGGGAAGGAGAATGGTGGCGACAGAATGGTGGGCACAGATGAAGAAGATGACTCAAGACAGATGAAGATGACTCAAGACAGATGAAGAAGATGAACCAAGCCAGAATGGTGGACACAGATGAAGAAGATGGATCAAGGCAGTTTGGTGTTCTGTTTGGACAATTTTGCTTAAAAGGAGAGTACAGATTTTCTGTTGATTTTCTTGAGGGTGGCGGCAGGCTGCAGATTGCGTGGCCCTCATTAAAAGGGGGAAGAGGCCAGCTGAACAGTCGAGTTCAGTTCTGTGCGGATTAAATTTCAATTCCTTTTTCTTTGTTTGTCATTGCACATATACTAACTGCCTTATTAATCTGTTTTTCAGGAGCCCCGTTGGGGGAAGGAGAATGGTGGCGACAGAGTGGTGGGCACAGATGAAGAAGATGACTCAAGACAGATGAAGATGACTCAAGACAGATGAAGAAGATGAACCAAGCCAGAATGGTGGACACAGATGAAGAAGATGGATCAAGGCAGTTTGGTGTTCTGTTTGGACAATTTTGCTTAAAAGGAGAGTACAGATTTTCTGTTGATTTTCTTGAGGGTGACGGCAGGCTGCAGATTGCGTGGCCCTCATTAAAAGGGGGAAGAGGCCAGCTGAACAGTCGAGTTCAGTTCCGTGCGGATTAAATTTCAATTCCTTTTTCTTTGTTTGTCATTGCACATATACTAACTGCCTTATAAATCTGTTTTTCAGGAGCCCCGTTGGGGGAAGGAGAATGGTGGCGACAGAATGGTGGGCACAGATGAAGAAGATGACTCAAGACAGATGAAGATGACTCAAGACAGATGAAGAAGATGAACCAAGCCAGAATGGTGGACACAGATGAAGAAGATGGATCAAGGCAGTTTGGTGTTCTGTTTGGACAATTTTGCTTAAAAGGAGAGTACAGATTTTCTGTTGATTTTCTTGAGGGTGGCGGCAGGCTGCAGATTGCGTGGCCCTCATTAAAAGGGGGAAGAGGCCAGCTGAACAGTCGAGTTCAGTTCCGTGCGGATTAAATTTCAATTCCTTTTTCTTTGTTTGTCATTGCACATATACTAACTGCCTTATTAATCTGTTTTTCAGGAGCCCCGTTGGGGGAAGGAGAATGGTGGCGACAGAATGGTGGGCACAGATGAAGAAGATGACTCAAGACAGATGAAGATGACTCAAGACAGATGAAGAAGATGAACCAAGCCAGAATGGTGGACACAGATGAAGAAGATGGATCAAGGCAGTTTGGTGTTCTGTTTGGACAATTTTGCTTAAAAGGAGAGTACAGATTTTCTGTTGATTTTCTTGAGGGTGGCGGCAGGCTGCAGATTGCGTGGCCCTCATTAAAAGGGGGAAGAGGCCAGCTGAACAGTCGAGTTCAGTTCCGTGCGGATTAAATTTCAATTCCTTTTTCTTTGTTTGTCATTGCACATATACTAACTGCCTTATTAATCTGTTTTTCAGGAGCCCCGTTGGGGGAAGGAGAATGGTGGCGACAGAATGGTGGGCACAGATGAAGAAGATGACTCAAGACAGATGAAGATGACTCAAGACAGATGAAGAAGATGAACCAAGCCAGAATGGTGGACACAGATGAAGAAGATGGATCAAGGCAGTTTGGTGTTCTGTTTGGACAATTTTGCTTAAAAGGAGAGTACAGATTTTCTGTTGATTTTCTTGAGGGTGGCAGCAGGCTGCAGATTGCGTGGCCCTCATTAAAAGGGGGAAGAGGCCAGCTGAACAGTCGAGTTCAGTTCCGTGCGGATTAAATTTCAATTCCTTTTTCTTTGTTTGTCATTGCACATATACTAACTGCCTTATTAATCTGTTTTTCAGGAGCCCCGTTGGGGGAAGGAGAATGGTGGCGACAGAATGGTGGGCACAGATGAAGAAGATAACTCAAGACAGATGAAGATGACTCAAGACAGATGAAGAAGATGAACCAAGCCAGAATGGTGGACACAGATGAAGAAGATGGATCAAGGCAGTTTGGTGTTCTGTTTGGACAATTTTGCTCAAAAGGAGAGTACAGATTTTCTGTTGATTTTCTTGAGGGTGGCGGCAGGCTGCAGATTGCGTGGCCCTCATTAAAAGGGGGAAGAGGCCAGCTGAACAGTCGAGTTCAGTTCCGTGCGGATTAAATTTCAATTCCTTTTTCTTTGTTTGTCATTGCACATATACTAACTGCCTTATTAATCTGTTTTTCAGGAGCCCCGTTGGGGGAAGGAGAATGGTGGCGACAGAATGGTGGGCACAGATGAAGAAGATGACTCAAGACAGATGAAGATGACTCAAGACAGATGAAGAAGATGAACCAAGCCAGAATGGTGGACACAGATGAAGAAGATGGATCAAGGCAGTTTGGTGTTCTGTTTGGACAATTTTGCTTAAAAGGAGAGTACAGATTTTCTGTTGATTTTCTTGAGGGTGGCGGCAGGCTGCAGATTGCGTGGCCCTCATTAAAAGGGGGAAGAGGCCAGCTGAACAGTCGAGTTCAGTTCTGTGCGGATTAAATTTCAATTCCTTTTTCTTTGTTTGTCATTGCACATATACTAACTGCCTTATTAATCTGTTTTTCAGGAGCCCCGTTGGGGAAAGGAGAATGGTGGCGACAGAGTGGTGGGCACAGATGAAGAAGATGACTCAAGACAGATGAAGATGACTCAAGACAGATGAAGAAGATGAACCAAGCCAGAATGGTGGACACAGATGAAGAAGATGGATCAAGGCAGTTTGGTGTTCTGTTTGGACAATTTTGCTTAAAAGGAGAGTACAGATTTTCTGTTGATTTTCTTGAGGGTGGCGGCAGGCTGCAGATTGCGTGGCCCTCATTAAAAGGGGGAAGAGGCCAGCTGAACAGTCGAGTTCAGTTCCGTGCGGATTAAATTTCAATTCCTTTTTCTTTGTTTGTCATTGCACATATACTAACTGCCTTATTAATCTGTTTTTCAGGAGCCCCGTTGGGGGAAGGAGAATGGTGGCGACAGAATGGTGGGCACAGATGAAGAAGATGACTCAAGACAGATGAAGATGACTCAAGACAGATGAAGAAGATGAACCAAGCCAGAATGGTGGACACAGATGAAGAAGATGGATCAAGGCAGTTTGGTGTTCTGTTTGGACAATTTTGCTCAAAAGGAGAGTACAGATTTTCTGTTGATTTTCTTGAGGGTGGCGGCAGGCTGCAGATTGCGTGGCCCTCATTAAAAGGGGGAAGAGGCCAGCTGAACAGTCGAGTTCAGTTCCGTGCGGATTAAATTTCAATTCCTTTTTCTTTGTTTGTCATTGCACATATACTAACTGCCTTATTAATCTGTTTTTCAGGAGCCCCGTTGGGGGAAGGAGAATGGTGGCGACAGAATGGTGGGCACAGATGAAGAAGATGACTCAAGACAGATGAAGATGACTCAAGACAGATGAAGAAGATGAACCAAGCCAGAATGGTGGACACAGATGAAGAAGATGGATCAAGGCAGTTTGGTGTTCTGTTTGGACAATTTTGCTTAAAAGGAGAGTACAGATTTTCTGTTGATTTTCTTGAGGGTGGCGGCAGGCTGCAGATTGCGTGGTTCTCATTAAAAGGGGGAAGAGGCCAGCTGAACAGTCGAGTTCAGTTCCGTGCGGATTAAATTTCAATTCCTTTTTCTTTGTTTGTCATTGCACATATACTAACTGCCTTATTAATCTGTTTTTCAGGAGCCCCGTTGGGGGAAGGAGAATGGTGGCGACAGAATGGTGGGCACAGATGAAGAAGATGACTCAAGACAGATGAAGATGACTCAAGACAGATGAAGAAGATGAACCAAGCCAGAATGGTGGACACAGATGAAGAAGATGGATCAAGGCAGTTTGGTGTTCTGTTTGGACAATTTTGCTCAAAAGGAGAGTACAGATTTTCTGTTGATTTTCTTGAGGGTGGCGGCAGGCTGCAGATTGCGTGGCCCTCATTAAAAGGGGGAAGAGGCCAGCTGAACAGTCGAGTTCAGTTCCGTGCGGATTAAATTTCAATTCCTTTTTCTTTGTTTGTCATTGCACATATACTAACTGCCTTATTAATCTGTTTTTCAGGAGCCCCGTTGGGGGAAGGAGAATGGTGGCGACAGAATGGTGGGCACAGATGAAGAAGATGACTCAAGACAGATGAAGATGACTCAAGACAGATGAAGAAGATGAACCAAGCCAGAATGGTGGACACAGATGAAGAAGATGGATCAAGGCAGTTTGGTGTTCTGTTTGGACAATTTTGCTTAAAAGGAGAGTACAGATTTTCTGTTGATTTTCTTGAGGGTGGCGGCAGGCTGCAGATTGCGTGGCCCTCATTAAAAGGGGGAAGAGGCCAGCTGAACAGTCGAGTTCAGTTCTGTGCGGATTAAATTTCAATTCCTTTTTCTTTGTTTGTCATTGCACATATACTAACTGCCTTATTAATCTGTTTTTCAGGAGCCCCGTTGGGGGAAGGAGAATGGTGGCGACAGAGTGGTGGGCACAGATGAAGAAGATGACTCAAGACAGATGAAGATGACTCAAGACAGATGAAGAAGATGAACCAAGCCAGAATGGTGGACACAGATGAAGAAGATGGATCAAGGCAGTTTGGTGTTCTGTTTGGACAATTTTGCTTAAAAGGAGAGTACAGATTTTCTGTTGATTTTCTTGAGGGTGACGGCAGGCTGCAGATTGCGTGGCCCTCATTAAAAGGGGGAAGAGGCCAGCTGAACAGTCGAGTTCAGTTCCGTGCGGATTAAATTTCAATTCCTTTTTCTTTGTTTGTCATTGCACATATACTAACTGCCTTATAAATCTGTTTTTCAGGAGCCCCGTTGGGGGAAGGAGAATGGTGGCGACAGAATGGTGGGCACAGATGAAGAAGATGACTCAAGACAGATGAAGATGACTCAAGACAGATGAAGAAGATGAACCAAGCCAGAATGGTGGACACAGATGAAGAAGATGGATCAAGGCAGTTTGGTGTTCTGTTTGGACAATTTTGCTTAAAAGGAGAGTACAGATTTTCTGTTGATTTTCTTGAGGGTGGCGGCAGGCTGCAGATTGCGTGGCCCTCATTAAAAGGGGGAAGAGGCCAGCTGAACAGTCGAGTTCAGTTCCGTGCGGATTAAATTTCAATTCCTTTTTCTTTGTTTGTCATTGCACATATACTAACTGCCTTATTAATCTGTTTTTCAGGAGCCCCGTTGGGGGAAGGAGAATGGTGGCGACAGAATGGTGGGCACAGATGAAGAAGATGACTCAAGACAGATGAAGATGACTCAAGACAGATGAAGAAGATGAACCAAGCCAGAATGGTGGACACAGATGAAGAAGATGGATCAAGGCAGTTTGGTGTTCTGTTTGGACAATTTTGCTTAAAAGGAGAGTACAGATTTTCTGTTGATTTTCTTGAGGGTGGCGGCAGGCTGCAGATTGCGTGGCCCTCATTAAAAGGGGGAAGAGGCCAGCTGAACAGTCGAGTTCAGTTCCGTGCGGATTAAATTTCAATTCCTTTTTCTTTGTTTGTCATTGCACATATACTAACTGCCTTATTAATCTGTTTTTCAGGAGCCCCGTTGGGGGAAGGAGAATGGTGGCGACAGAATGGTGGGCACAGATGAAGAAGATGACTCAAGACAGATGAAGATGACTCAAGACAGATGAAGAAGATGAACCAAGCCAGAATGGTGGACACAGATGAAGAAGATGGATCAAGGCAGTTTGGTGTTCTGTTTGGACAATTTTGCTTAAAAGGAGAGTACAGATTTTCTGTTGATTTTCTTGAGGGTGGCAGCAGGCTGCAGATTGCGTGGCCCTCATTAAAAGGGGGAAGAGGCCAGCTGAACAGTCGAGTTCAGTTCCGTGCGGATTAAATTTCAATTCCTTTTTCTTTGTTTGTCATTGCACATATACTAACTGCCTTATTAATCTGTTTTTCAGGAGCCCCGTTGGGGGAAGGAGAATGGTGGCGACAGAATGGTGGGCACAGATGAAGAAGATAACTCAAGACAGATGAAGATGACTCAAGACAGATGAAGAAGATGAACCAAGCCAGAATGGTGGACACAGATGAAGAAGATGGATCAAGGCAGTTTGGTGTTCTGTTTGGACAATTTTGCTCAAAAGGAGAGTACAGATTTTCTGTTGATTTTCTTGAGGGTGGCGGCAGGCTGCAGATTGCGTGGCCCTCATTAAAAGGGGGAAGAGGCCAGCTGAACAGTCGAGTTCAGTTCCGTGCGGATTAAATTTCAATTCCTTTTTCTTTGTTTGTCATTGCACATATACTAACTGCCTTATTAATCTGTTTTTCAGGAGCCCCGTTGGGGGAAGGAGAATGGTGGCGACAGAATGGTGGGCACAGATGAAGAAGATGACTCAAGACAGATGAAGATGACTCAAGACAGATGAAGAAGATGAACCAAGCCAGAATGGTGGACACAGATGAAGAAGATGGATCAAGGCAGTTTGGTGTTCTGTTTGGACAATTTTGCTTAAAAGGAGAGTACAGATTTTCTGTTGATTTTCTTGAGGGTGGCGGCAGGCTGCAGATTGCGTGGCCCTCATTAAAAGGGGGAAGAGGCCAGCTGAACAGTCGAGTTCAGTTCTGTGCGGATTAAATTTCAATTCCTTTTTCTTTGTTTGTCATTGCACATATACTAACTGCCTTATTAATCTGTTTTTCAGGAGCCCCGTTGGGGAAAGGAGAATGGTGGCGACAGAGTGGTGGGCACAGATGAAGAAGATGACTCAAGACAGATGAAGATGACTCAAGACAGATGAAGAAGATGAACCAAGCCAGAATGGTGGACACAGATGAAGAAGATGGATCAAGGCAGTTTGGTGTTCTGTTTGGACAATTTTGCTTAAAAGGAGAGTACAGATTTTCTGTTGATTTTCTTGAGGGTGGCGGCAGGCTGCAGATTGCGTGGCCCTCATTAAAAGGGGGAAGAGGCCAGCTGAACAGTCGAGTTCAGTTCCGTGCGGATTAAATTTCAATTCCTTTTTCTTTGTTTGTCATTGCACATATACTAACTGCCTTATTAATCTGTTTTTCAGGAGCCCCGTTGGGGGAAGGAGAATGGTGGCGACAGAATGGTGGGCACAGATGAAGAAGATGACTCAAGACAGATGAAGATGACTCAAGACAGATGAAGAAGATGAACCAAGCCAGAATGGTGGACACAGATGAAGAAGATGGATCAAGGCAGTTTGGTGTTCTGTTTGGACAATTTTGCTTAAAAGGAGAGTACAGATTTTCTGTTGATTTTCTTGAGGGTGGCAGCAGGCTGCAGATTGCGTGGCCCTCATTAAAAGGGGGAAGAGGCCAGCTGAACAGTCGAGTTCAGTTCCGTGCGGATTAAATTTCAATTCCTTTTTCTTTGTTTGTCATTGCACATATACTAACTGCCTTATTAATCTGTTTTTCAGGAGCCCCGTTGGGGGAAGGAGAATGGTGGCGACAGAATGGTGGGCACAGATGAAGAAGATAACTCAAGACAGATGAAGATGACTCAAGACAGATGAAGAAGATGAACCAAGCCAGAATGGTGGACACAGATGAAGAAGATGGATCAAGGCAGTTTGGTGTTCTGTTTGGACAATTTTGCTCAAAAGGAGAGTACAGATTTTCTGTTGATTTTCTTGAGGGTGGCGGCAGGCTGCAGATTGCGTGGCCCTCATTAAAAGGGGGAAGAGGCCAGCTGAACAGTCGAGTTCAGTTCCGTGCGGATTAAATTTCAATTCCTTTTTCTTTGTTTGTCATTGCACATATACTAACTGCCTTATTAATCTGTTTTTCAGGAGCCCCGTTGGGGGAAGGAGAATGGTGGCGACAGAATGGTGGGCACAGATGAAGAAGATGACTCAAGACAGATGAAGATGACTCAAGACAGATGAAGAAGATGAACCAAGCCAGAATGGTGGACACAGATGAAGAAGATGGATCAAGGCAGTTTGGTGTTCTGTTTGGACAATTTTGCTTAAAAGGAGAGTACAGATTTTCTGTTGATTTTCTTGAGGGTGGCGGCAGGCTGCAGATTGCGTGTCCCTCATTAAAAGGGGGAAGAGGCCAGCTGAACAGTCGAGTTTAGTTCTGTGCGGATTAAATTTCAATTCCTTTTTCTTTGTTTGTCATTGCACATATACTAACTGCCTTATTAATCTGTTTTTCAGGAGCCCCGTTGGGGGAAGGAGAATGGTGGCGACAGAGTGGTGGGCACAGATGAAGAAGATGACTCAAGACAGATGAAGATGACTCAAGACAGATGAAGAAGATGAACCAAGCCAGAATGGTGGACACAGATGAAGAAGATGGATCAAGGCAGTTTGGTGTTCTGTTTGGACAATTTTGCTTAAAAGGAGAGTACAGATTTTCTGTTGATTTTCTTGAGGGTGACGGCAGGCTGCAGATTGCGTGGCCCTCATTAAAAGGGGGAAGAGGCCAGCTGAACAGTCGAGTTCAGTTCCGTGCGGATTAAATTTCAATTCCTTTTTCTTTGTTTGTCATTGCACATATACTAACTGCCTTATTAATCTGTTTTTCAGGAGCCCCGTTGGGGGAAGGAGAATGGTGGCGACAGAATGGTGGGCACAGATGAAGAAGATGACTCAAGACAGATGAAGATGACTCAAGACAGATGAAGAAGATGAACCAAGCCAGAATGGTGGACACAGATGAAGAAGATGGATCAAGGCAGTTTGGTGTTCTGTTTGGACAATTTTGCTTAAAAGGAGAGTACAGATTTTCTGTTGATTTTCTTGAGGGTGGCGGCAGGCTGCAGATTGCGTGGCCCTCATTAAAAGGGGGAAGAGGCCAGCTGAACAGTCGAGTTCAGTTCCGTGCGGATTAAATTTCAATTCCTTTTTCTTTGTTTGTCATTGCACATATACTAACTGCCTTATTAATCTGTTTTTCAGGAGCCCCGTTGGGGGAAGGAGAATGGTGGCGACAGAATGGTGGGCACAGATGAAGAAGATGACTCAAGACAGATGAAGATGACTCAAGACAGATGAAGAAGATGAACCAAGCCAGAATGGTGGACACAGATGAAGAAGATGGATCAAGGCAGTTTGGTGTTCTGTTTGGACAATTTTGCTTAAAAGGAGAGTACAGATTTTCTGTTGATTTTCTTGAGGGTGGCGGCAGGCTGCAGATTGCGTGGCCCTCATTAAAAGGGGGAAGAGGCCAGCTGAACAGTCGAGTTCAGTTCTGTGCGGATTAAATTTCAATTCCTTTTTCTTTGTTTGTCATTGCACATATACTAACTGCCTTATTAATCTGTTTTTCAGGAGCCCCGTTGGGGGAAGGAGAATGATGGCGACAGAGTGGTGGGCACAGATGAAGAAGATGACTCAAGACAGATGAAGATGACTCAAGACAGATGAAGAAGATGAACCAAGCCAGAATGGTGGACACAGATGAAGAAGATGGATCAAGGCAGTTTGGTGTTCTGTTTGGACAATTTTGCTTAAAAGGAGAGTACAGATTTTCTGTTGATTTTCTTGAGGGTGGCGGCAGGCTGCAGATTGCGTGGCCCTCATTAAAAGGGGGAAGAGGCCAGCTGAACAGTTGAGTTCAGTTCCGTGCGGATTAAATTTCAATTCCTTTTTCTTTGTTTGTCATTGCACATATACTAACTGCCTTATTAATCTGTTTTTCAGGAGCCCCGTTGGGGGAAGGAGAATGGTGGCGACAGAATGGTGGGCACAGATGAAGAAGATGACTCAAGACAGATGAAGATGACTCAAGACAGATGAAGAAGATGAACCAAGCCAGAATGGTGGACACAGATGAAGAAGATGGATCAAGGCAGTTTGGTGTTCTGTTTGGACAATTTTGCTTAAAAGGAGAGTACAGATTTTCTGTTGATTTTCTTGAGGGTGGCGGCAGGCTGCAGATTGCGTGGCCCTCATTAAAAGGGGGAAGAGGCCAGCTGAACAGTCGAGTTCAGTTCCGTGCGGATTAAATTTCAATTCCTTTTTCTTTGTTTGTCATTGCACATATACTAACTGCCTTATTAATCTGTTTTTCAGGAGCCCCGTTGGGGGAAGGAGAATGGTGGCGACAGAATGGTGGGCACAGATGAAGAAGATGACTCAAGACAGATGAAGATGACTCAAGACAGATGAAGAAGATGAACCAAGCCAGAATGGTGGACACAGATGAAGAAGATGGATCAAGGCAGTTTGGTGTTCTGTTTGGACAATTTTGCTTAAAAGGAGAGTACAGATTTTCTGTTGATTTTCTTGAGGGTGGCGGCAGGCTGCAGATTGCGTGGCCCTCATTAAAAGGGGGAAGAGGCCAGCTGAACAGTCGAGTTCAGTTCCGTGCGGATTAAATTTCAATTCCTTTTTCTTTGTTTGTCATTGCACATATACTAACTGCCTTATTAATCTGTTTTTCAGGAGCCCCGTTGGGGGAAGGAGAATGGTGGCGACAGAATGGTGGGCACAGATGAAGAAGATGACTCAAGACAGATGAAGATGACTCAAGACAGATGAAGAAGATGAACCAAGCCAGAATGGTGGACACAGATGAAGAAGATGGATCAAGGCAGTTTGGTGTTCTGTTTGGACAATTTTGCTCAAAAGGAGAGTACAGATTTTCTGTTGATTTTCTTGAGGGTGGCGGCAGGCTGCAGATTGCGTGGCCCTCATTAAAAGGGGGAAGAGGCCAGCTGAACAGTCGAGTTCAGTTCCGTGCGGATTAAATTTCAATTCCTTTTTCTTTGTTTGTCATTGCACATATACTAACTGCCTTATTAATCTGTTTTTCAGGAGCCCCGTTGGGGGAAGGAGAATGGTGGCGACAGAATGGTGGGCACAGATGAAGAAGATGACTCAAGACAGATGAAGATGACTCAAGACAGATGAAGAAGATGAACCAAGCCAGAATGGTGGACACAGATGAAGAAGATGGATCAAGGCAGTTTGGTGTTCTGTTTGGACAATTTTGCTTAAAAGGAGAGTACAGATTTTCTGTTGATTTTCTTGAGGGTGGCGGCAGGCTGCAGATTGCGTGGCCCTCATTAAAAGGGGGAAGAGGCCAGCTGAACAGTCGAGTTCAGTTCCGTGCGGATTAAATTTCAATTCCTTTTTCTTTGTTTGTCATTGCACATATACTAACTGCCTTATTAATCTGTTTTTCAGGAGCCCCGTTGGGGGAAGGAGAATGGTGGCGACAGAATGGTGGGCACAGATGAAGAAGATGACTCAAGACAGATGAAGATGACTCAAGACAGATGAAGAAGATGAACCAAGCCAGAATGGTGGACACAGATGAAGAAGATGGATCAAGGCAGTTTGGTGTTCTGTTTGGACAATTTTGCTTAAAAGGAGAGTACAGATTTTCTGTTGATTTTCTTGAGGGTGGCGGCAGGCTGCAGATTGCGTGGCCCTCATTAAAAGGGGGAAGAGGCCAGCTGAACAGTCGAGTTCAGTTCTGTGCGGATTAAATTTCAATTCCTTTTTCTTTGTTTGTCATTGCACATATACTAACTGCCTTATTAATCTGTTTTTCAGGAGCCCCGTTGGGGAAAGGAGAATGGTGGCGACAGAGTGGTGGGCACAGATGAAGAAGATGACTCAAGACAGATGAAGATGACTCAAGACAGATGAAGAAGATGAACCAAGCCAGAATGGTGGACACAGATGAAGAAGATGGATCAAGGCAGTTTGGTGTTCTGTTTGGACAATTTTGCTTAAAAGGAGAGTACAGATTTTCTGTTGATTTTCTTGAGGGTGGCGGCAGGCTGCAGATTGCGTGGCCCTCATTAAAAGGGGGAAGAGGCCAGCTGAACAGTCGAGTTCAGTTCCGTGCGGATTAAATTTCAATTCCTTTTTCTTTGTTTGTCATTGCACATATACTAACTGCCTTATTAATCTGTTTTTCAGGAGCCCCGTTGGGGGAAGGAGAATGGTGGCGACAGAATCGTGGGCACAGATGAAGAAGATGACTCAAGACAGATGAAGATGACTCAAGACAGATGAAGAAGATGAACCAAGCCAGAATGGTGGACACAGATGAAGAAGATGGATCAAGGCAGTTTGGTGTTCTGTTTGGACAATTTTGCTTAAAAGGAGAGTACAGATTTTCTGTTGATTTTCTTGAGGGTGGCGGCAGGCTGCAGATTGCGTGGCCCTCATTAAAAGAGGGAAGAGGCCAGCTGAACAGTCGAGTTCAGTTCCGTGCGGATTAAATTTCAATTCCTTTTTCTTTGTTTGTCATTGCACATATACTAACTGCCTTATTAATCTGTTTTTCAGGAGCCCCGTTGGGGGAAGGAGAATGGTGGCGACAGAATGGTGGGCACAGATGAAGAAGATGACTCAAGACAGATGAAGATGACTCAAGACAGATGAAGAAGATGAACCAAGCCAGAATGGTGGACACAGATGAAGAAGATGGATCAAGGCAGTTTGGTGTTCTGTTTGGACAATTTTGCTTAAAAGGAGAGTACAGATTTTCTGTTGATTTTCTTGAGGGTGGCGGCAGGCTGCAGATTGCGTGGCCCTCATTAAAAGGGGGAAGAGGCCAGCTGAACAGTCGAGTTCAGTTCCGTGCGGATTAAATTTCAATTCCTTTTTCTTTGTTTGTCATTGCACATATACTAACTGCCTTATTAATCTGTTTTTCAGGAGCCCCGTTGGGGGAAGGAGAATGGTGGCGACAGAGTGGTGGGCACAGATGAAGAAGATGACTCAAGACAGATGAAGATGACTCAAGACAGATGAAGAAGATGAACCAAGCCAGAATGGTGGACACAGATGAAGAAGATGGATCAAGGCAGTTTGGTGTTCTGTTTGTACAATTTTGCTTTAAAGGAGAGTACAGATTTTCTGTTGATTTTCTTGAGGGTGGCGGCAGGCTGCAGATTGCGTGGCCCTCATTAAAAGGGGGAAGAGGCCAGCTGAACAGTCGAGTTCAGTTCCGTGCGGATTAAATTTCAATTCCTTTTTCTTTGTTTGTCATTGCACATATACTAACTGCCTTATTAATCTGTTTTTCAGGAGCCCCGTTGGGGGAAGGAGAATGGTGGCGACAGAATGGTGGGCACAGATGAAGAAGATGACTCAAGACAGATGAAGATGACTCAAGACAGATGAAGAAGATGAACCAAGCCAGAATGGTGGACACAGATGAAGAAGATGGATCAAGGCAGTTTGGTGTTCTGTTTGGACAATTTTGCTTAAAAGGAGAGTACAGATTTTCTGTTGATTTTCTTGAGGGTGGCGGCAGGCTGCAGATTGCGTGGCCCTCATTAAAAGGGGGAAGAGGCCAGCTGAACAGTCGAGTTCAGTTCCGTGCGGATTAAATTTCAATTCCTTTTTCTTTGTTTGTCATTGCACATATACTAACTGCCTTATTAATCTGTTTTTCAGGAGCCCCGTTGGGGGAAGGAGAATGGTGGCGACAGAATGGTGGGCACAGATGAAGAAGATGACTCAAGACAGATGAAGAAGATGAACCAAGCCAGAATGGTGGACACAGATGAAGAAGATGGATCAAGGCAGTTTGGTGTTCTGTTTGGACAATTTTGCTTAAAAGGAGAGTACAGATTTTCTGTTGATTTTCTTGAGGGTGGCGGCAGGCTGCAGATTGCGTGGCCCTCATTAAAAGGGGGAAGAGGCCAGCTGAACAGTCGAGTTCAGTTCCGTGCGGATTAAATTTCAATTCCTTTTTCTTTGTTTGTCATTGCACATATACTAACTGCCTTATTAATCTGTTTTTCAGGAGCCCCGTTGGGGGAAGGAGAATGGTGGCGACAGAATGGTGGGCACAGATGAAGAAGATGACTCAAGACAGATGAAGAAGATGAACCAAGCCAGAATGGTGGACACAGATGAAGAAGATGGATCAAGGCAGTTTGGTGTTCTGTTTGGACAATTTTGCTTAAAAGGAGAGTACAGATTTTCTGTTGATTTTCTTGAGGGTGGCGGCAGGCTGCAGATTGCGTGGCCCTCATTAAAAGGGGGAAGAGGCCAGCTGAACAGTCGAGTTCAGTTCCGTGCGGATTAAATTTCAATTCCTTTTTCTTTGTTTGTCATTGCACATATACTAACTGCCTTATTAATCTGTTTTTCAGGAGCCCCGTTGGGGGAAGGAGAATGGTGGCGACAGAATGGTGGGCACAGATGAAGAAGATGACTCAAGACAGATGAAGATGACTCAAGACAGATGAAGAAGATGAACCAAGCCAGAATGGTGGACACAGATGAAGAAGATGGATCAAGGCAGTTTGGTGTTCTGTTTGGACAATTTTGCTTAAAAGGAGAGTACAGATTTTCTGTTGATTTTCTTGAGGGTGGCGGCAGACTGCAGACTGCGTGGCCCTCATTAAAAGGGGGAAGAGGCCAGCTGAACAGTCGAGTTCAGTTCCGTGCGGATTAAATTTCAATTCCTTTTTCTTTGTTTGTCATTGCACATATACTAACTGCCTTATTAATCTGTTTTTCAGGAGCCCCGTTGGGGGAAGGAGAATGGTGGCGACAGAATGGTGGGCACAGATGAAGAAGATGACTCAAGACAGATGAAGATGACTCAAGACAGATGAAGAAGATGAACCAAGCCAGAATGGTGGACACAGATGAAGAAGATGGATCAAGGCAGTTTGGTGTTCTGTTTGGACAATTTTGCTTAAAAGGAGAGTACAGATTTTCTGTTGATTTTCTTGAGGGTGGCGGCAGGCTGCAGATTGCGTGGCCCTCATTAAAAGGGGGAAGAGGCCAGCTGAACAGTCGAGTTCAGTTCCGTGCGGATTAAATTTCAATTCCTTTTTCTTTGTTTGTCATTGCACATATACTAACTGCCTTATTAATCTGTTTTTCAGGAGCCCCGTTGGGGGAAGGAGAATGGTGGCGACAGAATGGTGGGCACAGATGAAGAAGATGACTCAAGACAGATGAAGAAGATGAACCAAGCCAGAATGGTGGACACAGATGAAGAAGATGGATCAAGGCAGTTTGGTGTTCTGTTTGGACAATTTTGCTTAAAAGGAGAGTACAGATTTTCTGTTGATTTTCTTGAGGGTGGCGGCAGGCTGCAGATTGCGTGGCCCTCATTAAAAGGGGGAAGAGGCCAGCTGAACAGTCGAGTTCAGTTCCGTGCGGATTAAATTTCAATTCCTTTTTCTTTGTTTGTCATTGCACATATACTAACTGCCTTATTAATCTGTTTTTCAGGAGCCCCGTTGGGGGAAGGAGAATGGTGGCGACAGAATGGTGGGCACAGATGAAGAAGATGACTCAAGACAGATGAAGAAGATGAACCAAGCCAGAATGGTGGACACAGATGAAGAAGATGGATCAAGGCAGTTTGGTGTTCTGTTTGGACAATTTTGCTTAAAAGGAGAGTACAGATTTTCTGTTGATTTTCTTGAGGGTGGCGGCAGACTGCAGACTGCGTGGCCCTTACTAAAAGGGGGAAGAGGCCAGCTGAACAGTAGAGTTCAGTTCCGTGCAGATTAAATTTCAATTCCTTTTTCTTTGTTTGTCATTGCACATATACTAACTGCCTTATTAGTCTGTTTTTCAGGAGCCCCGTTGGGGGAAGGAGAATGGTGGCGGTAGAATGGTGGGCACAGATGAAGAAGATGACTCAAGACAGATGAAGATGACTCAAGACAGATGAAGAAGATGAACCAAGCCAGAATGGTGGACACAGATGAAGAAGATGGATCAAGGCAGTTTGGTGTTCTGTTTGGACAATTTTGCTTAAAAGGAGAGTACAGATTTTCTGTTGATTTTCTTGAGGGTGGCGGCAGACTGCAGACTGCGTGGCCCTCATTAAAAGGGGGAAGAGGCCAGCTGAACAGTCGAGTTCAGTTCCGTGCGGATTAAATTTCAATTCCTTTTTCTTTGTTTGTCATTGCACATATACTAACTGCCTTATTAATCTGTTTTTCAGGAGCCCCGTTGGGGGAAGGAGAATGGTGGCGACAGAATGGTGGGCACAGATGAAGAAGATGACTCAAGACAGATGAAGATGACTCAAGACAGATGAAGAAGATGAACCAAGCCAGAATGGTGGACACAGATGAAGAAGATGGATCAAGGCAGTTTGGTGTTCTGTTTGGACAATTTTGCCTAAAAGGAGAGTACAGATTTTCTGTTGATTTTCTTGAGGGTGGCGGCAGGCTGCAGATTGCGTGGCCCTCATTAAAAGGGGGAAGAGGCCAGCTGAACAGTCGAGTTCAGTTCCGTGCGGATTAAATTTCAATTCCTTTTTCTTTGTTTGTCATTGCACATATACTAACTGCCTTATTAATCTGTTTTTCAGGAGCCCCGTTGGGGAAGGAGAATGGTGGCGACAGAATGGTGGGCACAGATGAAGAAGATGACTCAAGACAGATGAAGAAGATGAACCAAGCCAGAATGGTGGACACAGATGAAGAAGATGGATCAAGGCAGTTTGGTGTTCTGTTTGGACAATTTTGCTTAAAAGGAGAGTACAGATTTTCTGTTGATTTTCTTGAGGGTGGCGGCAGACTGCAGACTGCGTGGCCCTCATTAAAAGGGGGAAGAGGCCAGCTGAACAGTCGAGTTCAGTTCCGTGCGGATTAAATTTCAATTCCTTTTTCTTTGTTTGTCATTGCACATATACTAACTGCCTTATTAATCTGTTTTTCAGGAGCCCCGTCGGGGGAAGGAGAATGGTGGCGACAGAATGGTGGGCACAGATGAAGAAGATGACTCAAGACAGATGAAGAAGATGACTCAAGACAGATGAAGAAGATGAACCAAGCCAGAATGGTGGACACAGATGAAGAAGATGGATCAAGGCAGTATGGTGTTCTGTTTGGACAATTTTGCTAAAAAGGAGAGTACAGATTTTCTGTTGATTTTCTTGAGGGTGGCTGCAGACTGCAGACTGTGTGACCCTTGATAAATGGGGAAGTGACCAGCTGAACAGTCCAGTTCAGTGAGGATTAAATGAATTTGAATTTCAATTCCTTTTTGTTTCTTTGTCATTGAACATGTACTAACTGCTCTATAAGTTTGTTTTTCAGGTCCATCCACCAGAATGGTGGGCACAGATGAAGATGAATCCAGACAGAATGGTGGACACAGATGAAGAAGATGAATCAAGACAGAATGGTGGACACAGATGAAGAAGATGAATCAAGGTGGTGGCAGGCTGCAGACTGGGTAGCTCTCAATTACTGGGGAAGAAACAAGCTGAACAGTCCAGTTCAGTTCCATTTAGTTCCGAGGGGATTAGATTAATTTAGATTTCAATTCATTTTTGTTTGTCATTGCACATGTACTAACTGCTTTCGTCCACTTAAGTTTGTTTTTCAAGACCCCGGTTGGCGGATGCGGAATGGTGGATACAGAATACAGAATTGCGGATACAGAATGGTGGATACAAAATGGTGAACACAGATGCAGATAAAACAAGACGATATGTTTGGACGATTTGGCTAAAAAGGAGAATACAGCTTTTCTGTTGATTTTCTTGAGGTTGGTGGCAGACTGGGTGGCTCTCAATAACCAGCCGCTAGAGATTGACATTCGATTTAAACCTCTGGCGTATTTCGCTAAACATAACTGATTTGAAATTAAGAGTCAAAGAGGAAATGATTGAAAGTAAATCAGTTTATATACATTCAGCGTACATTATTATTATTAGTGTTGCGACTCATTTGTGTCAATTTCTAGATCCCAAATATTAGCGATATAGCTCCATTAACTGCAATTTTCAATATATTCATTTTTCATTATGTATATATTAAATATTATAGCAAGAGCAGCCACCTCTTTATCTAAATCTTACATAATACATCTTGAATGGCGAAATAATCCTTGAAGTTGTCAACTGCACTACATCCTCAAATTAAACACCTTAATCATAAAGCAGATGAGTTGCATTTACACATTTTATAGTGGATAACGAAGGACAGGATTTAAAATTTGATCAGAAATAAAAATAGCTGATATTAAAACAGTAGGAGATTGTATTACCTGTGACTGACCTAAGTCAAACAGCACCAGTTTTAAGGTAGTTCTATGTTATTATATTATATATTTACAGGTATAAGCAGTAACATCTAGTGGTGTATCTATGATGCAGTATCCACAAGCTTGTTTAACCAATCAAACTACAGTCTGTTACATCTCGGTTCCTTTGGACATTGGCATATATCGGATCAAAACTTCCTGATTTTAGCTTGTGGACACTTTACAGGTCACAATTTTCATCTGTTTTTGATAAAACTTGATATGCATGTTAATAACCCAAAGATCTTGGTTCCTTTCGATATTCGCGCACATCAGATCGTAACTTCCTGAATTATGGCCCCTGATTGTACGAAAAATCGCATTTTAGCTTGTGGTCCCTCTAGAATTTCATGAAAATCGGACTAAAATTGCCATACAAAATGGCTACCCCTCATACCCAAATAGTGTAAATATATGGTATATCAAGGTTGTGAAGTGTGGATCCTTTAGAGGCCACAATTTTGATCCGATTTTGATGAAACTTTCAATTTATGTTTATATCACAAAGATCTTGTTTCATTTCGATAATCGGGCTTATCCGAAGCTAACTTCCTGGATTATGGCCCCCTATTGTTTGAAAAATTGCTATTTTGGCTGGTGGGCCCACTAAAAGTCACAAGTGGTATTCAATTTACTGTTTAAAAATATATCACTGATACACGCGAATAAAGGTTGAGTTAAAATTTCATAAAAATCAGACCCAAATGGCCAGGCAAAATGGTTTTATACCCTCCAGAAGTCACAATTTTTACCCAATTTTGATGAAACTTGTATGATTATAATCCATATATATTGGTTCCTGTCGATATTTGCGCATATTGGACTGTAACTTCCTGGATTATTGCCCCTGATTGTATGTGAAATCACGTTTTTGGCTTGTGGATCTTCACAATTTTGGTTGAAGAGGTGAACTGTTTTAAAGGACCTGAAGTTTTAAATATTATGAAAATAATCGCACAAACAGTTTTTATTATGTAAATAATCTACTGGTCGACCTATGTGGTTTTTACTGTGAGAACTTTGCTTTTCCACATAATGCGAGCAGATTCTTTTTCTCAAAGTTTTTTTTTTTCTATCTGCAGTGGTGTTGACACCAAACATCAATCAGCTGGAACTCCTGTTTTAACTTGATTTTATAATGACAAGGTGACAAGTGACCGCCCTTTCTTCTCATGTGTGAATTTTAACATGGTGTTTTAAAGTGACATTTTGATATAAAAGAACTTGTAACAACTTGATATAAACTTGAACTTGATATAAAAGAACTTCTTTTGTTCATACAGAAATTTAAATCGGATCAAAATTGTTTAGAAAGATGTATTATGTCTGTGGGTCTGTCATGCTACAGGTCCAAAATTTAGAATTTGCCTCTTCTCTAAACTTGGATATTTGTATTTCAATATCTCATGTTAAATTAGACAAAGTATTATCTTTTTCATTTATTATGTATTTTGCAATATAAGGTCGATAGTGAGTAAACACTTTCAGTTGATCAGAGCACATGGGAAAATCCTACCACCCCCTTCCTAGCAAGGGAGTTATAGCTCTTAATACTGACCACTCATATTTACATCTTTGTTTCAAAATAAGTATATACTATAATATGATGATACAAGTCTCTAGAGATTGCCAGAAAAGTCCACTAAGATTTTTACATCGGTACCAAACAACTCAACAAAGTAAAAAGGGGAGCCTTTCAATTGCTGGGGAGTTAATTCAACCCAAAACACAAGGCAAAGAACATCGGTGCTGTCATTGATTCCACGCTGACTTTTGAGACCCACATCAAAACCATCTGTTCTTAGCTTTTTACCAGATTTACAAATTAGCAAAGAACATGTGAAAATCTCAAACTCCTCACTCGTGCTTCGATCTCTTCAAGGCTGGACTACCATAATGCTTTATTGTATGATCTACCACAGTGGCAGCTGCAGAAGCTTCAGTATGTTCAGAATGCTTCAACTCATCACTGGAACCAGGAAAGGGGATTACATTAAACAATCATTAAGAACCCTCCATTGGTTACCCATAAATCGGCAAATCAAATTCAAAATGCTGTTACTGACTTTTAAAGCACTCAAGAAACAAGCGCCACAATACATTTAAGATCTACTCACTCCATATGAATCCAGGAGAACCTTTAAGATCTCAGAATAAGTCATTATTAGTTATTCCTGCTGTCAAACTCCAACCGACGAAACAATCTTTTCACTTTGCAGCACCTTTTCTCTGGAATTCTTTACCCTTACACATCAAAGAATCAAAAACTCTAGACATCTTCAAGTGACGTTTGAAGATACTTCTATACAAATGCTGTGTTGATTAATTCATTGATATAAATATTCACAAAGGGAGTAGTGACCATCCCCTCTTCTCGTGTGAATTTTAACGTGAGATTTTTAAAGTGACATTTTGATATAAAAGAACTTGTTTCTTGGAAGGGGGAGGGGGTGTTTTTACCCATTTTCTGTTTTTATATATTACGCCTTGATATGTTAAATAACTTAATTAAATCAACTTGTCCAAAATATCATATAATGTATTGGACAAATTTATAACCGTACATGAATTAAGTGTTTTTTATAGGTCCATGTTAAACAATAATTAGATTTTTACAGGCCCATATTTAATATTACAGAACAAAATTCTAAATTTTCTATTTTACTAAACATGGAACATGCACTGTGGGTCCGTCATGCTACAGGTCCAAAATTTAAATTTTCCCTTTTCACTAAACTTAGAACACACTAGTTTATGGTAATTTTATGGGGCCAATTTATTTCGAAATTTTCGACTTACATTTCATATTAGGGGGAGGTGGTGGGGTCGATTTTTTTTTTTTTTTTACCTATACCCACATACTTTAATATATTGTTTAATGTGGGCCAAGTGATAATTCATCAGTTAAAATAGATTATATTAATTCTTAATCAATTATATACATATAGATTAGAGGTTTAGATTAATATTCGTATTTGAATATATCTGATGTTAAATTAGACAAATTATTATCTTATTGTTTAAAATTAAGTATTCACTTTAATAGGATGATACCAGTCTGTAGAGATTGCCAGAATAGCTCACAAAGATTGATGTAAATATTCACAAAGGGAGAAGTGAGCACCCTCTTTTCTCAAGTGTGAATCTTAAAGCGAGAATTTCATATTTTCTAAGAAAGTCAAAACATAATTATTTCTATGTCTTTTGCTCAATAGGTTGTCAACTCACTATTATACGTTCATAGGCATTATTTCCCACACTTAAAAATCGTTCACACCGGAAATAATGACACAATTACCTCTCTTGTTGTTCTATCCCCCCGGCCCCCCACAGAATAGCTATTATCAAACGTTTGAATTTGAAAATGATATTTTGACAATTTCTCAACTGGCAATAGTGAATTGATACCATCTTTTTTAAAGCTTTATTTTAATATATTTTAAAAATATAACTTAAGAGTCATTCCACGAGAAAACCATGCAATATCATGCAGATGTTCGAAGGTGTTCATATTTACAGGGTTTGGTCGACCCGTCGAGCCTACTCCCCAGCCAAAATCACTGATTTCAGAAATCAACCGTTTTCGAGATTCAGGCCTTTTATGTTTTTCGGCCGTTTTTTTGCCATTTTCAGGCCAAATTTTAGGCATTTTTTCGCGCACTACTACCGCTGTTACATGACCCTGGAGAACAAGGTTTGGGTTGCTCATGACAGTCGGGGTCTTGCACTACCACATTATCGTGGTCATCCGGTTCAAGTTCATTTTCCAAAGGTGTCCGGATACTTCACAAGATACGTATCTAGAGATGCCTGAAATGTACCCCATCTTCAGATCGTGATAACTCCACTGGAGCAGGGTTTGCAATAAAAATTAAAATCAATTTATTTGCTGCTTGACCAGTTCTAACAACATAAGAAATAAATTTGTTGTCAGCTAAATTGCAACAGCACGAAAATTCGTGTCGAAAGTTAGCAAAAACGTCAGTTTTGATTGGGATACATCGGCGGATTATTCAGGTACGGTATCGCCTATATTGTTATTCAGAGGGTCAATATATCAACTCCGCCTCCCCTCCAACCGGCTTTGCCAAAATATTCACTCCCCGTATGATTTTGGTATTAAGTCTGCAAATCCAAGATGGCGTCTCCCCGAGAATATGTATTTTCGCAAATTTTCGATCTAAAGTGTCAAAATTATGAAAAACGGTCGAGGTAGAGCAGATAAAAATAGGTGCGCCTCGATAAGTTTCATATTTAATTCCCGTATGGTACAAAATAACGTATCTTTGTTTATTCGACAGCAAATGAATGCAGAATTTCCCAAATAACAATAGTTTTGCGATGTCAAAACATCATTTTCTTCGTTATAAAATGTCTAAAAAATATTCAAAATCCGCCCGTAATAAAAATAGGAGTACCTCGCTATTTTTGTACATCTATATTCTCGTGTGGACGCCCCTGTCCGCCTATCCGTCCACATTTTCGTGTGGACGTGTATTGTCGTCACCCCTGTCCGTCCGTCCGTCCGACCACATTTTGTTTACGGACACTCTATGGGTCATCTTTTTATCCACTTTCTGTAATATTTGAAATAATTATAGGTTTATCTCCCTAATATCTCGGTTCCTTTCAATATTGGCATGTATCGGATCGTAACTTCATGAACTATGCCTCTGATTTTACGAAAAATCATATTTTTAGATCTATGGAGTTCACAATTTTTGATGAAACTTAAAAGGAGCGTTTATAACTCAAAGAGCTCGGCTCCATCTGATATTCCTGGATATCGGATATTAACTTCCTGGTTTATGGCCCATGCTTGTACAAAAAATGGTGTTTTTAGCTTGTAGCCCGCCCAGAGATCACAATTTTCATTCGATTTTTAAAAACGTTTTTATATATCCCCTTTACACGCTAATGATTGCGGAGTTCGAATTTCGTGAAAATTAAACTGAAACTGCCAGACAAAAAGTATGTAATTCCAAGATTTTATCAGATTTTGATGAATCTTCAAAAGTATGTTTGTATCGCAAATGTCACGGAATGAGAGAGTTCACGCTGACCTATCACTGGCCGTGCTTATAGTATAAAATCTATCAACGACAGCTGATTCATTGTGTAGTTCTTTATATGATATATTGAATATCAATAATATATGTAATGCATGCTTTGATTAACTTTATACGACATCTAAGTTTAGTATAAATTAGCTGTGGTTGTTGAGACAAATGAGTGGAGCTTGGGAGCTCCCTATAAAAAGGTCTCTCTATCTCAAGAAGATGGGGAGCAAAGACGGACAGAGAAGAGAGACGCACATACAGGCTTATGGACTCACCCGCTGTCTTGGCAGAGAGGCGGAATGGTAGACTTAATATAATTATGTACCGTTCTGATGCGTTCCTTATATAGTTTAAGTACCTGTATTGCTGCTGTAGTTATGTAGATGTGTTGTATTCTGTTCCGATGTAAATAAACCATAAGATAGTGTTACACAAAGATCTCGGTTTCTTTCGATATTTGCGCATATCACAATGTAACTTCCTGGAATATGACATTGAATGTACGTAAAATCACGTTTTTTGCTTGTAGCTCCTTTCTTTTCGACTTTGATGAAACTTTTATATATTCTTTTATATCACAAAGTTGATTCCTTTTGATTTTGTCGCATGTCGGATTGTAACAAACTGAATGATGGTCCCTGATGGTACAAAAAAATTGCTTTTTATATAGCTTGTTCTCTGTCCATCTCTTGCAAAATGTGGGCGTATCTTGTATGGCGACCGCTTATTCATATTTAATTCCGGTATAGTATTCAAATTTGTGTCAGTAATATTCCTACAAGGACAGCTGTCTAGTCGTTCGGATGGAACGACAACCTGAGTCCCGTGTACACATTGGCGTGGACGTAGCGATCCCTTGACAGTTGGAATTCGATATAAGAGTAGGACGTAGTGTCGCTGTCCGGGCAAATTTTCCTCATAGCACACTGTATGGCGTATATGCCCATCTTCATTAGCCCAGTTCGGAACAGAACAGTAAGATGTTAATTCCATTTCATTTCATTTTTTTTGGTAACATTCCTACAAATTTAAGTGCTTTCATAATACGATAGAAAGAAAGCTTGTCGATCCGTGTCTGCTTCAATCAAATTCAGGCCAGTATTATTTCTTAAAAATGTATTCGTTTATACGGTAGCAAACGAAAAAAGCTTCCGAAATAAGAATTGCTTGTGGTGATGTCAAATCATTTTCGTAAAATGTTATTTTAAAATTACATTGATAGTTAAATTACTTGTAAGGTAGATTAAGCCGGTATAAACGGTATAACACGATAAATACGCTGACCAACTAATTATCTAATCAATCCAGCCTAATATCAGGTTGCGTGGTAGTTATACACTCAATACACATATTAATTTTGAAAATCCGAATATTATTCAATATATCGATGTCCAATTGGTGAATATTGATGTTCAATTGGTCATATTCCTGGCCTGACATCTGAAAAATATCGTAGGACATGTCCAGAAAGTACGGGCGAAATCCAGACACTTAAGAAACTGAAATATGACGCGAAAAATGACGAATTTCGTAACTTTCGACACAAATTTTCATACTGTTGTGGGTGAGTTGACAACGATTTTATTTTTTACGTTGTTAGAATAGGTCAAGCTGCAAATAAAATGATTTACATTTTGATCGCAAGCCCTGCTCCAGTGGAGTTATCGCAATTTGAAAAAAGGGTATAATTCAGGCATCTCTAGACAAGTATCGTGTGTAGTCTCCTGTTACCTATTGAAAATGAACTTGAACCGGATGACCATGATATTGTGGTAGTGCAAGACCCCGACTATCACGAACAACCCAAACCTAGTTCTCCAGGGTCATGTAACAGCGGTAGTAGTGCGACAAAAATACCTAAAATTTGGCTTGAAAATGACAAAAAACAGCCGAAAGACGTAAAAGGCCTGTATCTCGAAAACGGTTGATTTCTGAAATCAGTGATTTTGGCTGGGGAGTAGGTTCGAAGGGTCGACCAAACCCTGTAAATATGAACGCAATCGGCCGAACCCCACCTTCGAACCTTCTGCATGGTTTTCTCGTGGACTGGCTCTTAAAACTATGAAATTCTTGCTTTAACATTATGTTTTAAAGTGACATGTTGATATAAAAGAACTTGTTTCTTGGTTTGTTTGTTTTTGCCCATTTTCTGTTTTTATATATTATGCCTTGATATGTAAATAACTTAATTAAATTAACCTGTCAAAAATATCATATTATAATGTATTGGGCAAATTTATTACTGTACATGAAATAAATGTTTTTTTATAGGCCCATGTTAAACAATAATTAGATTTTTACAGGCCCATATTTAATATTACAGAACAAAATTCTAAATTTTCTATTTTACTAAACATGAAACATGCACCGTTATGGGAATTTGAATGGGATCAAAATTGTTTCGGAATTTTCGACATACACACATGTGATATGGGGGGAGGGAAGATGTATTATGTCCGTGGGTCCGTCATGCTACAGGTCCAAAATTTAAATTTTCCCTTTTCACTAAACTTTGAACACACTAGTTTATTGTAATTTGAATGGGGCCAATTTATTTCGAAATTTTCGACACACATATAATATAAGGGGGAGGTGGTGGGGTCAAAATTTTTATAAGATTTTTTTTTTTTTTTACCTATACCCACATATTTTAATATATTGTTTAATGTGGGCCAAGTGATAATTCATCAGTCAAAATAGATTATATTAATTCTTAATCAATTATATACATATAGATTAGAGGTTTAGATTAATATTCGTATTTGAATATATCTGATGTTAAATTAGACAAATTATTATCTTATTGTTTAAAATTAAGTATTCACTTTAATAGGATGATACCAGTCTGTAGAGATTGCCAGAATAGCTCACAAAGATTGATGTAAATATTCACAAAGGGAGAAGTGAGCACCCTCTTTTCTCAAGTGTGAATCTTAAAGCGAGAATTTCATATTTTCTAAGAAAGTCAAAACATAATTATTTCTATGTCTTTTGCTCAATAGGTTGTCAACACACTATTATACGTTCATAGGCATTATTTCCCACACTTAAAAATCGTTCACACCGGAAATAATGACACAATTACATCTCTTGTTTTTCTATCCCCCCGGCCCCCCACAGAATAGCTATTATCAAACGTTTGAATTTGAAAATGATATTATGACAATTTCTCAACTGGCAATAGTGAATTGATACCATCTTTTTTAAAGCTTTATTTTAATACATTTTAAAAATATAACTTAAAACTATGAAATTCTCGCTTTAACATTATGTTTTAAAGTGACATTTTGATATTAAAGAACTTGTTTCTTGGTTTGTTTGTTTTTGCCCATTTTCTGTTTTTATATATTATGCCTTGATATGTAAATAACTTAATTAAATTAACCTGTCAAAAATATCATATTATAATGTATTGGGCAAATTTATTACCGTACATGAAATAAGTGTTATTTTATAGGCCCATGTTAAACAATAATTAGATTTTTACAGGCCCATATTTAATATTACAGAACAAAATTCTAAATTTTCTATTTTACTAAACATGGAACATGCATCATTATGGGAATTTGAATGGGATCAAAATTGTTTCGGAATTTTCAACATACACACATGATGTGATATGGGGGGAGGGAAGATGTATTATGTTTGTGGGTCCGTCATGCTACAGGTCCAAAATTTAAATTTTCCCATTTCACTGATCTTGGAACACACTAGTTTATGGTAATTTGAATGGGCCAATTTATTTCGAAATTTTCGACACACATATAATATAAGGGGGAGGTGGTGGGGTCAAAATTTTTATAAGATTTTTTTTTTTTTTTTTACCTCTACCCACATATTTTAAAATATTGTTTAATGTGGGCCAAGTGATAATTCATCAGTCAAAATAGATTATATTAATTCTTAATCAATTATATACATATAGATTAGAGGTTTTGAATAATATTCGTATTTGAATATATCTGATGTTAAATTAAACCAATTATTATCTTATTGCCAAAATAGTATATTTTTATACGCCCACATTTTCATGTGGACGTATATTGTCGTCGCCCCTGTCCGTCTGTCCACAATTGTTTGTGAACAGTCTACAGGTCACAATTCTTATCCGATTTCAATGAAACTTAAAATATAGGTTTATCACCCTAAGATCTCGGTTCCTTTCGATATTGGCATGTATCGGACTGTAACTTCATGGGTTATGGCCCCTGATTGTACGTTTTTTAGCTTGTGAACAGTGTAGAGGTCACAATTTTGAACCGATTTGGATGAAACTTGAAATGCATGTTTATAACCCATAGATCTTGGTTCCTTTCGATATTTGCGCCAATCGGATCGTAACTTCCTGAATTATGGCCCCTGATTGTCCGAAAAATCGCCCTTTTTAGCTTGTGGTCCCTCTGGAGGTCAAAATTGTTATCCGATTTAAAAAACCGTTTGATTATATCACCGTTCCGTGGTTATGAAGGTTGAGTTCGAATTTCGTGAAAATCGGACCAAAATTGACTGACAAAATGGCCGTCGTTTGTACGCGAATAGTGTGAAAATATGTTATATCAAGGTTGTGGACCTTATAGAGGTCACAATTTTGAACCGATTTTGATGAATCTTGACATGCACGTTTATAACCCATAGATCTTGGTTCCTTTTGATATTTGCGCCAATCGGATCGTAACTTCCTGAATTATTGCTCCTGATTGTCCGAAAAATCGCCCTTTTTAGCTTGTGGTCCCTCTGGAGGTCAAAATTGATATCTGATTTAAAAAAACGTTTGATTATATCACCGTTCCATGGTTATGAAGGTTGAGTTCGAATTTCATGAAAATCAGACCAAAATTGACAGTCAAAATGGCTGCCGTTTGTACGCGAATAGTGTGAAAATATGTTATATCAAGGTTGAGGACCTTATAGAGGTCACAATTTTGAACCGATTTTGATGAAACTTGACATGTATGTTTACAACCCAAAGATCTTGGTTCCTTTCGATATTTGCGCCCATCGGATCATAGCTTCCTGAATTATGTCCCCTGATTGTCCGAAAAATCGCTTTTGTTAGCTTTTGGTCCCTCTGGAGGTCAAAATTATTATCCGATTTAAAAAAACATTTGATTATATCACCGTTCCATGGTTATGAAGGTTGAGTTCGAATTTCGTGAAAATCGGACCAAAATTGACGGACCCAATGGCCGCCGTTTGTACAGGAATAGTGTGAAAATATGTTATATCAAGGTTGTGGACCATCGGATCATAACTTCCTGAATTATGTCCCCTCATTGTCCGAAAAATCGCTTTTGTTAGCTGGTGGTCCCTCTGGAGGTCAAAATTATTATCCGATTTCAAAAAACGTTTGATTATATCACGGTTTCATGGTAATGAAGAGAGAATTTGAATTTCGTGAAAATCGGACCAGAGTTGACGGATAAAATGGCCAAATGGCCACTGTCTGTACGCGAATTGTGTGAAAATATGTTATATATATCAAGGTTGTGGACCCTATAGAGGTCAAAATTTTGAACTGATTTTGATGAAACTTGAAATACATGTTTATAACCTAATGATCTTGGTTCCATTGCATATTTGCCCATATCGGATCGTAACTTCCTGAATTATGGCCCCTGATTGTACGAAAAATCACCCTTTTTAGCTTGTGGTTCCTCTGGAGGTCACAATTATTATCTGATTTAAAAAAACGTTTGATTATATCACAGTTACACCGTAGTTATGGGTGAGTTTGAATTATGATTTTCTGATGATTACTTAAAATGCAACAACTCTTGTTGACTGCCCGGACGATTTGGCTGCTGTGTGGGCGTATGTTTCGTTGCCTGGCAACCTATTTTTTAAAATGAAGTTGTAGGACTGATGTCTACTGTTATAATTTTCCATTTATATTATATGCATGATTGTGTATTTTACAATATAAGGTCAATAGAGGGTAAACACTTTGATACCAAAGTTAGGGTTAGGTAGCTGGCTCTTAATACTGACCACTCATATTTACATCTTTCTTTCAAAATAAGTATATACTATGATAGGATGATACCAGTCTCTAGAGATTGTCAGAAAAGCTCACAAAGATTGATATTAATATTCACAAAGTGACAGCCCTCTCTTCTCATGTGTGAATTTTAACATGGTGTTTTAAAGAGACGTTTTGATATATTTGGTTTTTTACCCAATTTTTGTTTTATATATTACGCCTTTATATGTAAATTAAATTACACAACTATATCAACTTATCTAAAATATATTTTAATGTAATGGACAAAATTTTTATCGTACATGAATTAACTGTTTTTTTAAAGGCCCATGTTAAACAATGATTAGATTTTTATAGGCCAATATTTCATATTACAGAACAAAATTCTAAATTTTCCTCAACTTGGAACATAAACTGTTACCGGAATTTGAATGGTGTCAAAATTATTTAGAAATTTTCGACATACCAACATGGTGTGATGGGAAGGGTGATGTATTATGCCTGTTAGTCTGTCATGCTATAGGTCCAAAATTAAAATTTCACCTTTTCCATAACTTTGGAACACACCTGATTATAGTAATTTTAATGGGGCCAAAATCATTTCGAAATTTTTGATGTACAAACATGTGCAGTTGTGGTGGGGTCGAGGAGATTTTCTAAGATTTTTACCTGCAAGCACATTAAACATTTTTTTATCTGTACCAAAGTATTTTAAGATATTGTTTAATATGGGCCAACTTATATCTTGTTTCTTAATCATTTATATACTTATAGATGTAATGAAAAATTCATTTAGAAATAAAATATTTCACTGTCCCCGTTTTTCTATTGAATCTGTAATTTTGTAGTGAACAAGCTGGGGTAGACATCCATACACAGGCCATTGACGATTATGTGAGCGAAGCATCCTGTGTACACATTGACGTGCACGTAAAAGATCCCTTGGCAGTTGGAATTTGATATAAGAGTAGGCTGTAGCGCCGCTGCCCGGCCAAATTTCCCTCATAGCACACTGTATGGCGTATGCCCGTCTTCATTAGCCCAGGTTACGCCCAAAACAGTAGGACGTTAAACCCCATTTCGTGTTAATATGAGATAACAATTTCACAGATAACTTGCCTTCGCGTCTTCTTTTTGTTAGCTGCAAATTATTTGTTTCTGTTCCACCTGAACAAGGCCCAATCTCTATAATAATCTGCCTCTGCAAAGATGAGGTTTTAGGTACTACTTATGACTGTTGGATGATTTGCACGGAATAAGCTGCTACATTTATATGGAAGAAATAGTGACTTGTCGTTCTGGTTAGCATGTGCACGCTGTATCATACGGTCTGCCATTGAGTCAACTGGCGTGGTTTCGAATCCCTGGTTGTACGTGACAAGGAGTAGGGTTGCCTGTCCAATCCCATGGGTTTTCTCTGGGTATCTCCCTCTGCTTAAGACTCCTACGCGAAAGCAAATTATTGAAATAAAATTGAACCATGTGTTGGTCCCGAAATGACATAGTTCGTGTCAAGTGGGTGTTAAACCCCATTTCTCTCTCCCCAGTATTAGGGATTACAAGCTATATATACAACAAGCATCTTTTGGTGGTTTGGACTGGTAAAACGTTAAGGTAACAATCTAGCTAGTTTTGAACAAGCCAACAGTGAGGCTGATGTCCCCCGCCGAAATCCCAAAATAGATGACACATATTAATCGCACATTTATTTTTTTCAAACGTATCGAGCAATCAAACTGTACACAAAGTGTCATCCAAAAGTGTTAACAAAAGGGCCCCTCTGGCCAAGGGAAAGGGCCCTTGTGTCTGAGTCAATCGTTTCTATACACTGTTACTGTCGAATCCATTACTGAATGAGAATGCAGTCATTGTATTGGCATAAAAATCATCAATCAAGATGAACCAAAGTCATCTTGTCCCAAAGTATCAACCAATCAAATTGCTTATCTCTGCCTACCCTAAGCATACACACCAATTTTGAACATTTTAACTCAATTAGAAGGAGAGTTATTGTGTTCCAAAGTCTCGGCCAATTGCTTATCGCTCTGCTTACCCTGAGCAGAAAATGCTCATTATCGATCTTAGTCAAGGTATTACAGTAATGAAACTATACACCAAGTTTCATCACTCTCACTTAATTAGAACTAAAGTTATCGTGTCCCAAAGCATCAACCAATCAAATTGCTTATCTCTGCTTACCCTAAGCGGAAAATGCTCATCTTCGAACTCCATCAAGGCATTGACCTAATAAGCATATACACCAAATTTGAACATTTTAACTCAATTAGAAGGAGAGTTATTGTGTTCCAAAGTCTCGACCAATCAAATTGCGTATCGCTCTGCTTCCTCTGAGCAGAAAATGCTCATTATCTATCTTAGTCAAGGTATTACTGTAATGAAACTATACACCAAGTTTCATCACTCTCACTTAATTAGAACTAAAGTTATCGTGTCACAAAGCATCAACCAATCAAATTGCTTATCTCTGCTTACCCTGAGCGGAAAATGCTCATCTTCGAACTCCATCAAGGCAGTGACCTAATAAACACATACACCAAGTTTGAACATTCTAGCTCAATTAGGAAGAGAGTTATTGTGTCCCAAAAAGTGTGACAGACAGACGGACAGACAGACAGACGAACCCATTGCATATTTTTCAGAACACCCATTGCATATTATTAGATATATCACATTTACAGATTACAATAACAATGGAGTTACAATTCAAATTTGACTTCACATGAAATTTTGTATCCGTAGTGATTTGGATTGAATCACACTGAAGGTTTTGAAATATTCGAAATTGTGGACAAGGCATATTCAAGATTTTCCCTCTTTACAGGGAAAATTCTAAAAACAGTCACTTATTAGAATGTAAAGAAATTAATTTTATTAAAAAACATATGGCCTCCTTAAATTGGATAACTGAATATTAATAACATTAGATGTTATATTTTACTTTATCAATTTAATATATTTTCCTGTTTTGTAACTATGCTCTCACTTAACGTCATTGTCTTATTATATACAATATTATATTATATCAATATGGCCTGAAAAGGTTCAACAAAACTGAAAAGGTTAGCCATAAACATGTGTTTTTTTTCTTTTTTTCAACGTAATTTTATATATATATTTCTCTGGGAGTAGTTTGAAGAAACATTTTTTGTATATATATTTATAATTGTGACTGAGAGAACCAAATCTATGTTTTATTATAGCCTTTCAAGTTACATCAAAAAGAACCTATTGTGTATACCTGTATCACTTGATTCCTCAGTAGCCAGAGAGACAGAGAAATTTGGTTTAACATGCACATGAACCAACTAGGTCATTTCAATGTTATTTCAAAAATTCGTTTGCGCGTAGGGGTCTTTAGCAGGGGAAGGAAACCGAAGGATCTGAAGATAATCATTCAGTATTTAATGCTAGAAAATATTGCTTTATTTACTCTCTTCTATAACTTTAAATTAATAATAAATCAAATGAATAACAATTGCTGAGTATTTAATCTTTAATTTTAAGAATACTTCTTTTCTCTAAGTCCTCCATTTCTTTCAGTATAAAAGCTACATTATATCTTAGCTCGTGGAACTTTGAAGTTGGAACCTGAAATTACATCAATCAACAATACATGAAGAGCGAGCAAATTCTTTAATCTTAATAAAACCAAGTCAACAGTGGTACTCATGTCCCAACCAAAATGAAAAAAAAATAGACAACACAATTTAATATAGTTAAGGTATTGATGTAATGAAACTATAGGAAATGGGAATGATCGAACTTAGTCCTAGTATTGATGAAACAATATATGCCAAGTTTCACCATTCTCACTCAATTAGCTCGAAAGTTTTGACCAATCAAATTGATCATTTTAAACACATTTAGTCAAGGAATTCAAAGTTAGTCATGGTATTCAAAGTTAGTCAAGGTTGTCAAATATAGTCAAAGCATTGATGTTAAGATATACATATGCCAAATTTTACCATTCTCGCTCAAATAGAATCTTAGTTGTCAAGCTCCAAAGTCTAACTGAATCAAATTGCTTATCAGTCTGCTCCTTATTGAACCTGCTTATATTCCTCCTAATGGTCCACTCTATTTTCTTCACAATGTTGTCTGTATTCATCTGTCTGTATTCATCAACATGTGTTTGACAGTTTACTAACCTCAAACGTTTTAATTGATCCATCACTTAATGTCATTTCCATTTGAACTGATGGCTCTAATACTCTATTTAGGACACTGAAACAATATATATACTATTTAATGTACTGCAATGCAAAGGAGAAATTGTACCAGGTAGTGTAAATTCTGCATATTCTTCTGTGAATCCCAACTGTGAATAGTCCTTTTAATATGTCAAAGGTTTATAGATGGACCTTACTGTTCTTCCCATAAGAATAAAAGAGAGAGGGCAGTGTGGTTTAAAGTAGCTAAGTCTCTAAACCCAATATCATCCAAAGTCTTCCACATGAAAACCCGAATTATTTTTCAATTTAAATCAGCAATGATGTTGTAATCTTACCAGAAACGATGGGCTTCTGATACCAAAAATTTAAGACAAAATAAACATTTTACCATTGGTACACGAATTGTGTCATTTTTAACGTGGGACAAGGAAAAACAAGACTAGAGATTCCATAAGTCATGTCAAGTGCTCACGCTATATTCTTATCTGGAGAGAATGCACAATAAATACTATCGGTGTAGACTAGAATAACTAGATGCTAGAGATTGCCATTTGATTGAGACTTCCGGCGTATTTCGCTGATTTGAAATTAGAGTAAACACAGCAAAGATTGAATGTAAATCAGTTCCGATTTGTCTAGTTTCTAGGTCTCAAATATTAGCGATTTAGCTCCTTTAACATCCACTCAACTCAAACTAGGTCATTTTGGGGCTAACTTTTGGTTCAATTTTTTTTCAATAATTCGCTTGCATGTAAGGAAGGAAACCGCAGGACCCAGAGAAAACTCATGAGGTTAGACAGGCGACCATACTGCTTGTCACGTACGACCAGGGAATCAAAACCAAGTCAGTTGACTCAACAGCAGATCTAGAGATTTCATATGCATGTGTTAAACGCCAGACCATCCAATCCCCCACCCGGCTAAGGAGTAGGACCCACATCTACAATATAATCAACAATAATTCATTACAAAAGGACAAGTGCTAAAAATTCAGCTTTTAAAAAAATTAACTGTGTAGTCTTGTCCCAAGATCAGAATGTGAAATGAATGTTCTTCAATGTGCTGATCATCACCATCTGTATGTTTCGGACAACATCTAATTTTTCTCAAATTGATTATTTATAATGTAATTTAGAAAATCTAAATATCAATGGTAAATACTCCTTGTCACGTACTACTGGGGAATCTAAACCATGCCAGGTGACTAAATTACAGGCCTTATGATAGAACGCGTACAAGCTTACCACACAGTACATAAACACAACACAGACAAAGTACTAAAGTGAACAATCTGTAATCTAAAATATGAACTGGCCACATCTCTCACCGATGCACCAAATGGCAAGTGTTGTTCAAGAAGGAATTAGCATGCCCCGCCCCAGACACAATAACACTACCATTCTATTGTGATGTGTTTTACCTGGTTGAAATAGCTACATCTACTCTCCAGTTCAAATTTTCTAATCGGGCAAATCTTGGCCGACTATCATTGGAATGTGAATCAATCTTTGGTCTCCTGAAATAACAAGACTTGATTTACAATTACAAGACTTGATATACAATTACAAGACTTGATGTAAAATTACAAGACTGGATATACAATTAAAGGACAATATTGGTGCCAGTCATTATCACATATGTGATAGAACTGATTAAACACTTTCCAAATATACTATTAACACAGAGATCATCGCTACCATAGAGGAGTAATAAAGGATTCATGATTCGGAAGTGACGAACGCCAAAGGAAAACACAAGTTATCTCTCTATGTGAATGACTGAAGTGACGAGTGATGACAGATAAACGGCCAAATTTCTGCTCACTAATAATTCCTTCGAAGACAAAAAGTTGTTATATGGGACCGCAAGAGCATATCTGACGATTCAATAAAGTAATTAAGTGTCATAAGATAAGAGAAATACTCCGTACAGCCCCTTGTTTTTTAGGGGAGACCGGCGCACATTGAACACTGTATAGCGTTGGGTTGTATAGTATTATTTATAAAGGATATATCCATGGTGGTTCAATGTGCCCCGGTCTCCCCTACCTTATAAAAACATGGTAATGCACAAACTTTTTTCTGTTTTTCTTTCGTGTTCTCTTATGTAGTGGCAGTCAATTCTTTTTATGAATTGTAAGATATTCTCTCACAGTGTCACACAGCAACTTTAGGTCTTCGAGGGAATTATTAGTGAGCAAATATTCGCCCATGTATCTGTTATCACTAGTCACTTCAGTTAGTTATATAGAGGAATAACTCGTGTTTTCCTTTGGCGTTTGTCACTTCTGATTCATGAATACTTTATTACTCCTCTATGGTAGCGATGATCCCTGTGGTAATATTATATTTGGAAAGTGTTTAATCAATTCTATCACATATGTGATAATGACTGGCACCAATATTGTCCTTTAAGCAAAGAATTAAGTTCAAGTTACTATTCTTAATCTTTAAAGTGTTAAACATCTTGTATAAAAAGTCTTGTAGAACCCTGTACTACCAACAAAAATCTCTGTTCTCAGAAACAACATCTTCTAAAATCTCCAAATATTAAATTGGAAAACACCAATGTCAATGAAACATCAATGTCAATGTGGGCCATTTTAAATCTTGTCTGTGGGCCATTTTAAATCTCA